>CM050528.1:3646688-3904188 GCA_027563665.1 Antrozous pallidus
CGGGCTCCTCATCCGGGCTCCTCATCCGGGCTTCGCTCTGAGCAACACTTCTCAAGGGCGAGCTTGCAGAGGCTTTAGCTCTGAAGCTTCAAAGATCAATTAATTCAGTGCAGACACTGCCTTGCAAATCCTGCGGTATAACTAAAGGACGACAATGCTTTTATGACAAAATATTTGCATTCCGCAGTTTTAGACATAGTAAGTAATTTTGATCCAAGGGCCTCGCCCATCAGAAACCACCCTGTGCACAAGGCAAGGCTCACAAACTGTAATCGTTAGCGCTTCAGAGCGGTTCCGAAGCTGCCGAAATACCAAAATATTTGATCAACAGACAGGAAAAAACGTGAGGAACCTTTTATCTGGATGTTTGTTTCCACACTGGTCTGAGCTGGGTCCTTTCATAGCCGACTCGGTTCTTGCTCACGGGGGACCCGCTACTCAGACTGAGCGGTGTGCTTTCTCAAGGGAGAGCGAACAGAAGTGTCAATGCCTTCTCCGCGGGGAGCCAAAGCTACACCAACTAGACAGTCTTCGCTAAATAAAATACTGACCCTCGTCTCCCTCTTCCCGTCCCTGGGTGCACAGCTCAGGCCTATGGCAGTCAGGTGGCGGACACGGGACACGGCACCACACGGGGGGCCAGGGCCTGAGCAGGGCGAGGGCGCGTGGGGAGAACAGCCTGGCGTGGAGAGCGAGGGAAGGCCGGGGGGGGGGGGGGCTCATGAGCAGTGGCTCACGGCGGGGGGGGGGGGGGGGGGGAGAGGGGTCCAGGGCAGGAGATCAGAGCCCTGGGAGGTTGAGAGGGACGCCTAGGGGTGTGTGACTATGGGAGCTCGGTTACACTTAAGGGGACTGATTAAGTAAATGCGATAAGTATAATAGAGAAATCACAAATACGGACCGTGAGAAAACCAGGATAATTTCTATAGAATTGACTCAGAGTTGCCCACAGAGGTGTGAATCCTGTTACACAGAGACACAAATGTAGATGCGTGTGTGTGTGTGTGCGCGCTCTTACACATATCCTCCAGCTCTCTCCGTGGCAAGAGTCCACGTGGAAGTGACCAAAAGGAGCCACTGGAAAGTCGGGGACCTCGAGAAAAGTCGTGCCAAACTTGTGCCAAAGTGTAAGGAAGTGGACGTGTCAAAACCAAGCCAAACCAAACCAAACCAAACCAAACCAAGCCAAAACACAAAAAAGAGCTTGAAGGATCTCCCACCAGCAAATCTGAGACAGTGAGAGCGTCACAGCGAGTATCAGCAACGGAGAAGACAGGCACCCCTAACTGAATAATGACAAATGGGAAGTTCAATAAGGCACAGGCTAATTTACATAGTTTCAAAGTACTTCCCTACAAACTACCTATTTATTACAAAGAGGAAGAAAGTGCCTTTATAGTAGAGAAGGCCGGCAGAAACCACCTTCATCCCGTGAGCAACAAGAACCACCAGGAATGGACAGCTCAGGCTCCCGTGTCCCCCGACAGGAAGCAGCGAGCATGGGGCCTGGGCGCCACTGCGGCGGTGTTCTTGAGAAAGACGCACGCCCTGATCTAATCACGGGGAACACCAGACAAGCCCGAACCGACCTCTCCAAAATAACCGGCGCGTTCTAGAAATACCAGTCAAGGTCACGGAAGTGAGAGAAAGGCTGAGGAACTGCTCCAAACTCAGGGAGGCCAGAGGCACTGAACAAGCAAGTGCAGCGTGTGCTCCACCCGGACGCTCCTGCTGGCGTGGCCGTGACCGCGGCAACGGGGAGGCCGGGAGGCAGCTGAGGTCAGAGGGCAGCAGAGGAGCAGAGGGGCTCTGGCCCCCGCCGCACTGGGGTTCTGCAGGAGAACGCTCAGGCCTCTGGGCGTCTCAGGCGCGGTGTTCTGGGGTTGGCGAAGCAACTGGTGCAGAAAAGTCCATCACTTGTACTGTGCTCGCAGCTGGAAGTTAGTGTTTCCAAAGAAAAACAGGTTCAAACAGACATTATTTTTTAAAAGATTGTACAATTTCTTATTTTTTCCTGTTGTTATAATGCATATGCTATAGACAACTATTGTAGAAATGGAGCCAGGGAAAGTCAAGTAGACATGAACAGATCCGTATCTTTAAAAGATGACTCAGGCCCTAACCGGTGTGGCTCAGTGGACAGAGCGTCGGCCTGCGGACTGAAGGGTCCCTGGGTTCGATTCCGGCAAGGGCATGTACCTTGGCTGCGGGCACATCCCCAGTAGGGGGCGTGCAAGAGGCAGCTGATTGATGTCTCTCTCATCGATGTTTCTGACTCTCTATCCCTCTCCCTTCCGCTCTGTAAAAAATCAATAAAATATTTTTTTTTTAAAAGATGACTCAGTGCTTTATGTCCAATAAACTGTGTGAGGGCAACAGGAAAAGAGGGAGGCCATGGTGCAGAACTGCTTACTCGGGCTCAAGGGGTAGCAGTGAGGCAGCAGTAAGTGGTCAGATCTGAAATCTCCTTTCAAAGGGAGCCCACTGGACTTGCTGGCAGACGGGAGGTGGGTTACAGGGAAGAAGAACGAACAGTGGCTCTGAGGGCTAGTCACAGGAGGTGGGAAAGTGATGGTGTCATTTTCCGAGATTGCAAAGCCTGAGGGAGGAATATTGGTAGGAAAATACTGAGGATTAGGCGTTGGACGGTGCAGTGGTGGGGATGAACACCTGATCACAGTAGGTTAACGAGGACAGCAAGCAGGAGAGTGGACACAACGAGCAGAGGCAATTCCCTTGCAGGACAGATGTGATTTGGCGCCAGTGAGAGAAGAGAGGCACTTGGGCCAGAGCAGTGTGTGCAGGTGCAGGCAGAAATGGACTTGGCTCGCTCTCGTGACAGTAAAAGAACTGACGTAACCAGGAAGGGAACGTGTTGGGGAACAGTGGGAATTAGGACAGGTAGCATGCAGCCAGACCGTGAGCAGCCTGAAAGTCGGTGCGCGGTGTTCAGACTTGATGTAGCAGGAAGCGGAGTCGGGACACACTTTACAGGGAAGTGGTGTGACGAAAGTTCTGTGCAGGACGATGAGACGGCAGCGGTGCGCGGGACAGAGCAGGAGGTTGTGGGAAGCCTGGAGCCGCGGCAGCAATTCGGACGTGAGAGGATGACGGCCCAGACTCGAGTTTGGGCAGAAAGAGCAGACTGGAAGGGGAAGCCTGGTGGTATTCTGACACCTGACTATAAATAAGGAGTGCGATCGGGATTCTGAACTTAAGACGTTGAACGGATAAAGGTGATGCTGAGAAGCAGGGAAACTGGGTAGCGACACTTGTTCTGGGTGGGAAAGGTGGAGGGCGATGGTGAATAAAAAGATGAGCATACTGGACTTGCCACAGCAGCGAGTCATCGGAGCGGAAATGCCCAACTGCAGGTTAAAGATGGAGAAATGCAGCTCTGGGCCATGGTCAGGGCTGAAGAGCTGGCAGCTGGGAGTTAACACCACACGCGAGACGCTGGAAGCCCTGAGAACGGAAAGCGCTTCCAGAGGAAAGACCCCTTCTCCAGAAGTTAGCAGAGGACGGCATGGAAATGAGAGAGCAAACCACGAGTAGGAAGTGAGAGACCTACCGCAAGGAGAGGCAAGGAATTCCCTGGAAATCGGTGAAGGGAGACTCCAGGACGAGAGGCCGGCGCCAGGCAGAGAGCAGTCACGCAGACTTGGTCAAAAGAGAAAAGCTCCAGGACAGAGTCTCAGTGAGGAGGAAGTCATTGCCTCTGAGCGCCTCAGAGAAGACTCAGACCAGCACTGTCCAGCAGAACTCCCTGTGCCCACGACATGTCCTCTCTCTGCACTGTCCAGCACCAGTCACCTGAAAAGTGGCTGGTGGGAGCGAGGAACTAAACTTATAACCTATCTAATTAAAATTAATTTAAATTTTAACAACCACATGTGATTAGTGGATACCATTTTGGACAGTTCAAGTCTAGATAATCAGAATATTGGAAGCTGAATTAGGAATGAGTATAGAGAAAACTAAGAAAACAATTATTAACCACAGGGAAAATAAAAACTTATGCAAGAAAGAAAAATCAAGTATGGCTTACTACATAATACAGCTCTATACAGAATCATATAGTTATAAAGATACAAGCACAAGTTATTGACATAACCCAAATTACAAACTGGGAGGCTATTAGATGGCTTATTTTATTTTATCCTCATCTGCCAAATAAGTACAGATATTTTCTCAACAGCACTAACTTTATTTCTCTAATATATTCTTTTTTACAAAAGTATTTTCCGTTGATCTGAGAGAGAGGGAAACACCGATGCGAGAGAAGACCAGTGGTGTCGCCTGCACACCCCTGAGCCGAGGCCACCCCACAGCCTGGGCACGTGCCTCTGGGCACAGGCGACACTCAGCTGAACGAGCCACACCGGCCGGAAACGCAGTGTGTCTGCCTGGCTCCATAGCGCCTCGTGTCATTGGTCTACCAACACCTACTCAACCGCCTTCACTGAGTGACTCTGGGTTGTTTCCAATTTGGGACAATTAGGCATAAGGCTTTAATAACTAACATTTGGGTCGCTGCTTTTTTAAATGCAACTGTAATGAGGCAAAATTTACATACTATTGCATCTATTTGAAGTGTACATTTCTATAAGCTTTCATAAGTATATACAGGGTGCCCTCCAAAATGTATATATAATTTGAATAATTATAAAGGCAGTGTTTATTAAAATACATTTCCATTTTCAATGTAAGAGCTATCAGCTATTAACATGTATTCACATTTTGGGAGGATACTCTGTATATCCTTGTAACCACCACAATCAAGATAGACATTTCACCACCCCAAAGTTTCCTCATGTCTCTTCACAGTAAATCCCCATCTGATCCCCACCCCATCCAAACCCCAATTTGTTTCCTATCGTTTTAGACTAGTTTTGCTTCTAGATTTTCATGTGAATGAAATCATACAGATGTTTTGCATGTATTGGTTGTTCCTTTTTAATGCTAACTAGAGGCTTGATGCACGAAATTCATGCAAGAGCAGGCCGTCCTTCCTCCCCCGGCTGCCGGAACCGGCTTCCCTCTGGCACCCGGGACCGGCTTCCCTTGCAGCCCCGGCTTCATCTGGAAGGTAGTCCGGAAGGACGTCTGGTCAAATTAGCATACTATGCTTTTATTATTACAGATACTTATTCATTGCACAAAGATACCACAAAATGTTGAATCAAAGTGGTAAGAATTGATATCCTGTTTAGCTATAAGTGTTTAGTCTTTTACCATTAAGTATGATGTTCCCTTCGGGTTCTTTGTAAATGTCTTTTATAATGTTGAGAAAATTTTCCTTCTATTCCTTGTTTTCTAGAAGTCTCTTTTTAAATTACAAATGGATGTTGAGTTTGGTCAAATACTTTTTCTGCATCTTTGGAGGTAATTGTGTGCTTTTCCTCCTTTATTCTGACAATAGGGTGAGTTATACTGATTGATTTTTAAATCTTGTATGCCTGTAATAACCCGCATCTAGTAATTTATTATCCTTTCCATATATTGCTGGATTGATTGGCTAATATTTTATTAAGGGCATTTGCATTTACAGTTATCAGGGATATTGGTTGGTCCATAGTTTTCTTATTCTGCTTTTGTCTGGTTTTAGTAGCAGGATAATACTAGCCTCATAAAATGAACTGTGAAGTCTTTCTTCTCTTCTACGTTCTTAAAGAGTTTGTTTAAAATTAACCTTACTTCTTCCCTGTTTGATAAATTTCACAGTGAAACCATCTTTCCTGGAGCTTCCTTTATGTGAATGATTTATTATAAATTCAATTCCTTTAACCAATATAGGATTATTAAATTTACTTATTTCTACAAATATCAGTTTGCTAATTTTTGTCTTTCAAGGAAAGTGTCTATTTCAACTAAGTTGTCAAACTTATCAGAATACAGTTTTCACAATTTTCCTTTGTTTTGTTCTTAATGTCTGTGGAATTTGTGGTAATATCCTACTTCCCATGCCTGATATTGGCAATTGTGTCTTCTCTCTTAATTTCTCAACCAGTCTAGCTAGAGGTTGACCAATTTTATTGATATTCTTAATATTCTCCTTTTGGTTTCAGACTTACTGAAACTTGTTTTATGACATAGAATATGTTCTAACTTGGTGAGTGTTCTACAAACACTTGAAAAGAATATGTATTTGGTAGCTTTTGGATTGTTTTATTAGGGTAATAATGTCAAAATAATTGATAGTTCAATTTGGGTATTTTCTGTTGCTCTACAAGTTCAGTGATCTATTGTTTTATAGCATCTAACCCGCTGCTAATCCCATCTAATAATACTTTAAAATTTCAGATAGAGTATGTTAAGCTTTATAATCTATTGGCCTCCATTCCTCCCCAATTTTTAACTTTCCATTTACCTGATTATTATAATAATTCATGTTTTTATTTAAATCCTTGAGCACAGCCTTATCTCCTATTTGTTTTACTTAAGTATAACTTACACACAGTAAAAAATAATCCTAATTTTTAGTATACAATTCTGACAAATGTATATACACACACATACATATGTGTGTGTGTGTGTGTGCGCGTGTGTGTGTGTGTATTTCATCAACTTCAAAGACTCCACTATGCCCCTTTGTAGTCAAACCTCACACTCAGCCCTGAAACCTACTGATCCATTTTCTTTCCTTATAGTTTTGCTTTGCAAGAATGTTGTATAAAAGGTAAACTTACAGCACATCGCTCTGAGGAGTTTTATAGACCTGTTTCCCAGAAAGAAAAAAAAAAACCTGGTGAAAACTATTTTTAAAAACGTCAAGTCTCTGAAATGGTCCCAAGGAAATACAGTAAATGAGGAACACTCTATGCCAAAAAAAAATTACAAAAATTTGGCAAAAACAACAAAAATCTGTAGTATTTGAACCAAAATCACTCCCTCCATTCTCCTGGCTCTGTGAGATTCCACCCACTCCACTCCAGACTGGCGTAGCCAAGAACTCCCAGCTCCCTCTCCCCCAACTCACATTAAGAAGGCTGTATTTATGAGAGGGACAGACGTCAGCATTTCTCATCCTGGCTCTAGCTCTCTGTTGCTGAGGATATAGTCTATGTCAGGACGGCCAGAATTATAGGTTTCCACCTCCCACCCAGCCCCCAAGATGAGACTAATGCTCTACTTTGGGTGAAGTACTCCTGAGAGTGCGAGGACACCAATCACTCTTTCCCTGGTTTATAAGACAGTGGTTCCGTGCTGGGAGAATCAAGCAGAAAAGAACTGAAGCTAATGTTCCTCTTTAGCTAATACTCAGTTCCTAAATCCTAAAGTTTACTCTGAGAGATGCTTGCCATTGTCCCCACCCCAGCTCTGGGATTAGAGCTTAGGGATTTTATCAGGGGGTAGAAGTGAGACATCAAAGAGATCACTCCTAAACTTTCCCCAAGGAAAGTGACTTATTTGCAACAGAGCATGAAAGAAATTCAAGGCGAAGGACACTCTCAAACACAGTGAAGGTTGTATTGAGAAATTTGAGAGGTTATTGGTAGATTCACTGGAGATACGTATGGGCTAAACTCTAGCTTGGCTAGTTTGCAAGTGATAATCAGGAACAGAAGCAGCTGGGAGGAGCCTTCTTGAGGACAGAATAAGTCTCAAACACTAACCTAAGAAACCATCCCTTCAAGAGCACAAATATGATTGGACTAGTCTCTAGAGAAATTCATGCCTGGAACACTGTTGAGAACAATCACCAGCAATTAGTTTAATTTAACAGCAGGGTGTGGTCATGGAAAGAGACAGTCAAAGAAAGCCCTGATAAAATCATCACCATCCCAAGATGACTGTGAGCATATCCAAGGCTGCACTACCTGAGGAGCGACTTCAGAGGCTTAAGACTACAGGGGAAAAGCGGATTTCACTGAAATAATCAGCCACTCCCTAAACAAATAAACAAAGAAATATTAACAATAACAAGCCCGAGAGGTGAGAAAAGAACCATAGCCATAGTTGCTATAATCTATGATATAGAACGTCAGGTTTCCAACAAAATATTATAAGACATGCAAAGCAACAGGAAGGTATGCCGGACCCATACACTATAAAAATAAGCAGATGACACATAATGCCGGTGAGAGCAACCAGATATCAAAGTTAACACAAGGCTTCAAAGTATACATTATATACACGACCGAAGATGTAAGGAAAATCCTCTTTAGAGAAACAAACGAAGGTATGACAATGTCACACCCGATAGAGAATACCAATAAAGAGATGCAAATTATAAAAAGTGCCATGTGGAAATTCTGGAACTAAAGGTGCAATAACTGAAATAAAAATTTTACTAGAGAGCTTCAGCAGTAGATTTGAATTGACAGAAGAAAGATTAGCAAATTTGAAGACAGATTAATTATGATTATGCAATCCAAAAACCAGAGAGAAAGAGAATGAAGAAAAAATGACAAGACCCTCAAAGAAATGGGGAACACACCAACACACACATAATGGACGAACCAGAAGGAGAGAAAGGTGAGAAAGAAACATTTAAATAAACAAGGACTAAAACCATCCCAAATTTATTGAAAACATTAACCTTTACATCCAGGAAGCTCAATGAACTACAAGTAAGATAAATACAAAGAGATCCACAAACAGACACATCATAGTAAAAATGCTAAAAGCCAAAGACAAGATGAAAATCTTAAAAGCAACAAGAGAAAACAACTCGTCACTTACAAGGGGACCCCATAAGATTAATAGCTGACTTCTCAGCAGAAACAATGGAGACCAATTAGGCAGTAGGATAACATATTCAAAGTGTTCAAGGAAAAACTGTCCAATAGGAACCCTGTATCAAGCAAACCTATCTCCAATTTTTGTTGCTGTTAATCCTCACCCAAGGATTTTTTTCACTGACTTTTAGAGATAGTAGTAGGGAAGTGGAGAGACAGAGAAACAGCAATGTGATAGACATATCAATTGGTTGACTCCCAAATGCACTCTGACCAGAGATGGAGCCTGCCACCAAGACAGGTGCCCTTGATCAGAATTGAACCTGGGACCCTTCAGTCTGAAGGCTGACATTCTATCCACTGAGCCAAACTGGCCAGGGACAGCAAAGCTATCTTTAAAAAACAAAGATTAAAACACTTCCAGATTAACAAAACCTGAAAGAATTTATTAATTGAATGTCTGCCTTATAAGAAATACTAAAGAGATATTTATTATACATGCATTTGACAAAGGTCCTATATGTAGAATATGTATATTATACACACATACACACACACACACACACACTAGAGGCCTGGTGCACGGATTTGTGCACACTGGAAGGAAATTAATTGGAAGAAATATTTTAGAGGCTGGGGAGGGACCACCAGAGGTTGGCTCCAGGGCGTGTCTGACCTATCTCACCAGTTCTGATGGGCCAGATCCCCGCAGCAAGCTAACCTACTGGTCAGTGTCTGCCTCCCGGTCACACAGTCGAACGGTCAGACACCTAGCACGTTAGGCTTGTATATATACAGATGTGTATATAAGCAGACCGCCTAAAAATCCATAAGAAGACAAGACAACCCCACAGAAAAAAATGACAAACCCTGAAAAGATACTTCACCAAAAAAAGATATCCAACATGGCCAATTAACATATGAAAGGGTACTCAATTCATTAGTCAGCAGGGAAATGCACATTAAAACCACAATGACATACTACTACACACCCACCAGAATGGTTAAAATGAAAAAGATGGAAAATGGCAAGGGTTGGTGAGGATGTGGAGCAACCACAACTCTCATATACTGCTGCTGGACGTGTGAACTGGCACAATCACTTTGGAAATTTTTTTGTAGTACCTATTAAAGGCTAACTGTATACATATCCTTTGACCCAGCAATTCTACTCCTAGCAGTTATATTCCTACCAGAGATGTGTACGTATTTCACTAAGAAACACGTGCAGAATGTTCAGAGAAATACTATTCCAGTGGGGTCCCTCGGCCTGGTCTATGAATATCCTCCAAGGGGTTCCAGGTTGTGAGAGGGTGCAGGCCAGGCCGAGGGGCCCCACCAGTGCACGACTGGGGCTGGGGAGAGACTGTGGGAGGGATCCAGGGCGTGTCTGGCTAGTGTCACCCAGATCAGCCAGACCCCAGCAGCAAACTAACCTCCCAGGCAGAGTGGCTGTCCCCGGGTGGTCAGTGTGCGTCACAGCTACCAATCGAACGGTCGCTTAGGCTTTGACATAGATAGTAAAAAAAACAGGAAATTACACAAATGCCCATCAACTACATGGAAAGTGAGAATGCCCTATAACAATATGCAGAACTGTGGACAGATATCACAACATAATGTTGAGTGGTTCACACTCCATGATTCTACATCTGTAAAATAGAAACAGGAGAAACTAGCCCATGCTAACAGAAGTCAGGACAGCCCTCGCTGGTTTGATTCAGTGGACAGAGCACTGGCCTATGGACTGAAGGGCCCTGGGTTCGATTCCGGCCAAGAGCACACACCTCAGCTGCAGGTTTCTCTCTGGCCCTAGTTGGGGCATGTTGGGGAGGCAACCAATCAACATGTCTCTCTCTCATTGATGTTTCTCTCTCTCCCCCTCTCCCTTTCACTCTCCAAAATGAGGATTAACGACAACAACAAAAAGAAGTCAGGATAGGGATATTTTTGTTGAATGGAAGAGTGACTACAGAATAAGACTGGGTTTTCTCGGGGGTTACTTATACTTTGTTTCTTAATCTAGGTGCTGATTTAACATGTTTACTCCATAGGGCTGTGGCAAGAGTGAGGCAAACAGGATACCTAGGGAGCCAAATGTAAGGAGACACTCTCTCACCTTGTTTGCCTCACTTTTATATCAGTCCTGTTCGTTTTGTTAATATTTATTGAGCTATATCATTATGATGTATTTTCTGTATTTATATTTGCTTGGATTAAAAAATGTTAAGGGCCTGGCTGGTGTGGCTCAGTGGTTGAGCCTCAACCCATGAGTCAGGAGGTCATGGTTTGATTCCTGGTCAGGGCACGTGCCCGGGCTGTGGGCTAGATGCCCGGTAGGGGGTGTGCAGGAGGCAGTGGATTGCTGATTCTCTCTGGAATACTTCTGGGGTTTTGCCTAGCTTTGTTTTCAGTCTGCGAGTTCTGAGACCCTTAAATAAAACTCTGTCATTTATTTCTAGCAAAGCCTCTGGACTTTTTGAATATGTTTATTACTTATAAATGAAAGACAGAGAATCCAAAATTTTCTAAATTCCTGGGTATCTTTTATAAGAGAAGTATATTTGGAAAGTCTTTTTTTCCTCCTAGTTGTGGACAACTTTATATAACAAAGTATATTTCCTTTTTGAATACAGTACTTTTTTTTTTTTTTTTTTAGAATAAACACTCCCTGCCCTAGCTGGTTTGGCTCAGTGGATAGTCAGCCTGCAGACTGGGCCGGGGGTGGGGGGGGGGGAAGAGGGGGATCATGGGGGGAGGACCCAGATAAGATTCCGGCCAAGGGCACAGGCCTGGGTTGCAGGCTCGATCCCTGGTAGAGGGTGTGCAGGAGGCAGCCGATCGGTGATTCTCTCTCATCATTGATGTTTCTCTCTCTCTCTCTCCTCCTTCCTCTTTGAAATCAATAAACAAGTTAAAAAACAAACGAACACTCCTTAAGGTGAGGGTCTAGTGGAGTGTGCAGGTGTGAAAACTGAGAGCGCTGCCCGGCCTGTATAGCCGGCACACTCCACGAGACCCCGCCGCTGGGACATGGGCTGGAAGGGAACTGTGCCAACTGTGTTCAACGGAAGCACGGGGCTCCCTGACGCTCCGCCTTACTTGGCTGCTGCCCCCCGCTTCCTCCTCGTCGCGGTCCGGGGCCCGCTGGGCCGCCTCGGGAGCGCTGCTCTCCTGGAAGAGGTTGTCCTGCAGGTCGGACACCCGGGAGGCTTCCGTGATGACTTTGAGTTTCACGCTGTGATGGCCGGTCGAGACGACTCCCACTTGCAGGTTCACGGGCTCCCCCTCAAACAGCAGGATGTGGGAGTTCACCCCGCGTTTGAAGCCAGGGGGCTGGTAATAATCTGGGGTCACTGTCAGAGAGGGAGAAAAGCTGAGTTGCCACAGAACAAATCGGGTGACTCTCTCGTGTGCAGCCAGTCACCGTTTCCGGGCCCGGCGAGACCCTTCTCTCCACGTGACCGGGACTCCCGAGGGCTCTGTCCGCCTACCTGCGCTGTAGTAGTGGAGTTTCATAGTCAGCACAACGTCGCTGGGAAGGGGCCCGAGGTTCTGCATCAGCATGTACAGTTTGCGGAGCAGAAGGATGCTGGCCTTCTTAGCGTGGCCCCTCTTCGCCCCACTCTCAATGCTCGTGTTGCTGCTACAATCACATAAAAAAAGCAGACTTTTCAATCATGTACAATATCAAAAATACCTTTCAAAAGGCCAAATCTTTTTACTACATAACATCTAATAAAAATAAATATCAGGACACTCCTGAGACTTGTTTTCGAATGTAAATTAGAGGAGAAGTTGTATTTTTTACGATGTATATGCGAAGGGTTTCTTTATAGCAAGTTCCCTTAAGGCATTTAAAATATGTCCTGGTTTTGTTCAATCTGATTTTTAATTGACCACATGCTGTAACAGTGAGAACAGTGGATTTGGAATTAGGAGACGTGACATCGAATGCTGGCTCTGCTGTGGGCTGAGTGGCCTCAGCCGAGTCAACAGGGACACGCTCGGTCCGTGAGCTCGCCTATGAGACAAGCACACACACCTTCCTGTGCCTTTTCTGGTATCAAATCGGTCATCAGTGCTGGGCCTTTCTATCACCTGGCTATGTCCTCACTCTCACATGGATTATGATAATGACTGTCCCTCCTGCTTTTTTATTGTCCACACTGAAAACTATTTTCCACGCCACCGCTGGAATAATACTGCTAATAGAAAAGTCTGCTCATGTCGCTCGCTTGCTTAAAATTCTTCTATGACATCTGTCACCTTTCAGTCAAATCCAAGAACGGTGTACAATGCCTCTCATGACCAGCCATGCCCTCACCCAACCTTCATTCGCAGTCACTATCCGTTACTTCTCATCCACGCACATTTATAGTTGCTTTCCTGTGGTCTGTCCACTCTTCCTCCTGACTCTCCCGAGCTCATTCTTTAACACCCAGCCAGGTGTCACCTCCTCCGAGAAGTCCTCCCTGATAATCCCGTACCTCACCCTAGCTTAGAGCTGTGTGTTTGTCCCCTTCTGGACTCTCTCCACAGCACTGAGTTTGGCGCCCAGCTACAGTAAGTACACAGTAAATATTTGTTGAATGAAGGAACGAATGAACAAGTTGGGCAGATTACTTTCCAATTCTAACATTTTCTTTTTCCCAAGAATTTTCATCCCCAGTTGGTTTCACATTTGAGAAGTTCCCAGGAAGAAGCAGGACTGTAATATATTTGCGCACTGCCTCTCACATAGTAAGCACTCAATACCGAAAACTAACCCTCGGTAATTGAACTATTGGAGGCAGTGTGAACTCCTAAAACAAACTCTGTTAAGTAAATACATTTGTTCCCGTTCCAGTTCCGAATAAGCTGCAGTTTTGTCTGCCAGGATTTAACCGATTTGAAATAGGTAACCAGAGATAGCCATTTAGCTCATGGGATTCTTCAGTATACGTCACATTCACATAAAATCATATTCAAGACTCCCCTGCACTCTTTTAAAAGAGAAATTATCTTTACCATGGAAGAGATGATATGTAATTTTATATGGTGATTGTTTAAACAAATGTCTACCTTTGGTTTCTAGGAAATCAGTAATATGTATTACCATCTCTCCTTCTTAGCAGCTAAAAGAGTTGGCCATTTATTTGGCCATTCACCTCTGGACACACGCGCCTTCACAACAAAAGACATTTCTCGCCTATTCGGCGTGGCTCAGTGGACAGAGCGCCGGCCTGCAGACTGAAGGGTTCTGGGTCCAGTTTCCGGTCCAATTTCTGGGTCCAATTTTCACAGACCTTGGTTGTAGGCTCCTCCCCAGCCCAGTACCTGGTCCGGAGGCAACTAACTGATCCGTTTCTCTCACATCGATGTTTCTCTCTGTCTCTCCCTCTCTCTTCCACTCTCTCTAAAAATCAGTGGGAAAATATCCTCGGGTGAGAATTTTTTTAAAAAGAGAGAGATTTCTCTGGTTGTCAGAAATTCTTACGTTTGACTCTTAGAGGATAAAGGCAATTGTTCTGTGTAAGAGGAAATGCAGGAGAAGCGCTGACCAATCTGCAAGTGCTGTACAAGTATTAGCTACTGATGGTTAATATTTTCATTCTCGTCCCTACAGCTTACTTCCTCTTCACATCCTAGTGCCATCTGTAAGCTTACCAATGAGAAAATAATTAAGGAAGTGAATCTTGGAGAGAAGTCCTCAGACTTGCAATAAATTATGAAACAGAGCTAATAGCCCGAAATTGAGAATTAGGCCGCATTTCTTAGAGTCATTCCGTTCAGGGAAGCTCATCCCCTTGGCACAGAGTCCTCTGTCGCCCGCGCTTTTCACCACCTCCCACCCCCTCCATCTCCATTCCATCGCATCAGCAATATTTGGCTCTTTCTGGACCCAAAAGCTGCTGGTAAGAAATAAAGAAAATAAATGGGGCTCTTTAATAAAACATCTCCATCTGGACTAAGGACCTTCGGAAGCAAATGTCCTTGTCTTTGCTATTCAACCTATTAATATGTATAAAACTTGGAATTTGAGGCTTGCTAGGAAAACCCAGCGCTTGCCAGGCTTTTCCGTACTAAGACATACATAGCAAATTATTTTTGTATGGCATACTGAGGACAGCAGTGACAATGACTGTGTCTATAAGCAAATCATGCAGTGGTTTCATCTGCCCCAGATTCAGAGGGCAGAGAGGACCAATATCTTGGCATAGCAATGGAGACAGTTTAGTTCAGTGCAGTGGTTGGCAAACTGTGGCTCTCGAGCCACATGCGACTCGCGAGCTGCGGTTTGCTGCTCTGTTGACTAATGATTTTGCCGACCACTGGGATAGGGGCTTAATCACAGGGAACAACTATAGCCTGTGATTACTGGAACCGAGAGTCTAGTCCAGTGGTCGGCAAACTCGTTCGTCAACAGCGCCGCAGTTTGCCGACCACTGGTTTAGTGGAAAGACAGAGCCTTGGAGCTCTTCAATCAGCGCCATGTCGATGGCCTCACTCATGTGAGTCCGACTGCTGTGCTGTCTACCAGCCACCACTGCCTCGGGGACCACGGTCACTGCCACCACCACCACCAGGTTCCAGTTCTGAGTGCTCATTATGTGCCAGGCCTGGGCGCAGCTTGATAGATGCATTATAGCTAATCATCACAACAACCATATGAAGTAGAAACTGTATTATCAACTCCACAGTGCAAACTACTGTTTGGGGAGTAATTTGTCCAAAGTCATATAACCAGGAACAGTCAGAGTTGGGGTTCCAAGTTAGACCCTTCTGCCTTAGGAATTGGGACTTCTAACCACTCAGGGTAACTGCTTTAGACCCCACTGGCACCACCTCTGAGAATAAGAGGAAAGAAGAGAGGAAGCCCCTATTCCCACCAGAAATCCAAACCATCATCCAACCCCTCTTTAGAGCAGTGCTGGTGCTCTTGGTAGGGTTGTTGGGAGTTGGAAAGGAAGTATGAGGCCCATCTGTGGCCTAAAGAGGCTTATGTTACCCCAATCATATCTATTTCTCGTGTTCATTAAACAATTAGACTCTACCTGTCAAAATCCATAGAGATTCCTTTGTTTGTGTATTTGAATTTGAACTGGTATATCTCAGTCACTTTCTAGAAACAGCAAAGGGAACAGAGAAATAAATTACTTTAAAAAAGAAATCCTTTGGAAGTTACAAAATAGTCAAGGGGATGTGAAGTACAACATAGGAAATGGAGTCAATAATATTGCAATAACCATGTACGGTACCAGGTGGGGACTGGAAATATCAGGGGGAACACTTAATAAAGTATATGATTGTCTAACCACTATGCCATACACCTCTAACTCGTACAAAATAATATCCCATGTAAACTGTAATTGAAAAAAAATTTAAAAACAAATCCAGAATCTTATTTCTGTAATAAATCAATAATATATATATATATATATATATTTTTTTTTTTAAAAGACTAGTTCTCAACTGTGTGCCGTGACAGACTCTTGACGGGTGTGCTACAAATTGAGCTCCATGTGTGAAATGTATTTTCACTTCAGTAAGTATTAACATTGTCATTGTCTGTGCAGTTTGCTTAGCGGAGGATCAGCTCTGTGGATGCGATCAGGAAACCTGGCACGAAATCAGGTAAATGCCAAGAATGAAGAGTCTGGAGACTCAGGATACTTTTTCAGGCTCATGAGTGACAGCTCAGAAGCTATCATAGAATAAGCCTTGGTTTCCTTAACTCACTGTTTTATTTATTGCATGTAGCAAAGCTCATTTAATAGCTCTCTTCACTCTGTAAGATTTTTCTGCAGTTAAGCCCAATTTGCTTAGCATTTCACTACCTCAAAACCACCGGTTTCAGAGTTGAAGTTGTGTATGCGTAAGAAAAAAAATAATAATTTACCGCACTAAGAAAGTGACCAACTTATTAACAATTTCTCTGCAGGGTTTAGTTTGGGAAACTTCCCGTTCAAGTTAGAGGGAGTGGGGGGAAGCATTTGGAGGTGACACAGAGACAAAGACCCAGAGGTGCTTTGGCATTAAAGAACAGGTACCAGCCTGTATGTACCAGTTTTCTTCCACTTGTTCAAACACATATTTATCATCTTGCCAAGAAAGGCTTTTAAAGACTAAAAATGCTTCATTTAGTCTTGAATGCCACTCATTAGGCTAAACCCACTGGCTCGGAGAAGGAAAATGGGAAGCAAAGAAGAAGGTAAAGGAACGGGAAAGGAAGACAGGAAGGAAGGAAAGAGGAAGGAGAAGGAGAGGCCGCTCCCTCTGTTTCTATGCCAACGGCCCAGTTTCCTTCACAGCAGCATGTAAGGATCACGTGCCCAAGCCTGATATTCCCTTTGGGGGACAGAAAACGACGAGTCTCTTGTTCTCGAGAATTCACAGTCTGGTTGGGAAGAAAAGTAATCTACATGAAGCAACTGCGAGTTCAGCTGCGGGCTGCTGATGAGAAGGGGTTAGAGAAGGAGGAAATCAGCGTGGACAGAGCAGGCAGAGAGGCGTCCATGAGATATTTGGATGTAAGTGGGCCTTGAGGATGAGAGAACTCAATCGGCAGAGGGCAGGAATTTAGAGAAAGAAATAAAGAGGTGAAGCTCTGAAAATGTAGGGAAAGGTTAAAAAAAAGGGGAGAATTGAGTCAGGGGCAAAAGTTTAGAATTATACCTTCCAAAAGGCCACAAACAGAAAGGATTGAAAAGCAGTTAAAATAAGGAATAAAATATAGTGTTTATACAAGCAGAGATTCTTAATATTAACATATTAGAGAGCAGGCTCAGTTCTACTCAATGCTCATTTTTCAATGCCCCTAAGTAGTTTTTAAGATCTCATCACAAAGAATTGGTGACATTCATAATAAAACACACTGAAAGAGCTCACTGCGAGTTACTTTGCTCATATGGTAGTCTGGTCACATATGGCCCTCAATCGAGGTAAACATTTTTAAGTATAATGTACATAGACTGCCCATCTTTATGTGTATTCTTACCTCAGGCTCCTTGGGATTTGGGTAAAGCTGTTTAAGGAAAAATAAACAGCACTTAATTTCTGAAAGATACTAGATTACTCCTCACAGAACACATGGCTATCTTGAGTACAGAGATAGATAAATAGATAAACAGATAATCTTAAGATACATAGTTCAAGACAGAGATAGAATACGCTCATTTTGTAAACTTAGCCTTTAGAGTATTCTGTAAACACTGACTATAAGAAAACTGATAACCAGGTACTTATGACTGGTTATGATTTGTGACTGAGCTACAAATAAATTCTAAATAATTTTTATGGTTCATGGTTTTAAATAAATGATATATCTACGACTCTCAATGACATCTCCTCATTTTCTTTCTATCTTAATAGCATTCACCACGCTATAACCAGAAATAGATAAAACTTCAGAAAACTCTACAAAACTTCAATCTGTAAACTCAAAAAATAAAATTCTGATAGCCAATAGATGAAGCAGTTGGTATCTCCCACATTTTCCCAGGTATTACAATATGCCAACAAAATAGTTTGTAATGTTTTATTAAAACTCCTGCTTTTAAAAGTTCTATTTTTAAAAAATTCTAAAATGTCATGGGACAGATAAAGAAATCCAAGAAGGCGGAGGAAAGTACCGTTTTAATGTCTCACTTGCCAAAAGACAATGAAGTAGAGACAGAGGTCTGGTCTGTAAACGTATACTTACTGTAAGTATTGCCATGTGTAGCTGCAAGAAAAAAAAATTGTTATTATGTTTTATATACTTGCACCTATGTTGTTATTATGTTCATTAAAGGCTAATCAAAATATTATTTCAGAGACGTCCAAAGTTTTGAGTTGAAAAAAAAATATTATTCAGGACAAAAGGGATCCTAATTATTCATTCACTCAGTGAGTGCCTACTACATACCCAGGGTTATGCTGGGAAGAGGAGGGATTTAAAGGGGGAAAAAAAGGAAAATAATTATCCTTATTCTCTATAAGTCATATTATAGTTTGGGAGGTAAATATATAAAAATAATTTATTATCATTAGAAATTAAATATGCCACAAGTATCTAAAAAATGTGCCTTTTGAAACAAATCAACTAAACTAAAAAGCTTTAAGCCTGACACAAATCTATAAAACCTTTGCTCTCCCTACATCTATACGTTCCTATAAACAGATTATTTCTGCTTGACTCTATAGATATAATGAAGCCTGTCATAAAATTTTAAAACTACAATACAAATGACAAAATTTCAGGACCACAATTTCATGGCAAATTATCCACCTATTTCACCCAAAGGACTAAAACTTTAGTGACACCGTGTGGCTATTTTGGTTACTGCATACAATTGATTTTGAGGCTACACAGTGCAACTCTACTGCATATTAATTATTTAATTAAAAGTTTATTCATTCCAGAGTAGACATGGCCCCAGCCCTGGCCAGCGGCTCGGTTGGTGGGAGCATTGTCCCACACGCCGAAAGGTTGTGGGCTCAATTCCGGTCAGGGGACATACGTAGGTTGCAGGTTTGACCATAGGTCCGGGCACTTATGAGAGGGACCTGATCGATGTTTCTTTCACATTCATGCTGCTCTCTCTCTCTCTTTCCCTTCCTCTCTCTCCAAAACTCCATTTAAAAAACACATACCATATCCTCGGTGAAGATTAAAAAAAATAGACATGGCCCCCATCATGGAGTTTGCAGACAATGAGGGGAGAAAACATTAACCAAAAAATATCCCACAGATGGCTGTCAGTTGTATTGTATTGTTTGTTATGGAGAAACAGCACGGGGTGTTGGAGAACCATGGAGCGGGGGCAGAGGGGTCAGAAAAGGCCCCCCTGAGGAAGCAAAGATTTAGGCTGAGACGAGAAGAACCCTGGAGTAGCCAGGTAAAGGGTGTTGGGTAGGAAAGAGTTTTCCAGGCAAAGGGGAGCAGAATGGAGACGGGTGAAAGGCACCTGGCCTATTCTAGATGTGTTCTGTGGCTGGGACAGAGCGAGCAATGGTGAGAGGGATGCCTGGAAAAGCAGATGGAGATTAGGTCACACAGGCCTTGCACATCACTTCAAGGTTTCTTAAAGAAATAGAAACTGAGCCCTAACCAGTTTGGCTCAGTGGATAGAGCATCGGCCTATGGACTGAAAGGTCCCAGGTTCGGTTCTGGTCAAGGGCATGTACCTTGGTTGTGGGCACATCCCCCGTTGATGTGGAGGAAGCAGCTGATCGATGTTTCTCTCTCATCAATGTTTCTATCTATCCCTCTCCCTTCCTCCCTGTAAAAAATCAATAAAATATTTTTTAATAAAACAACAACCAGAAACTGAGAGGGAGTGAAAAGAAGACACAGATGGAGAGAAGGGGAGGAAGCAGTAATAGACATTTCATTTCGTGTATCTTGTCTCTTCAGCGAGGACCAGAGCCTCTCGTCATTACACCCTTTGCAGCTGTCTTGGGAAGCAAGAAAGAGCTGATGCACTTAAAATGTAAGCTGCATTTCTAAAATACTTGAGCTACAGTACTAGTTATTTTGAGGGAACAGATTATATATATACACCAGCACAGTTACCAAAATAACCAACATAGAATAAAAACAAATTATTCAAGTCCATTTTTTCCCTTTCATATCTACAAACTGAATCGCCACTACTTTGAACATGCTCAGTGTGCTGAATGCCAGATTCTTGTCTCCCCTCTCCCACATCCTGCGGATCTCCTCCAGTGACTTCAGAGGAAACTCTGTGGTCAAAAGATATGAGTATGTAAAGAGAAAAATGAGGGCTTCATTTCTAATTGATCTACAGGAGACATCAATGGGACAACAGAAACTTAACAGAAAATGGTTCGTGAATACAAATGTAGGCACTGGTACAACATTAAAACACAACAAAATATAGGCTAATCTTTTTTTTTAAGGGATAAAAGATGAGTCTTTGAATAAATGTTAAAACATTCTTACGTATCTCCTTTCCAAAGCGTCAAAACAACCGTGAATCCTGTCAAGAAATAAATGTTTGATGTCAATTTGGACATGCAAAGCCAACAAAATTCCAAGTACAGAACTGATTTATATTTTTTGCTTTGAAGTACATTAAATTGATAATCATTTATTTACCTTTCCCATTTAATAAATTTTTAAAACTCCCAATACCTTTTAATATGTTAATAGAACTTTATAAATAACTAAGGGCCTGGTGCACAAAATTCGTGCACTGGGGGTGGGTGATCCCTCAGCCCAACCTGTCCCCTCACACATACTGGGAGCCCTCAGGGGATGTCCTACTGACCCCTCACCCCTGGCCTTGGGCACCCAGCCATCACCCTGCAATGGGGCTGATGGCTGGCTCCACCCCAGGCCCAGCCTTAGCCCTGGCCAGCAACTTCCTGGCCCTGGGGGCTGTGCACTCGCCAGCTGGCTCCGCCCCAGCTCATGATTGGCTTGTGGGCATGGCTTAATAGAAGGTATGGATGGTCATCTTGCATATTACTCTTTTATTAGATAGGACAGGTAAGCAACTTTAGGGTACAGAGTTACATCTTATTTTTCATGTTGGTTTCCATACCGTTTAGGACACTGGCATGCCTATCATGAGTAATCAAATACTGAGTGATATTTTTCTTTCTTTATATAAGTCTATTTATTTAAAAAATAACACTAAGTCAGTATCTTAAAATTATACTGAATAATTATTACAAATTTGTAGAAAATTTTTAAAAGGCAGAAAGAAATTGTTTTAAAGAAATGTTACCACCACCGCAACAGAGAGACATTTAGTTTCACTTAACGCAGCATAAACACAGGTTGAGACACACGCTATCAAACAGCTACACGCCAGGGCTTCCCATCAGACTACCCTGAATGTTAACCCCGGGTCTATCACCTGCTACCTATTGATGTTCAGCAATTGAACCTCAGGAAGTCTGTTTCCTCATCCATCATCTGGAAATTGTAACACATCTCATCAGAGTTAATATGCGCATTCTTTCATATTTTATCATCTCTGACACCAGGATGCATCTTGTAACTGGTGGCGTGCCTTGGTTTCACTGGCAACATTTGTTTCTTTCTTACTGGTACATAAATCATGTAATTTATAAACGACAGCATTTGCTATTCAACTAAATGATTAATATCTACTTCATAAAGTTGTTCTGAGATGTAAATAAAATCGCGATGTAAAATTTTATGCTCTAGACCCTGGCCCACTGAAGACTCTCAGTAAATTATACCCATGAATGTTGTGCAGTATGATTTCTGTAAATACTGGCATTTTCCTGTCTTTTTAGTCATAATTTTTGCTTGCCAAAACTAGAAGTTAATTTATTGGCCAAATCATTTATTGTTAGAATCATCTGCCTAGCAAATTGTTCGTCAAATTTCCTCTATCTGGCAGCAAGATATTGACCTAAGGGTTTAAAACTAAAATGTGAAATGTGGTCAAAATAAAGTTTGTGGATGTCTTAAAAAAAGAAAAGAAATGATGTTACCAAATAAAGTCTATGGGTAATTTCATCCATTATAAAAATAATATTCAAATTTTGCAAAATTTCAACTACTTACCATTTAATAATTTGTTCTGACCCAGGAGAGCTTTCATCTTGTCGAAGGATTTTTAAATTGAGGTCTACAAAAATAGAAACACAGTCTATTTTCATCTGCTAAATGACTTCTGTACTAAAACTGTCCGTTCTAAATAAAGGTATTTCCTTTATTTTATTTATAAAGCTAAGTTTTATAGCTTATAAAAATATTTGGAATCTCTACTAGTAAATATCTAAAAATAAATCCTATGTTGCTAATTAGCTTAGTTCTGATTTTTACTCTAGTTTAGTAGTCTGCCCTTTCCCAACACAGTGAAGGGGAGCCGGATATCACATCCAAATGTGCCCCTTCAGCAAGCGGATTATTTGAAGCTAATGGCGATCAAGACCCAGGTAACTCGCTTGACCGGTGTGGCTCTGGTTGAGCATCAGCCTAGAACCAGGAGGCAGGTCATGGTTTGATTCCTGCTCAGGCACTGCCCAGGTTACAGGCTCAGTCCCCAATTAGGGGGGGGGGGGGGGGGGCGCGTGCAATCAATGATTCTCTCTCATCTCTGATGTTTCTCTCTCTCCCTCTCCCTTTCTCTCTGAAATCAATTTTTAAAAAGACACACCAGTATTTTAAAAAAATAGAAGATCTAGCTGACTCAAGGTCAACTTTTGCCTTTCCATTAACTGATTAAAAGAATTTAGATAGGGGACCTGGCCCAGAAAGAGAGCCGTCACCAGAGATAACTTTATCTGACAGACTCACTGATCTGCATTGACAGGAATAACATCTGATTACCAAACACCTGCTCCTCTTATCTTTCTGTGAATTGCCCTCCTTTTCTTTGAAACTCCCTGGCCTTTATCCCATAGCGTAGCTTAGAATGGCAAAGACATCTTAATTGCCTGACTGCCTTTTGCTCTCATATTTGTATGGGTGCCTGTATATACAAAATTAAATTTATTTTTCTTGTGTTAATCTTATGTCAAATTTATTACTAGACAATTTAAGGAATCTAGGAGAGTAGAAGAAAAAATTTTCATTCCCAACAGTGGCACAAATGAATTGGTTGCAAAACCAATTTGTGTCACTTCTTTGCTTCTGTTGAATTCTAAATAATCATAAAGTAGTATTGAGACCATCTCCATTAAGCAATTTAAGACTTTCATTTCAATCCCAAGTCACCCTTTTTTCTCTCTTTTTTAAAATTTATTTTGTATTTATTTTTTCTCCTTTTGGGGGGTTTGTACTTTCTTATGACAACATAGAGAGGATAGAAAAATGTATTAAAATTTTTTCGTTCAGATCAGGCCAAAATCAATCACTAATTCATGTATGACTTTGAATAAGTCACTTCCCCTTTTCATATTGTTTTCTTATTTTAAAAATTATGTCACTTCTATCTCTGAGGAATATTAAAATTATTCCATGTTGTTAAAACATTCAAAGATTACCAAAAATAAGTGACATAGGAGTATTGAGCATTTTTATGATATATGTTACTTTAAGTACAAACTTTGAGAGGGAGACATAGAACTTCCACAAAAACTGTCACAAAAGTAAAGCTATAGGAATGGTATTCCCCACTCCCCAACCCACCCCAATATGCCAAGGTTGTGGGTTGGATCAGGACACTACAAGTACCAACCAATGAATGAATAATTAAATGGAATAAATCAATGTTTCTCTTCCCCTCTCCCTTCCTCTTTCTCAAATCAAATTTTACAAAATACAAATAAAAAAGAAACAACAGGAAGGCAAGCTGAAGGCCTGGCATTGAGAAAGGACCAAAACTGATTAGAATAATAATTGTTTAAATATACATGCTAATCAACACACTTTACATTTATGGTAATAGGAAGAAGAGTTTTCACCTGGCTCTCAATGCCAAAGTATAATTCAAAGAACAAATTTAATTGGATGCAAATTCATAGCATCCAAATAGATTTTGATTTGGCTGCTGCTTTTATACATCTAGTTCAGATTTATTGGGCTTGTCCATATAGATTTCTTTTCTCCTCAGTCTGTCATTTGTTATAGAGCCAGGAATTAATAGTTCCTATAGGTAAAACCACTAAACACAGTCAAATTAAAATGGAAAATCAATTAACAAATTGTTCTGAAAGAACAGGCCTGTGACTGGACTCAGCATACTCTGTGAGGAATTAAAGGTTTACTCCTTCCGAGAGAGAAAAGGGACATAATAACCAAAGTAACCTTTTAGTTCAACTTTACCTTCCAAATGGCGGACTCCGTAAGAGCTTTCTGGAAACAGGCCCCTTAAATACGTTATGCAGGAGATACAAGTAGCAAAAAGCTTCTTCACCATCGCCAACGACTCCTCCTCACTGCCAACTTGAGATGAGAAAATCGGTCCCTAAAAAACAAGGAAAAAGACTGCATTCACCCGGGCCTGCGTGCTCAGTGGTTAAAGCGTGACCGAGCACCCCACCCCAGTCCCACCTGCCCCTCGAGGGCTGTCTCCGCTTCGGTAGTGAGTTTGTTCACTGAACCCCACCTGAGTACACTCACCTGGCACGTGTCTTTCCCTGACTGACCTGCTTCACTTCACTACGGCTTTATAACGCCCAATGCACGAAAATACTGTAAACACTGTAAAGCAACCCTTATAAATTATTTTAATAAGATGGTATGCTGCTGACAGCTTAGCTGTCAAGTTACATGACCTAAGTTACTTTATTTCTCTGAGCTTCAGTTTCCTCCTTATTGCAAAGTTTAATTGAAATAATAATGTACTAGTGGATCCCTTGGCACAGTGCCTGGCACATGGTAAGTGATGAATAAATGTTAGCTTCTATAGTTATTATTGTTTAAAGTATTAACCAGCAAAATCACGTAAAACTTACTGGAGAGGTAGCTCATGTAGTCCCAACTACAAAGATCTGTTTATATCAAAGGGTCAGTTTGCTCATACCCCGTGAGAAAAATCAGTGCCAAGTTGACTGCAGTGCCTGTCTGTGGCTCCGCATCTTTGCCTCAGGAAGGAAGTGCTCTGAGAAAACGAAGTGAGATCAGCAGCTGGGCGAGTCTATTGAATGAGAGCGAGAAAGACGACTGCCTTCTCTCTGCCGTAATTCTCCTCCACCTTCAATTTTCCTACTTCTGCGACGGCTTCATATTCCTGAGACAATGATTCCACTCGCTCTCCTGATCTACCCGCTGCTTTCTATTGACGGCAGAATAAGGCATTCAGTTCCTTAGCCTTCTGATCCATATTATTTGTCCTCAGAGTTCCGATTCCATTTTAACTACTATTTCTGTTCAACAGGATGACACTCCTTACTGTAAATTCTCCAGTTCGGTAACAATGGTCCCTTGCTATTCTCTGAAACATGCCACGCCCCTTTTTTATTCTGAGGCAAAGCATACGATAGGCTTCCGCCAGGGAATTCTCCTCTCTTTCCTCTGGTAAATCACTTTCATCATTCCGGATTCACCTTAGTCCCATCTCCTTCATGAGGAATAGATAAACGATTCCATCTATAGAAAATCTGTAAGTTCTTATAATTTGTATTGCCTTACTCTTTCACATATATGTAATGTATATATTACTTTGTATATTGACTTAACTCCTGCAAATCTTAATTTAACCAGATTATAAACTTCTAGAAGATAGTCTTTTTTTTTTTTTTAATCCTCACCCAAGGATATGTTTTTATTTCTTTTTAAAGAGGAAGAGAGAGAAACATCAATGCGGTCCCCACTGGGGATCAAACCTGTAACCTAGCCAAACCTGTTTGGCTCAGTGGATAGAGCGTCAGCCTGCGGACTGAAAGGTCCCAGGTTCAATTCTGGTCAAGGGCTTGTACCTTGGTTATGGGCATATCCCCATTAGGGGGTGTGCAAGAGGAAGCTGATGGATATTTCTCTCTCATCGATGTTTCTGACTCTCTATCCCTCTCCCTTCCTCTCTGTAATAAATCAATAAAACATATATATTTAAAAAACCTGCAACCTAGGTATATGCCCTGACCAGGAATCGAATGTGCAGTCATTTGGTATACAGGAAAATGCTCCAGCCAGCTGAGCCACCCGGTGAGGTGAAGTCTATTATGTATTTATTCATTCAGAGGATAATACAGTGCTACATACATATTATATGATATTGGGCTCTCAATGAATACATAAATGGTTCGTTAATGAATGCTACGGGACAAGGTAAACTTGCCAAAATAAACCAGCAAGTTTGCCTAGCCCTGGCGTGCTCCCCCACGCGTCCCAGCACAAAAGTGTTTCCCATTGTTCCCTCCGTCAATGCTTATAACGACATCATGTTGTACATCAGACATTTCCTAATTGTTTCAGGAAGCGAATGTCTAACAAAGAACCATTCTCTTTAAACATCTTTTTTTGTTTCTGGTTTCTTTTACCCTAGAAAAATCTAAATATATAAATATGAAATAACACCCAGGAAGTTATTCTGTAGGAGTGTGTTCTGATTTTCTGAACATCCTCAGTTCATTAGGCAGTTAAAATGTAGACATGCTCTGCCAGAAATTTTGTACCAATTAACTGCTGTTTAAAAAAAAAAAAAAAGCCAAAGATTAAAGTCATCATTCTTAACTGACTACATAGTCATCCATTTTAATCCCATTTTTAAGCAAAACAGGGTTTATTAGTGAAGCTGTCGGATGGAGAACAGGCTCCTGCGGAGACAGGGCAGCCGTTATCTTACTAAATACCTTATCTGCCCCGCGGGTCCTGACGGGGTGAGCGCGCTGAGCAACGGCCATGCTAGTCACGTACCAGAGTTCTTAAGTCTAACCTGCAAAACAAAAGAATGAACCCGTTAGAGACCTGGCCCAACATAATCCTTATTGTGGATTTTCCAAAGAAATATTTGGCCTTTGGCCATATTATTTGGAAAATTAGTTTAATAAACATGTTGATCTCCACAATTTTTAAAAAAATTTGGCATAAAGTCTCTGGATCAGTTTTTCCAGCCACCTAATGAAAATGTAGGTTGACTTGCTTGTTCCCAAATACATTTGGAGGAGAAAAATATTGTAAATCACCCAGTGAGCCCTAGCTGGTTTGCCTCAGTGGACAGAGCACTGGGCTGTGGACGGAGAGGTCCCGGGATCGCGCCCAGTCAAGGGCACATACTTCGATTGCAGCTCAACCCCCATGTGGGAGGCAACCAATTAATGTGTCTCTCATATCGCTGTCTCTCTCTCTGTCTCTCCTCCTCCCTTCCACTCTCTCTAGAAATTAGTGGGAAAATGTCCTCTGGTGAGGAATGACCCCCCCCCCCCCATTCAACAATATATTTTTTTCATTCTTGTTATCCCCTCAAAGTGTAACGGTGCTTTGCATATAGCAGCACCTCAAAATAATTTCTTGAGTTAACTTCATGTGTAATTCATTTTCAAAACCAATTCAAAGTTTAATGTTTATACTTAACACCCATTAGGTTGGCTATTCAAAAAAAAAAAAAGGAAAATAACAAGAATTGGTGAGGATGTGAAAAAATGAAAACCACTACTGCTGGGAATGCAAAATGATGCAGCTGCTAAGGAAACAGTATGGCAGTTCCTCAAAAAAGTTAAATAATCACCATATTATCCAGCAAATCTGCTTCTAAGTATATACCCAAAACAACTGAAAGCAAGTATTCAAACAGATACTCGCACACCAATGTTCATAGCAGTATTATTTACAACTAGAGGCCCCGTGCACGAATTCGTGTACTGATGGGGTCTGGCTGGTCTGCCCCCATCAGGGCAATGGGCCCAGCCGGCCGGAGGGAGGGGCTGTGGGTGGTTGGCCGGCCAGCCCCACCCCCTGGTGGAACTCCCTGTTGGGCTCTCTGTCGAGGGGACAATTTGCATATTAGCCTTTTATTACACAGAATAGCCATAAGATGGGACTATCCGTCAGCAGTTGGATTTTTTTTAAGTGCGGTATATACAGCCCTGGCTGGTTTGGCTCAAGTGATGGAACACTGGCTTGTGGACTGAAGAGTTGCAGGTTCAATTCCAGTCAAGGGCACATGCCTGGGATGGGGCTCGATCCCCAGTAGGGGGCGTACAGGAAGCAGCCAATCAATGAAGCTCTCTCATCATTGATGTTTCTGTCTGTCTCTCCCTTCCTCTCTCTTCCTCTCTGAAATCAATAAAAATATTTTTTAAAAATATTTTAAAATGTGGTATATACAATGGAAACCTATTCAGTTTTAAACAGGAATGAAATTCTGATGCAGACTGCAACATGGACAATATTATGCTAAGTAAAATAAGCCAGACACAAATGGAAAAATAGCCAAAACCGGTGTGGCTCAGTGGCTAGAGCGTCGGCCTGCGGACTGAAAGGTCCCAGGTTCAATTCCGGTCAAGGGCACGTACCTTGGTTGTGGGCACATCCCCAGTGGGGAGTGCGCAGGAGGCAGCTGATGGATGTTTCTCTCTCATCGATGTTTCTGACTATCCCTCTCCCTCTCTGTAAAAAATCGGTAAAAAATATTAAAAAAGGAAAAATATTGCATGATTCCACTTCTATGAGGAAGGTAGTCAAATTCATAGACAGTAGCATAGAGGGGACCAGCGGCTGCGGGCAGAACGAATGGACAGTTTAATAGGTACAGGGTTTCTGTTCAGGGTGATGAAAACGTTCTAGAAATGCGGAGCGGTGGTGGTTGTCTGTGAATGGGCTTGGTGCACTGAATTGTACACTTGAGAATGGCCGAGGTGGTCAATCTTGTCATGTACATTTTGCCACAATAAAAACCACTGTTTAAAGTCCATCTAGGCACTCTGCCTCCCAGAGCACCCCCACACCCAGGCATGCGTCCCCCACAGGCGTGCATCTCCTAACTCTTACAATGGGCAGACTTACAATGGGCAGCCAAGAGCCACCCCAGGCTCCCCCCTGGACCTATCTCCGAGGCCCCCTTTCCGGGACTCCTCAGGGCGCCCAAGCAGCCCCGCCTCGGCGCCCTCCTGTGGCTCCTCCCGTCTTCAGCTGTTCCTTAGGAAAAAACTCAACAGGCTTTCTTGCCGTTGCTTCACTACATTAAAAAAGAAAAAAGGAAGTAAATGTCCCCCTTTCTTTTCAAAGGCTTTCATCTAAACTGTAGCTTCTTTTCAATGTTTTCATCCAGTTCTGACCAAGATATCTGTAAAATAGTCCCTTAAAAGCAATTCCACTCTGGGTCACCCTGTGACCTGTCAAATACAAGAGGGCAGAATTATTTGAGGCCACAAGGGGGTGACAGAGATAACAAACAGGGAGTAATTTCTTCAGAGCAGCACTAGGGGACGCTCTTTTACAGTATTTTGTACCAAACTCTTAAAGTCATCATAACTACCCACCTAATACTTCTTGGTCCTTAAAGATTCCAAAGGACCCTTTGTTGACTTCAGAGTATAGCTCTCATTTCTGAATGTAACCTTCAAGTCTGACTCTACATGGCCACTGTTGCCCTTAATGACCGCAAGGGACAGATCAGGGCCCGAGCCAGGTGGCTCAGCTGGTTGGACCGTTGTCCCACACACTGAAGACTGGGTTTGGTCCCCAGTCAGGCATGTACCCGAGGCAAGCGATCAGTTTCTTCTCTTTCTCTCCCCTTCCTCCCTCCCCTCTTTCCTCTCTCAACATAAATGAGCTCTTCAACCGAAGGGACAGAGACATCCTCATAACTAATCCAATCCCTTCCTTTTAAAGAAAAGGGTAAACAATTCAGTGGAGGAAGGGTAGTCTTTATAACCAACTGGAGGCAAAGTGCACAAAATTCATGCACTGGGCCAGGGGAGGTCCCTTCAGCCCAGCCCTGCGCCCCATTGCAGTCTGGGAGCCCGTGGGGGATGTCCAGGGCAGCTGGACAGTCCTGAGCGAGGCCACAGAGGCGGGCGAGGCTCCTGCCACGGCCACTGCGCTCTCCAGCCGTGAGCCTGCTTCTGGCACTGACCACCAGGGGCAGCTCCTGCATTGAGCGTCTGCCCCCTAGTGGTCTGTGCGCATCATAGCGACCGGTCATTCTGCCATTGGTTTGACTTGCATATTAGCCCTTTTTAAAAATATACATATCTTATTGCTTTTTTACAGAGAGGAAGGGAAAGGGAGAGTTAGAAACATCGATGAGAGAGAAATATCCACCGGGGATGTGCTGGCAACCAAGATAAATGCCCTTGACCGGAATCGAACCTGAGACCCTTATGTCCATAGGCTGATGCTCTATCCACCGAGCAAGACTGGTTAGGGATAGACAGATAGACAGACAGACAGACAGACAGACAGTGTTGACACAATAGGAAATCCATAAGGCATGGGGGCTGGGGGTAGGGGTGGCTTTTAGGTGAGAAACTCAACCTAAATCTCACACCATATACAAATATTAATTCAAATGGGCTATGCACTTAAATTTAAAATACGAAACTATAAAGAAGAGGAAACCAAAGTCCGGCAAGAGGACTTGGTTTGCCAAAGGTCATCCAGGGACCCGAAGGTTCCCCCCAGTCTGTTTTCCTAAATTACTACCCTTCCCACCCCCCACCCCTTTTAACACATCCCATTTGGCCCCGCTAATTGCCCTGCTCCAGGCTCACTCCCAGGAAATGGTTTCCACTCTGTTGGCTGGGTCCTTGTTCACGCTCTCTGGTGTGTGTCTGAATTAATATCCTCTTCCCGCTCCTTCATTATTCATTCATTCCCCACCCCACTGGGCGCCGCCACGCGCTCAGCTTCCCCTTAGGATTCCAGAACTGTGACAGGCCGCTGGCTCCTCTCCAAAGAGTTATGGCTCCTTGGGGGAGAAACGAGATGGTCGCCCTAATTAAATTAAAAGCGCTGTTTTAAAAGCAAAGGCCATGCTGAGGCCGGTTTGGCTCAGTGGATAGAGCCTCGGACTGTGGACTGAAGGGTCCCGGTTCGATACTGGTCACATCCCCAGTGGGCTGCGTGCAAGAGGCAGCTGATTGATGTCTCTCTCATGGATGTTTCTGACTTTCTATCGAGTTTCTGCTCTGTGATAAAAATCAATAAAATATCTTTTAAAAAATTAAATTAAAAAAAATAAAATAAAAGCAAAGACCATACTTCTCCCCCCCCCCCCCCCTTTTTCCGTTTCCACCAGCCAAGTACACGATGTCCCGCACGCCCCGTCCAGGGCTGGGCCGGACTGGTGACTGGCCGACCTCGCGTTTCCAGACACGCTCCCCCCCCCCCCCCCCCCTTCTGTTTGGGGAACTAAAGTCCACCGAGATTAAACGGCAAATCTCGGATAAAAGTGAAAGGAGAGCTCAGGTCGCTCGTAGGTGTGAGCTCAGCATCGATTCTGGCAGAAAACCTCCACGGCGGCAAGAGAAACCCCGGGCCTCGCGCTCACATCCTTCTCGAAGGTTCCACACCCGACTCCCTGCAGCACACACAGAGTCCAGGTCGCCCTAGCCAACTTCCTCTCCGATCGGAGTCCTTCTCTTCCGCCGAAACCTCAACGGAAAAAGCTCCCTCAGATGGTGGGCATGCGGGTGTCCCCCGTGTCCCCCGGGAAACGCGGCCGTGACCACCGCCATCGCCATCCGCGGAGGGGGCCGTGTTACCTAGAAGCTTCCCCCGGGCCGCCTCCTCGGCCCCGGGGTTTTTCCTCACAGTATTGGGCGCCCCGGCGATATACTCTCAACTCGAAAGGAAACTCTTCCAGTGAAAAGAAAAGAAAAAGCTCACAGAAGACCTGAAAACGAACAATCTAGAAAGGCCCTTCTCCTCCGCAGGCCTCTCCCGGCCGAGGGCCCACAACGGCCTTTTCCGGTTCCAACGCGCCTCTCGAGCTCATGAATAATTAATCAACCAGGGCGGGGCGGGGCGAGGTGAAACCCTTCATGAATAATTCATCACCTCTCCTAGCGAACGCTGGCGGTCCACCTTCTCCCTGTTTCATGAATATGCAAATAAGAGCCGAGCGGCGTCCAATAGGCTCCTGGCAGGCCCGGCCCCCTCCACGCCCGGCCCCCTTCACACGGGTCCGTGTTCCCGGCCGGACACCTGTTGACAGTTTCCCAGCCCTCCGGCCGGGGCCTGGCGTCTCTATTCCGGCGCTTCCCGCCCCTCCGGAGCCTCTCCTGGCGCTCCGGGCCCGGGGTGACCCGCGTGGAGCACGGGACGCCGCGGGAAACCGGGGGTGCGGGGCTACACGCAGGACCCAACGGTGCCTTCGACTTGGGCAACCGGTACCTCGAGGACAGCCTGCCGCGGGGCCTCCTGAGGAGACGCCTCCCTCCGTCACCCCCACCCCCCACAGGTGAGGCGGCCGCGGGGAGGCCTTCGGGGGCCCGGGAAGGGTCTGGGGGCCGGGAGGGGTCTGGGTGCGAGGCCAAGGGCTAATGCGAAGCCTCGGCCGCGGGCCTCGGGGGCCCGGAGAGACCCGAGGCGAGCGCCGGGCGGCGTGGGGGAGGGGGCGCCAGAGCCTGGAGGGGCCAGGCCCGCGCCGAAGGGGGGTTTAGAGGGCCGGACGGCGGACCTTTCAACCCTCGAGGGATGGCATCTCCACTTCTTTCCTAATCATAGACCCGACATTGCGTTATTTTCAACATTAGTTTGTAATTATGCAAACAAAGCGTGCACACGTTCTCCCTACCCTGCCTGCCCCGAACCCCGGCCCCTTAACGCAGAGGTCCCTAACCCGGGTTCCTTACCCACGGGCGCCCCCAGGTAGCGGCTGCGCGCTCCGGAGCCTCTGCCCCGGGTTGGGGTGCACCTTTAGGACCCGCCCCGCGCAGCTGGGCTCAGGTGCGTGCGGTCCCGGAAGCCTCTGCCGGGACCTCCCAGCGGATGGAGCCGTGCGCCACGTGAAGTCTGTTTTTCACTGTTTCTACAAGTAAAAGGGGGAGGGGGGGAGACTCAAGTTGGTAAAAACACGAGTTGATAAAATAATGACTAACACCAAAAGTTGGGATGTCATGTTCCTGCAGAGCAGGGTTTCCCCACCCCCGTTCCCAAATCGTGGCAACCCAGACAGACGTCCCCGAGGAGGGGGAGAGGGGGCAAACCCGCCCTTAGTTAAGAACTCTGCGGGGATCCCGTGCTTTCCAGAATTCACGGCTCGCTAAGCTCCAGCCACACAGATGGTCTCTCTCTGCTTTTACCTTCCCAGCCTCCGCTTTTACCAGCTCCTCTGGCCGAATCGCCAGCCCTCCAGCTGGCTGCTTGCTCCTCATCTGCCTGTGGGTCTCAGCTCAGCCAACTACCCCGTCTCCAAAGGGCCTTCCCCCACCGGCCTGTGCTAAAGGCAGTGCACCCCACACCCACCCCTAAATACAGTTATTCCTTCTCATTAGTATTTCCTTCATAGAACTTACTGCAATCTGAGTTTTATATTTTATTTGTTAGCGTGTGTGTGTGTGTGTGTGTGTGTGTGTTCCCCTCTTCCATCTAAGCACGTTTCATTTAGAGGCCTGGTCTGTCAGGGTCCCCCGGGGTCCCATGCCCAGCACAGTGCCTGGCACCCCCAGTGAACACTGCCGGACGGAAACAGTGCGTTACCTTCTCTCCCTCCGAAGGGCTATGGAGCTTCTCCTCCTCCTTTCTGTCCTCAGTGCCTGCTGGTTTCCCCGTAACCTTGGATGAATGCGCACCTGTTGGAGGAGCGGTGAAGAGCCTCACTTTTCCCTCTGATTTAGGAACTCCTTGAGGGTACTGCCCTGGATGATGTTCGTTGAAGGTATTCAAATAGCTGGGTGAATGAACTCGCCTAACCCAAGACTTAAGGAATAAATGTTAGGCAATTAGAACTGGGCAGTGCTACAGGTGGCTTTAGAAATCATCAGAGTCTAGCCTCTTACTTTACAGATTAGCGTTCAAGCCATTTGCTCAAGATCCCTAAGCTTGTTCAGCGACACCAAGTCACAAGTATAACCCATGGGCTCACACCTCTCCAGTCTAATTTCTGATACTTTTCTGCGAAGCTGATTTATCACTCACCAAACACAGAAACCCCAAGCCAAAGACTTGCTTCCTGTCTCCTAACAGCGTTTGTGCTCGTATTCTTCCTTTTTAAATCCTGTTCACTGATTTTTAGAGAGAAACATCGATGTGCGACAGAAACATCGATTGGGCCCTGGCCGGTGTGGCTCACTGGACAGAGCATCGGCCTGTGGACTGAGGGGCCCCAGGTTCGATTTCGGCCAAGGGCACATGCCGGGTTGTGGGCTTGATCCTCAGTAGGGGGTGTGCAGGAGGCAGCCAATCGATGATTCTCTCTCATCATTGATGTTTCTTTCTTTCTATCTCTCTCCCTTCCTCGCTGAAATCAATAAAGAAATATATTAAAAGGAAACACCGATTGGTTGCCTCCTGCACAATGTGGGCCGGGGATCGAACCCACAACCTAGGTATGTTCCCTCACTGGGAATGGAACTCGTGACCTTTCAGTGTACAGACAGCGCTCCAACCAGCCGAGCCCCGCCGCCAGGGCTGTGCTTCCGTCTTTGGTTCAATACAGACCTCGGGGTCTCAGTGCTGTCTGACTACAGACAGTCTCCCAGCCCCTTTTGTACCTTTCAGTGATAAGAGGTCGGGAATTTTCCCTGTCAAAGCAAAGTTACTTATTTGTTTTGGACAGAAAACATGTGCATTGTGGAATAAATTGATCATTGTTTAGAAATTTCCAAATAACCAGTTGTTAAAGTGTTGCCAAATCCTGTGAAATGTGAAACAGACGAAAATAGAGGGGAAGTACCTTTCTGAGATGACTTTCATTGCCGAAAGCTAACCTTTCTCCCTCTACACGTTTCCTTCTGCTCTGGATGCCTGAAACAGTTGTCATTCCTCATTAATCAGTCTCCAGTTAGACCTTGGCTTTGGAGAATTAAAAGTGTTTTCCCTTCTCAGTTAAAGAAATCCGGGTTCTTCTTGATCATTTTAAATGGGCAGCATCTCGTTAACTGAGTCTTGTGGAGTAATGCCGCCAGCTTTCAGACTCTGGGCGTTGCTTCGGGGGTATTCTGACAGCACACTGTTTGTCATGGGAAATAGGTGCCATTTGTCTGACTGATTGAAACTCTTGCTGTAAGTGCGGTGTAACCTTCGGAATCGTCTCCAAAAGATGCTTTTTTGAGGGTTATCAAAATAGACATATTGACTATAAAATGTATTCCCAGGAGGACTTCTCTACATGCGCCTCTCTCTTCAATGCGTGCAATGATACCAAATAGAGAAAAGAGATTATAGTGGAGAGAGCAGCTAAGTAGAAAGTGTGGTTTCTTTATCCTATTTGCATTCAACTTTTTAAAAAAATGTATTTTGTTAACTTTTTACAGAGAGGAAGGGAGAGGGATAGTTAGCAACATCAATGTGCCCGCAACCAAGGTACATGCCCTTGACCCCAAGGTACATGCCCTTGACCCCAAGGTACATGACATGCCCTTGACCGGAATCAAACCTGGGACCCTTGAGTCCACAGGCCGACGCTCTATCCATTGAGTCAAACCAGTTAGGGCTGCATTCAACTTTTATTAGAACTCTTAAAGTCATCAGAACTCCCAATCATCATAAAGCGGACAGCACCACATTCATTCATTCGTCAGGCATTTATTCTGCGTGCACTGTGAGGACCGGAGAGAGACTGACCGGTCCCCGAGCTGTGGAAGTTTACAGGTTAATAAGAGGGAAACACTGTAAACATGTCACTCACATGGAAAATAGTCTGCAAATATTAATGCAGATGTGAATGATAGCATAGCGTGTCGAGAAGGAAGCTACACATTCTGATTAGGGAATCCAGACAACTTCACAAAGGAGCTGGCATTTTAGGAGGGCAGCGGATGCATCCAATTGCTCGTTCTTTTAAACTAGGAAAGAAAAAGTATAAGATCCTTTTTACTTCCGGAAGCAACATGCTTCTGAAAGCCGAGTGTTGCCTTTGCAATTCCAAGTGCCTCCGTCATGGCGAACAGAGTTCCCTTTCGTCTTTGACTTCCTCCTCACTAAGGTTAAGTCAAATGGGGCTCTCTCGTGCCAGCTGTATTGTTTCAAACCTTCTCACTTCTACATTAGGGGACTGTTTTATCCCGATCTCCATTGGGGCATGCAGTAGCCAGGTGTGGTTTTTTTTGGGGGGGTGACAGTAATGTTTTTAAATGTGTTTCTGAGTATGACTGTGGAGCCCTAACATTGTCAGTATTACTGAGAAGGAAAGAGAGGCTAAATGATTTCGATAACTAAGTTTTAAATCAAGCCTCGATGTGTAAACTGTTATACAGCCTAACTTATTTAGGGTATTTTTTAAAAGAGAGAAAGGGAAGATAAAGGATTGCCAGCTTGGCTTTAGCTTCTGAATTTGATCCAGTCTTTGGCAGCCAAAGAGAAGCCACTCAGCATGATATAAGCCCCGAGTGGGAGGTCTGAAGCTGAGCTCCTGCTGTTTTCTGCCTCCTCACTGTCAACCTACAAAATATAACTCCATTGTGCAGGTGACAATTTGTTACGGACCTCGTGGCCACTCAAGAGCTGCATATCGCTTTCTGCACCCTTCACACTGATCTCTGCTGGCGGACAGAAGGATCTCCATGTGGGTTGTGTGTTTCTGGAAAAGCCAGGGGTTTAATGAATTGGAACAAGAAACGACAGGGGCTGCAGGTGACAGGCCTGCAGGAGCGCCCTGATGAAGAAATAATGTCAGGCCGCTATTTTTATATATGTATATTTTATTGATTTTTTACAGAGCACAAGGGAGAGGGAAAGTCAGAAACATCAATGAGAGAGAAACATCGATCAGCTGCCTCTTGCACGCCCCCTACTGGGGATGTGCCCGCAGCCACAGTACATGCCTTTGACTGGAATCGAACCCGGGACCCTTCAGTCCGCAGGCCGACGCTCTATCCACTGAGCCAAACCGGTCTCGGCGTGCCAGGACATTATTGAGTTCTCAAGCATTACAGCAATGCTCTGACTACTTGGTTCTGTTTTTTGCTGACTAGGAAGTTTTGGTGACATGTAAAATGATATTCTTTCTCTTAATGTTTATCATTCAATAGAAAAGGTTTCAGCCGAGACCGGTTTGGCTCAGTGGATAGAACGTTGGACTGCGGACTGAAGGGTCCCGGGTTCGATTCTGGCAAGGGCATGTACCTTGGCTGTGGGCACACCCCGTTGGGGGCGTGCAGGAGGCAGCTGATCGATGTCTCTCTCTCATCGATGTTTCTGACTTTCTATCCCTCTCCCTTCCTCTCTGTAAAAAATCAATAAAATATATTTTTAAAATATAATTTTAAAAAAAGGTTTCAAATGAAATAGATTTTAAACTGACTTTTCATAATTGCGACTTGATACGTCTGCACAGAAATCTGAGCTGATCTTCAAAAATTACCCCGCTACCGACAGCCCGGAAAGAACTGCCCGGAAAGCCGTTTCTGCGGAAGCCGTCGTCTCGGTGCGCCCGGCTCTGAGCCCGAGTCCGGCGCTCGGGACAGACAGCTGTGTCCGAGTAAGAGGCGCGAGAGGATCCAAAGTGTGGCCTTATCAGTAACCTGCGGACATCCCTCTCCCCTTTATTTGTTGCAAAGTGCCTAGACTTAGGACATGTTTAATCAACACGTTGAGTAAATGCACAAATATTATTGGAAGAATACAAAATAGTTTCAAAGTGATTAACTGGGATGTATTTACATTATGTATAGTGTGAAAAAATTCATTTGAAAGAATTCAGTCCACCCCTAACTGGTTTGGCTCAGTGGATAGAGCGTCGGCCTGCGGACTGAAAGGTCCCAGGTTCGATTCCGGTCAAGGGCATGTGCCTTGGCTGCGGGCACATCCCCACTGGGGGTGTGCAGGAGACAGCTGATGGATGATACGCTCTCATCGATGTTTCGGACTCTCCATCTCCCTTCCTCTCTGTAAAAAACCAATAAAATATATTTAAACAAAGAAGAAATGCATTCCAATTCCCTTTTTCTGTTGGTCATATTATTTTTCCACTTATCATTATTTGAAACCATTATTCTCATTTTCCTTTCATTCTTTAGTCCTTAGTTTCCTTATTTGAACATTTTGAGCTTACTTAAAGTTTGTGTCTAGTAATTTCTCTGTGTGTGTGAGATATGCTTGTTTCTTTGCATAGCTTGTAATTTTTACTGAAAACTTGACGTTTAAAAATAGCGTGGCAGTTCTGGAAATCAGATCCCTGCCTTTTCAGAGCTTGTTGTTGCTGTTTGTTTAGTGACTTTCCTGAACAAGTTCTATAAAACCTGTATTATTATTTATGTGTGGCTATCGAAGTCTCTGCTTGAAACCCATTCTCTTTGTAAGTTTTCTGGTATTGATTTTAAACAGAGGAAGAGAGAGGGAGGGAAAAGAGAGAGGTTTGTTTTCACCCATTCCTGTGCCCTGACCGGGATTGAACCCATCACCTTTGGTGTATTGGGATGTGTTCCAACTAATTGGGCCCCCAACTAGGGTGAACCCATTCTCTTTTATTCTCCCTTTTCCCTTTGTCCCACATGCAATCACTGGCTGAGATTTAGTAGTTTTACTTACGTAACTTCTCTGGCATTTATCTCCTCCTCTCATTGTCATGTCACCCACTCCATCTCAGGTCCTGGTTACTTCTTACCTTGATTACTGTAGAAACATCCAAATTGAGCAGTCCCCTTTCTGATTTAAGCTGTACTGTTTTTTCTAAATATTGTTTAATCATTGTCTTCACAATAACTAGTAATATCTCCCTCCTCCCACCTCCCCCCAAAATGCCAGGACGATTACATTAGAGGAGAGACAGCCATATTGGTAAAGAGAAGAATCTTGCAGCTGAGTGACTGCGGATGCAGTGTGAGAAGCGGCTGCTAGCATGTCACTTCTAGAATGAACTGGACTGGGAACACCTGCTTTGGAAACAAATCTTACATTCTTTTTACTAAACTTGGTCAACCTTGGAATCACTTACCAGATTCTTAGCCTTTCTTGTTTTTGTCTCGAGGTGTTTCTCAATTGCCCTTGAGATTTCTTGACGCATTGTTGTTCGAGTGTGTTAATTTCCACGTATTTGCGAACTTTCCAGTTTTCCTTTTGCTGTGGCCTTCTAGTTTTAGCCATGTGATCAGAAAGTATACTCGGTATGATTTCACCTTCTTAGCTTTCTCAAGACTTGTTTTGTAATCTGTCCTGGAGAATGTTCCATATGCTTCTGAGATGGTGTGTTCTGGTGTGGTTTGGTGGAGTGTTCTGTATGTCTGTTGGGTCCAATTGGTTTGTGGTGTTGTTCAAGTCCTGTTTCTCCTTGATCTGACTGGTCACTCCATTATTGAAAGTTGGAAGTTGAAATCTATTATTATTGTTACTATCTATTTCTCACAATAATTCTGTCAATGTTTGCTTCATATATTTGGGTACTCTGATGTTATTGTAATTGTTAAATCTTCCTGTTGAATTGCCCTTTATCATTATATAATGTTCTTCTTTGTCTCTTGTAACAATTTTTGACTTTAAAATCCTATTTTTTCTGCTTTATTTTGATTACCATTTGCATGAAATATTATTCCAGCCTTTCACTTTCAGCCTACATGTGCCCTTATGTCTAAAGAGAGTCTCTTGTAGACACCATATAGTTGGATTTTGTTGCTGTTGTTTCAAATTTATTTTTATTGATTTCAGAGAGGGAGGGAAGTGGGAGAGAGAAACGTCAATGATGAGAATCATCCATTGGTTGCCTCCTGCACATCCCACACCGGGGACTGCACAGCCCAGCACGTGCCCCGACCAGGAACAGAACCGGGGACCTCCCGGCTCAGCCACTGGGCCGTGCGGGACCGAGCTGTGTTGTGTTATCCATTCAGCCATTCTGTCTTTTCACGGGGAGTTTGATCCACTTACATTTAAAGTAATTACTGATGAAGAAGGACTATTTTGCTAATTATTTCAGTTATGTCTTGTAATTATTTTGTCCCTCTTCTCATCTCTTGCCGCCTTCCTTTGTGTTTTGTTGACTTTTTGTGGTTATATGCTTTGATTTCTTTCTCACCTTATTTTGTCTTCTACAGATGTTTTGTGGTCACCCTGGGAATTACATATAACATCTAATAGTTATAACAATCTATTTTAAGCTGAATTGGATTGCATATAAAAACTTTACTCCTTCCCACTTTGTTATTGATGTCATAAATTACATCTTTTTCTACTTTGTATCTATTAACATAGTCCTATAGTTATATTTTATACTTACCTTTTAAATTATATGCCAAAATTAAACAGTCCACACACCACCATTCCAGGATTCTGTGTTTGCCTTGTCTGTACATTTTCCGGAGCTCTGTGGGGTTTAAAGGTAGCTTCTGCCCGGCTGGCATGGCTGTGGTGGAGTGTGGACCTCGAAACCAAGAGGTCATGGCCTGATCCCCAGTCCAGAAGGCATCCAATCAATGATGCTCTTATTGTTTTTCTGAAATCAATCAAAATACACCTTTTAAAAGAATAATTAAAATAAAAAGGCATTTAGGCCCTGGCTGAGTACAACTGAAACCGGCCTCTGGTTTCTCCTGGACTTTGTTCTCTGTGGCTTTCCTTTGCTGATGCCAGTCTGTATCCTTTCCTTGTAACAAACCACAACCGTGAGGGTAACAGTTTTTCTCACGTCTTACACGAGTGCTTCTGCTGAGTTATTGACGCGATTGGGGGTCATTCATGTTGCGCTAACTCATCTACCGGCCCACTGTCTTAATTAGGCCAGTGTCCCTCGGGACCAAGCTTAAGTTCATTTCCACAAGCATTTAATGAATGCCTTTTATTTGCCAAGTCATAGGAAAGCAGAAAAACTCCCAAGTCATGCCTTGGCCTACACCTTGGTATAGGTCTTTTCCTCTTCATCCTTCTAAATCTAAGTGGTAGAAATCATGGATGTAGGAGATACTGTTTTCATTCTTGTTTCCAATTTATTCACCCAACACACCATTCTGCATTCCAGATCAGGCCATTCTTAAAGGGAATACTTTGTTTGCAAGGTACTGAATTTTTGTGTAACTTTTGAAATTTATTTTTAAAAGATTTATTGAAGTATAATTTATACACAGTAAAATACTCTTTATAATCATCCTGAAGTTTCCTCATGCTTCTTTTGGTCAAGTCCCCTCCATTCCAAGTCACTGGCAATCGCTGACCTTTTTTCATCCCTAGAATTGGGCCTTTTCCAGGATGTTGTGTAAGTGGAATCACGTTACGCATTCTTTTGTTCCCGCCCTCTAACCTATCAGAGTGCTTTTGCAGCATCCATGTCGATTCATCATTGTATGGATGTACCAGGATCTGTCCAATCATTGGACAGTCGGTTGTTTTTCATTGGACGTTTGGGTTGTTTCCAGTTTGGGGCTGTGATGAATTAAAGTGCTATGAATACTCTCATTGAGGTATTTGTGTGGACATGTTTTTCTTCTGCGTAAACAGGTTAAAGTAGGTCTTGTGTCAGATTGGTAAGAATGTTTTTAAGAAACTGCCTAGTTTTTTTTCCAAATGGCTTTGCCATTGATTTGCACCAGCAAGTATGAGCTGTCCAGTTGTTACTCATCCTCATCATCACTTAGTACTGCCAATCTTTTCTAGTTTTAGCCATATATAGGGTATCTGTAACTCATTGTAGTTTTTTAATGATTAATAATGCTGTATATCTGTTCTTATGCTTATGACATTTTTACATATTTAGTCAAGTGTTAAGTTCTCTCGCTCACTTTTAAACTGGGCTGCTCATCTTAAGGAACCGGGAGTTGATTATGTATGCTAGACAGTTCTTTATCCTGACCGTGCTGTGCTGCTGTTTCCTCCTGTGGCTTATCTTTTCCTGGAAGTGGTTTTTGATGACCTATAATTTTTAGGAAATCCAATTTACCAGTGTTTCTAATGGTTAAGTGTTTTTTATTTTCTCCTAAGAAGACTATGCTTAATGTAGGGCCAAATATTTTTCCTTGTTGTTGGTTTTTTCCTAGACATTTCATAGCTTTTTGTTGTTTTGGGGTTTTGTTGTTGTTAATGCTCACCTGTGGGTGTCTTTCCATGGATTTTTAGAGAGTGGAGGGAGGTGGGGGAGACAAACAGGTTCTTTCCACCAAACTCGTGTTTTTGAGGCAGTGCTTTAGGGGTTCCCTGCAGACATTTGCTTCAAATGGCATTTTAGATATGAAACCATCTTTAAAATGTACGTGCAGGTGCAGAGCGGCATTCACTGAGGCTCCCGGGATCTCATTGCTGCTGTTGTGGCTTGTCGGGCTGTTGGGCTCCAGGGCTGTAGCTCAGCGCTGTCATCACCAGCTGCAACTCCATGCTGGCGGCTTTCACCATAAAATAATTTCTCATAACTGCATGGTTCTTACTTGACATGTGAAGGATAAGGACTGAAAGCAGGTGTTGAATATTCTATTAACCTGTTTTTATCAAGCCTCTACTTCATTCGTGTCATTAATAACCAGAGATTGCAAGCAAGCTGTGATTATTATCATTTGTAACTGATTTTCTATATAGGCAGGATTTTTTCTCCTTAACATACAAATTCCGAAATAAATTGGATGCTAAGATAGTTCACAACTACCTATTTGCACTAGCCAAAAATGCTCTCCCCGAAACCTCACTGATTTAGGAGTGTTTTGACTTGGACTTAAACTATATTACTAGCTTAAATTGTCTAAGTAATTGCCTATATATCTGAAAGGGTTAAAAGGAAAACAAAAAAAATTGGATTATATCAAAACCTTTGATTTTGATTAAGAGGGATAAAGAGGGTTTAAGACTTTTGGTAAGCAACTAAGCTCTTTTCCAAGATTTCTGGCTTGGCGAACTCCCAAGAGGACCAGGTTAAAGTAACTGTTGACCTAAAGCCGTCTTCTAGAAGCACAAGAACACCGAGGAGGAGGGGCCAGGCAAGAATTTTTAATCCAAACTTTGTTTATTCATCGGGAGCCCTGGTGAGCCTTTGCTGTGCCCTCAGCCCGTTTCAACCAAAACCAGGAGGTTGGACCAAATCGGTGACTGAACACCAGACCCTCTCTCCAAGCCAGGTTTCCCCAGAAGCCTCACACCGAATGGGCCTGGGGGCCCCTCCCCACGAAGGCCTGACAGAACAGCAGGAAAGACATGACACTAGATAACCTAAGGCCTTTCCCCGCCAAGTCAGTACCCCATGCCCCCTGCGGCCTCCCCCCCCCAGACAGACCGAGGGGCTGAGCCGACTGACCCCGCACACCACTCACTGTCACCGCGCTGACTGGAGAACCTGAACCCGGGCTGCACGACTGTCGGGGGGGAACGACATTTAGTTGTAAGTGGTCGCTGAGGCCACAGCGGGATCGGTGCTGTCACAGTGGGCAAGCACTTCCTGGCAGCAGCAGCAGCAGCAGCAGCAGCAGCAGCAGCACAGTGTATTTTATTTCTTAACCAGCGCCCGAGCTGCGCTGATCAGCTGTTTAATCTTGTGGATCAACTGGGAGGCAGTTAAAGGCCCGTTTTAAATGCCAACATGGAACAGGTGTCACCGGAAATACAACTGACATGCAACTGCTCTGAGCACTAAGAAAGTTCGCTGAGTGGTAAACAAAATACAAGAGCAGCATTTACAGCCTTGTCATTCCCATTCTGGAGGGTGCCCCTCCCCCTCCCGCCTGTCCTAGCCGAGAGCGAGCCTGTCTGGGGGCTGAACTCCGCACACAGGACGGCACAGAGAGCTGGCCGTGCGCTCCGGAGCGACAGCGGGCTCCCGTTGGAGCCAGAGGCTCGGGCCGCCGCTCCCGCCAGAAATCGGTAACTCAGAACAGCGTCCTCAGAAAGAGGGACTGAGCAGCCGGGACTCCCGCTCTGTGATGCCAAGTTCAGATGGAGAGTCAGGGCCTGCCACCCCTGGTTATGACAGCCCAGGCCCCCTAACGTCAGCCCCCCGCGCTAATGCAGTCGGCGGGCAGCTGGGGCCAGGCCACTGTGCCAGTGAGTCCCGGGAGCATCTGTCAGCTCTTTCTTAACGGACCGATGGGGGCGGGCGGGCGGGCGGGATCGCCGCCACGTGCGGCAGCCAAGTGTATCGAGGACAAGTGCCTGTAATCAGTTCCTACTTGATGTTCTCTAATAGCTGGAAATTACTTAAATCCAAACCCTCAATAATGTCCACTTTGTTCATTCTTTAAACCTGCCACTGTGCCTTTTTAGTGTAGAAATGACCAGGAAGCATATTAGCAAAATTCCCGAAGAGAAAATTTCCTATCCATCCTCACTGGAAAGGACCAGTGGATTAAGGCAGCTCTGTCATTGTGGGGTCTGGGATAAGGAAGCGAGCGAAGGGAAATACTGAATGAGTGCCAGGATAGGGAAACTCAGAGCAGCTCAGTCACTGTCACTAGCCCATTCCGTCATGACTGAAGGGTCACAGGTTCGATTCCAGTCAAGGGTACATCACGGCCTGGCGAAAGCTGGCCTGGCCTTGAACCACATACCGCCATCTTCACAGGCCAGTCCTGGCCTTCACCCACATGCTGGTCTCTGCAGCTCCAGCTGCGGGCGTTTGGTCACTGACGGTGAACCCGTCGGGCTCAGACCACAGGAGCCGGGTAGACACCTTGGCTAGGAGACAGATTCCTTACAAATCGGTCCCAACAGACTGGCGGGCTCCCTGAGGACAGGCCGCCGCCAGCAGCTTCTCCCCCGGGAGCCGGGGAACTCACACCTGCTGGAAGGCACCTGCAGCTCCCCCCCCCCCCCCCCCCGAGCCAGCTGAGCCGTTGTCAGCGCTCGTGTGCCAGGCGGGGAACACCCGTCCCGGGGGCAGGCGGGGAACACCCGTCCCGGGGGCAGGCGGGGAACACCCGTCCCGGAACTGGCCCTGAGGAGCCCGCCTCGGAGTTGAGGCCTCAGAGGGGCTCTGAGCAGGTCCCTTTTCAACCATGCCCGACCAGCACAGCCTGGAGCTACTGGGCTGGGGACCCCAGAGCCGAGCGCCCTCAACACCAGCCTCCCCCAGGAAGGCCGGCACAGCGTGCCTCCCGAGAGGTGCCGGCAGGGACGGGCGCAGGAGGAAAACCACCTCCGTGCAGAGGCAGCGCTAGCCGAGCCGCGATCAGAAGCCACAGCCTTGCTCGCTGCGTCCCTAAGAGCCGGTTCCTCCCGGCCCTGGTGTGGCACATGCTCCTCACGTCCTGTTCAGTGTCTGAGTCCCTCCTCTTTTTGTTTTGTTAGTCCTCACTGGACACCCCCCCCACCCACACACACACACACACACACTGATGTGTAGAGAGTGGAAGGGAGAGGGAGACACAGCAAGAGACAAATGGATCGGTTGCTTCCCAACTGGGGCCAGGGATCCAGCCCTGACTGGAATCGAACCTGTGACCCTCCAGTTCCCAGGCTGATGCTGTCATCAGAGCGAACGTCTTTCTCGATTGGCGCAGGCGCAGCTGATGCTCTGTGGGTAGGCAGGTTAAGGAGCCAGAGCACTGGTTGCCCTGAAATCAGAGCCGCAGCAAAAAATGAAATAAAAAGCTCGGAGGCCAGAGGTAGTTTTAATTGCTGTCGACGCTCACTTGTTCAGAGAAGCAAGAACCACTTGATTGTTACGGAGCCCGACTGCTTCTCTAGCTCTGGAGGCAGATGTGAGGGCAAACCGCCCGGGGAGGGGGCAGTGCTCGGCGGCACGGCACGCTCTGGCGAGGCCAAGGGAAAGACACGTTTCCTCTGCCACAGTCCGGCTCCCAGCAGCTCCCCAGCTGCTGCTGTGCGCGATGGGAAAGGGGGAGAGGGAAAAAATCGGAGCGGGTTAGCAAGGCTACCATGCGGAACACTGAACTTTATTCACTTTATTTATATATTTAACAGTTCTAAAGGATTTCTTCTTGCTTTGACAAAAAATGAAAAATATAGGAGCACTGTCTGACTCCTCTTTAGGAAAAAGGGTTATATGTACAGCTACGGAGAGTTCGGCTCCTCATTTACATACAAAGGAAAATATTAAAAAAGTGCTTCATTGATCAAAAAAGGGCTAGAGCTGCAAGCATTTATTCACACTGTACATCAGACCCAGAACCCGTATCGTAAGCTCTTGGCACCTGTCACTAATGCACAGTCTCAGACCGACCGCTCCCTCCGCCCGGAGACCAGGGTGGGAGCGAGCGACACCCTGCTGCCCGAAACCCACACCCGCCCCTGGCCCGGGGCCGGGCTGGTGCTCAGCTGCTCTTGGCTTTGCCTGGACTGGTTGCTCCAGGGAGGGCTCTGGGCCCCATCTGAACCCTCGCCAGGCGCACACAGGCTCACCTTCCTGAGGCGGAGCTCGTCTCTGAACGGGGAGCCGCTTCCAGAGAGCGTCAGAAGCGGCCCCGGTCCCATCCCCGCCGCTCACCACAATCCGCCTGTGACCACTTAGCAGCTTTGCAGACCCAAGCATGGCCCTACCCCGGACAGGGAGGGCAGGCACGAAACATGGATGCCGACCGAGATTACAAAGCACAAACCTAAACTCTCCACTCCTCCCACCCCCACCCCGACCCCCGATATTCTTGATTTAAGGCTCTCTTGGGACCACTCAGAGCTCACTGAGGGGAGTGCCCCGAACTGCTTACGGGCTGTCACCCCTCTGGGGACCGCAGTCACCTGGTGGGTGCTGGCCGGCAGCGCAGGAGCAGGGCAGGCGGAGGAAGGCTGATTGTAGGGGACGCGCCCCATTTCCAGAGGCTGGAACTCGAGAAGGCTGATTCTACCCCTTAAGCGGGAGGTCCATGATTTGTTTTGGGAGTGGGGAATTTTTGGAACCCTGAGTCTGGATTTCCTTGTGCTTGCCAAGGACAGCAGATTGTTTGGGGACCAGGTCCTGGGCTCAGGGCAGGCTTTGGCCTTGACCGGTCTGCACGTCTACGCCCGAGAGTGGGAAGCACTACACAGCCTGGCGAAGAGGCAGACTCAAGACAGCGAAGGGAGCCATAGATCAAGTTACACACAACCCCGTGGGGAGCACATGCCGCCCACCCAGCCCCTCCCCGTCACTTGCCTCAGAACAACATACACCTCCTTCCCCCAAAAGCCGATCCTGTCTGAGCGGGCACCGGCTCGCAGGAGGGAGGCACCAGCGGGACGCTTAGGGAAGGTGCTTCCACAGCCTCCTCAGCAGCACAGGTTTGCACCGGCTCTGGTGTGGCCCGAGGACCGGCCACAGATGTGAGCACTGCTCTCCCCGACACCGTCTCGGCCTCCACTCCCGGCTCTGACCAGCCTCCTTCCCTCCGGAGGAACCCAGCCGGCCCTCGGCACTGCCCCCCACAGGCAGCTTCTAGTGACACGGGGCCTGGCAATCTCTGGTATCCCGGAAAACTCTCTTCCTTTTCCCTCAGGACAACCAGCGGAGCGTTGTTCTCTTGGGGAGGCGGAGGGAGGATGGCAAGGGGAGAGGGGAGGAAAAGAAAAAACAGGAAAGAAACATCAATTTACAATCCAGTGGTACATCCCAAATTTCTGTCACTCTGCACAGGTGGTGCCAAGCCCTCGTTCCAAAGTGCACAGGCGCCGGGCCGGGCCTGGCAGAGCAACAGCAGCGCGGCCTCTGCCTGCCCCAGGTCACTAGCTTCAGTTTGAAGTGGCAGCAATGGGCTTATCCAGTTCAAGGTCAATGCTGGAGCTCGTGGGATGTAGGCTGCTATAGCAAGACTTGCATACTCGACTGGGTTCAAAGAGCTGCTGGCTGGGAACTGGAACCTTCTGGTTACAACAACTGGAGCAGAATACATTCCCACAATTCCTTGAGGTGAGGAGAAGAAACAAAACAGTGTTAGTTTTGGTAGCAGATACGGGTGAGGAAACCAACTTCAGAAGTCAGGACTTGGTTGTGTGCAATCAAATGTGCTGGAGACTCCTCTAGAGCCAAGAAGAGCCAAGCAGAGAGGGGTCCCTACCTACCAGTCACAGCCTCGCGCTGTGGCCGGGTTACCAGGCTACAGGAGGATGCTGCTCAAGAGAGATCTGGGAAAGCAAACGAGCCCGGGGCAGCAGCAGCTGCCGCCTCTGGGAAGTCCTGGCCCAGGAAAATCCAGTGGCCGCACCCACCTGGGCACAGCCTCTATGTAGCGTGTGATCAGAGGCCAGAGGCGCTCCCACAAGCCCTGCAGGGGAGAGAGGACACCCTGCCCAGCTAGGGAGTGAGGACCGCTGCCCAGAGGCTCCCGGCAGTGACAGCAACATGGAGAACAGACTGCCGCCATCTAGGACCGCGCTGCGTCCAGCATGCAAAGCCAGAGACAAGCAACCAGTGACAGACACATGCTCAGGGTGAAATGACAAGAACACAGATGAACACACATGCACACATCCCCTTATTAGCCAGGGATCAGTTGATTATGGCTCACTCCCCTGCCCCCATGCAACTCCAGGGGACTCTCCACTCTTCCTGAAGGCCTGACTGTACCAGGCCTCATGCCTCCCCTCTCCTTCTCCACTTGAAAGGCCACCTTTGCTGGGTGAGGGCAGCACAGGTCTGCACACCCAAACAAGGCCCTTTTCCCAGCTAACAGGACGGGGCTGGCGGAGGGCTTTCTGCCGCCTTACAAACCCACTTCCGATGGCCTCACAGGACAGAGCAGTCCCAGCAAGAGCAGGAGGCGGCAGGGAGCCTAACGCAGCTCACCGAAGACGGGGAGCAGCAAAGGGAAAGCCTTAGCCGGCACCACTGTTTTCATTCCACTCCTCAGAGCGCGAACCCGTACTGCGTAAGGACCAGCGAGGCACAGAGCAGAGAATACAACATCCTTCCGGACAAAAAACAAAACACCACGAAAGGAAAAGTCTAGACACAGGGTAACGGAAGGACAGAAAAACACACAAATCTTTTTCTGGAATGCAGCACTTCCCAACTCTGTTCTGAAAAGCGTAAGTCAGCAAGAACCTGCAGTCACACAAAAACTACCCAGGTCTGTTTCTGAATCTCCGCATTTGTTTACGCACCTACTAGAGCTCCGCTCAGAAGCCCGACGTGAGTTTGATCAGTTAAGCTTTTCTGACTTCAGGGGACCCTGACAGACCCTACGTGGAGTCTTCCCTTCAGTCTTCCTGCTAAACCAGTTCTCTAGAAAGAGCCTCTGTTCATTTCTGGTCTCTTTGAAAAATAAAAAGAGCAGTAATGCTGTTTGACTTATGTCATTAGCATTATTCTGGCATCTCAGGGAATGACTGCCCCCCCCCCCCAAAAAAACCCTCTAAAAACCCAGCAGGTGCCCACAAGACCGGCTGAAACACTGCTGCCTGTCACGAGCAGCATGGCGGAGCTGGCCTGCGCAGTCCGTCAGCAGCGGGGTGCAGGGCTGCAGCCTGACTCGGCCCCGACGGTCTGCTCGGCTGGCTGCTCTGGCTCTCCCGGAAGCCACCTGCCTGCCCCCAGCCCCAGGTTACATCCCAGTGAGCGCAGAGGGGGGGAATGGCGCGTTAGTGTGAAGTTATTGGAGGTATGCAGACATCACAGACATGTTGTTGCAAATGCTCACCACGTTTGATCAACACGGTCAGTGTCCCTGCAAGGAGGGGAGAAAGAGCTCAGAGAAGCCAACCAAAGACATTTGGGCTTGGGGTGCAGGGCAGGGAGATACACAGTCCTGTAAGTGTCGTCACTGGACAGAGCGATTCCATCTTTCGTCTGGGATCACTCGGGTGTGTGAGCTCTGCCGCGATGCAGAGAAGCTTCCTCACCAGGAGCACCGACCATCCTCTCGTCACCACCCCAGCGGGGGCCACGCATCAGTAGCGACTCACTACCCAACCGAGAAGGAAGCGGCCAGGAGCCGAACGGCCTAAAGCCCGTCCTCCACTGTCCAACCGCCACCCGTACTTCTGCTCACCACCAGCAGAAGGAAACCAAGTTTGGGGTCAGGAAACAGGGTCAGAAATAGGAAAAATGAAGTTCCCCGCCCACCACTGGAGAACTACTTTGCTCAAAGCAGCCATGTTGAATGGGAAGCGGTTTTATTTTAGGAATAAAACGGCGATTTGAGTGGTGGCTACTGCTCCACCACTCTGGGAAGCGAAACAAAAGGGACATGAGTTGCACATTTCAAAATTCAGTCACGGTCATTCTGAACTGGAAGACAGACACCAAATGCAGCTCTGCAAACACCGCCTTCAGAGGCACGAAGCGTGAGTGAAGTCCTGCGGACCAGGGGCCTGTCTGAAGTCGGAATACTGCCAGTCGGATGCCTGCATCTCTCCAAGCTACAGGCTCCACGGACCAAATCTCAACCCCACACCCCGGCCCACCACACCCCCCAGTGGCACCTGCAGTGGTGTTTCCTGCTGGCGAGCCAGAAGGCGCTGTCACACGCATAGCAGTGGGCAGCCAGGTGGTCAGGGAGCCAACGGGTCATCTGTAAAACAGGGGGGCCAGGTTAGTAACAGGAAGTGGGCCGTCCAGCTGTTGCCAGCAGAGCCACGCTGGGGGCAGCAAGAGTCACAAAGACCATTCCGTCTCTGGGGCACCAGACCAGCAGGTCTGACGTCAGCAGTACAAGAAAGGCGTCCAAGTCACTTTCCTGGAGGGGACTCCAAACTCCCCTGAGATAAAATGGCAGGCAGCAAGAACTTGGGTCACTGAGAGCTGGCAAAGCTCCAGTTCATAGGAGAGAGCCAGCTCGCCGAGTCTCCATGGCTCAGTAATTCTAGGCTCCACGGGATTCACAGGCGCGGAGATTCAGAGGCTCAAGGCTAAGTGTGCTAGGAGGCGATTCCTTGCCCAGGGGGAAGGGGGGTGGGGGCAGAGAAGAACTGCAAACAATTGCATGGATGGCACTCAGAACAGGGGCCGAGCCTGTACCTCCGTGTCCTGTTTATCCACCTGCTCCCAGCTGGCTTCAGAGAAAATCTCTGTGCTGCAGCGAGACAAAGAGTTCTCATCCAGATTGCTTTCCGAGTCGGGGACTGAGGTCTGTTGGCAAACAAACAGAGCTGAAGAGAATGAACCCGGTCTCCTTCCTGAAGAAGAAGAAGGGGCTCGGAAAGAGGAGGGGGCGCTGGGGACTCTGGGCGGGCCTTGGTGTTAGGCTGCCGAATCTGTAGGCACAGTACATCAGCCATCAAGAGCTGGGTTGAGCAGGTGCAGAGACAGGGTTGAGCTCGGCTGGAAGAGAGACACCGGCCTAAGGCTGTGCAGTGACTCTGGGCCTTTGCTTCCGGCAGTGAGTGGGGCAGAAGCGACCAGGATGGAGTGGGGGCTCAGTGTCAGCTGCTCCAGCGGGCCTGACAGTCCAACCCTGCCACTTACATCTGCGTGCTGACAATGAGTGCTGTGGGCCTGTCCTCCCTTCTCTGAAGGACTCTTGGGAAAATGAGAAATCGTCATTAGTGTGAAGGAAAAACTGAGAAGTCAGTTGTAATTGAAAGTCATTAATGAGCCCGCCTTTAATGTACTCGGACTGCCTCAGAGCCAAGTTCGCACTTGTCCATCAGCACCGAACACTTGAACGTTGGCACACCCAGTAAGAGAGCCTCCTTGATAATCTCCCCCCAGTAACCCCACTTCGTCACCAGGCCCCATCAGTGCTAGTGCTAGAAATCAATCCCTTCTCCATGTCTACTGCCACCCCTGCCACAGGAGATACGAGTATCTGTTAAAAAGGCGCTAAACCTGCGCCGGCACAGCCCAGGGTGGGTGGGCAGGTGGGCAGGTGGTGCCACCAGGGTAGGACAAGCACTACAATTTAATAGGCATATTGGACATTACCCTACACATGTTTAAGCGCTTATGATTCTCTCTCCGGAGTCCTAACATGTAGCGAGCGCTAGCCCTCTTCCTCATCCTCACCGCCTACGTGGCACACCCCACCCGCGGGAAGCAAGCAAGGCAGGAAAGAGGCAGACTGCCGTTCACAGGCTGCCTTTCCGATTCTGTGAGAAACCTGTCCAATCCCAGGCGCCAGTCACAAAGGGGGTGCAGCTCAGTGTGCCCTGTTTCCTTGGCGGCTGTGAAGCACCGTCTACTCACCACTTCATCCCCAAAGTCCCCATTGAAGCGCAGAGAGCTGGTCAGATACTGGCTCTCCAGGCGGCTCCTCAGCTCCTGGACTTGTTTCTTCAGGGTCTCCACTTCCTGCTGGTGGCCCGACTCGATCTGCCGGAGGCGCTGCTGGACCGTGTCGGTGTACACGGGCATGCCGTCGTCGTCCAGGTGGCTGCGGGACGGCTGCTCGGGGCTGCCCGTCGCAGACGGCCTCCCGGGCTGGCCGTGTAGCCACTTGTGGTGCAAGTTCCTCGAGTGGAGGTGGGCAGAGCCGCAGCTGATAGCGGAGAGCTGGCAGCTCAGGGAGTCCTTGCTCCTCCCAGCCTCGCCGTTGGCGCAGTGGCCGTTGGGGGTGGGGTACCCCTGGGGGGTGCTGAGCCCGGGGGGCTGCTCGGAGGCCTTGTTTTCAGTCTCGGGGATGCCATTGCACACGAGCCCCTCGTTACATTCAGCGACAGGCAAGGCACAGGGAGAGCGTGCTGGGCCGCGGGCGCTGCCAGGGGAAGTCCTAGGCCCCACAGGGCCCCCTGGGGGCCTCTCGGGAGGCCTGGCTTCCACGGCTGGAGGAAGCACGTCCTTGCCACTCAGCCTGGCGCTGCTCACCGGGCAGGGTCTATGGTGAGGCCCACTGTGTGCCGTCACTCTGTCCTCCCCTAGCGAGTCCACAGAGCTGTCTACGTTTGGTCCCCTGCCCGCAAATGGGACTTGGGAGAGCAGCGGAGAGCTCGACTGTGAGGTGCCATAACCGACGTCCGCCTCAGCTGGGACTGTAGCAACTGCTTCCTCCCTGTCCTCTGCGACAGCTCCCATCTGAGGCTGTTCCACAGGGGCCTCCGGGGCCTCCCCCCCGGTGGGGGGCTCCTCCCCGGTGGGGGGCCCCTGCAGAGAGCCGTCGGGGGCGCCCTGTGAGGAGACGGGAAGGCCGGTGCCCGGGGGGCTCAGAGCAGCAGGGCCCAGCGGAGGCGCTCGGTGAAGCTCAGGGGCCGCGTCCTCAGGGGCCGTCCCCCTGCCGTCGTGTTCCGAGTGTTCCGAGAGCCCCTTCTCTGTGGCCTCCTGCAGCGGGGTGCGCCCCCTCGGGACAGCCTCCTCTGCCCCACTCTCCTCTTTGGTGGCCTCTTGCAAAATGTTCTCCATCTGCCCCTCGGCCACGCCGGCGGCGACCGACAGCTCTGCGCCCGGCACTCTGGCTGGCTTGCCCAGGCCGTCGGGGTCCGGGGGCTCCTCGCCGGGGCCAGCCAGGCTGCTCAGCTCCAGGGAGCGCCGGTGCTGGTGCTCCTGCCACTTCTCGTTCAGGCTCGGGTCGCTGCTGCGCCGGCTGGCTAGAGGCACCGAGCTGTCGCAGGCTGTGGTCAGATTGTCAAACGATCTAGTCTTCGGGAGCCTGAAACAAGGGAAGTTGGGGGAGATGAGACTGAGGCTGACCAGGCGGAGAGGAGGAAACAACAGGTTCACCAGGCTGTCATTTCACAGTGGGGCCGTTATAAAAGTGCTCAAGGAGCCATGGCGCCTCTGAAGTGAGGCTCAGACTGCTAGAGAGGCAAAGCTCCAGCCCCAACCCTCTCAGTCTGCAGACTCCCCGCACCACCTCTACCCCGTGCCCACATACCCCAATAAGCTAACGGCAAACGCTACTTTAAGAAGTCGTCCTTTACGATACTGCTGTTTCTCAACTAGTGGCAGGAAAGGAAGTACTGGTAATTTTCTGATCTATGTCATTTTAAATTAATTTATTATAGTCTGAATTCAATAAAGTTAATTCAGTGGCTGAAACTCAAGCCAGAGGGCCACAAGGAATCCAGAGGATTTCCGACATCACTGAGAAGCTGCTCGTCAGCGCCTGCGCAGAGCGATGCGGTCAGGGCCCACTGAGGCCCAGGACCCGTACATTTTTCTGAGGAAACTTCGAGACCTAAGGAAACGTGGAGCCGGCAATGCCGGGCTCGCTGACCAGCCCTGGGCATCGTAACAGAGGAAGACACGGCGCCACTGAAGGCCTTGCACCGGCTCGGGGCTCACCGGCTCAGGAGGGGGTCGTCGGGGCTGCTGCCCGGGGCTGGGTACGGCGCACAGCTGTCGTCCACCGGGGTGGACGGGGACGGGCAGGGCAGGTACACTGCGCTCCACAGCATCAGGTTCCGCACGTGGCACACAGGGTACAGCACCTGAGGGGACAGCAGAGGACACAAGTGTCAGCAAGTCCTTAGAGATCTAGAAATGAAGGTCAAGAACAACCCCCCACCCCCAGCCGAGACCGGTTTGGCTCAGTGGATGGAGCGTCGGCCTGCGGACTGAAGGGTCCCAGGTTCAATTCCGGTCAAGGGCATGTACCTTGGCTGCGGGCACATCCCCAGTAGGGGGCGTGCAGGAGGCAGCTGATCGATGTCTCTCTCATCGATGTTTCTGACTTTCTGTCCCTCTCCCTTCTGCTCTGTAAAAAATCAATAAAATATATTAAAAAAAAAAAAAAAAAAAGAACAAGCCCCTTGCTGGAACCACCAGCAGTTCTTGGCAAATCTCCAAAGGAAGTTAGCATCGGTGGATCCAAGTCTATTTCCCAAGAGGGGCCTCTAGAAGATTAGATTTTTGGCAACATTTTTCACCTGAGAGGCTCTTGTAAGCATGAACACTTAAAGTGCTATTTTTTTAAATCCATTTCTCAGGTCGTCTTTACTGAAAGACTGACTCATCAGCTTAATTTGTTGCTTTTTCTACATAAGAAGGTGAGTCATTTCACTAGATGGTGACTATTCCCTGGTACAAAAACTTGGCTTCAGAAGACACTGACCCGTTTTATAGGATCATTTTAATTAATCATGTGAATAGGAGAGAAATTTCTTCCTGTAATGTTACTGTGCCAGCAGGCACAGGGAAGGAGAGAAGCAGTTACCTCAAATCTTTCCTCTCTACTTAAATGTAGTGAGAAGCACATTAACAGTCCAGCAAACCAATAAAACCTGATTAGCCTCCTTTCCATTCTTTAGAATTAAGATGCATCCTGACAGAAGGCGCATTACCGCACATGACACAGCAGTGCCTCCCTTTCTCTGCTTCCGGTTCCTCTGAGGAGCAGAGTCTCAGAGGGCCTGCCAGTCCTCCACGTCAGCACAGAAACAGACACACAGGCTAATGCCACCGGGGTTTCTGCTCTGGAACAGAAGCTGCTGTGGACAGCGCCCCCGGGTGGTACTGCAGGTGCTTGGGGGGCTGCTGGCAGCGGCTGAGCTACCAGGCACCAGGCCAACTCCGGTGCCTCCAGCCTCCCTGGCAGAACACGCTGGGAGTGGGCTCCGAGACTCGTGTTTCCGGGGCAGAGCTGTACCTGGGATCAGACCACCCTAGAGAACGCGGGCAGAGCATCACTAGCAATCGGCTCTTTCCCTCCGGACATAGTGACGGGAAAAAATGAGCCAAGCCAACCAGAGACCACAGAGCTCTTTGGGAAAACAGTCACTACTCAAAAAGGCCCCTAAATGTCCCCACCAGTAAACTCCTTCTGCTGGTCAGAGCGGAAAGACGGGGGGTACATACGGCTTCTGACTGAGAGGAGTACAGGAGGTTTTTGAAAGCCTTGTTGCCTGCCCGCAGCAGCGACCACACGGAGCATGTCCGTTCCTGCGTGTGCTTCTCCCCCCTCTCCTTGGCGTTGTTGCACAGGAATGTCCCAAAGAGGCAGGAATAGGTGTGCTGCACCAGCTTCACCTGTGGGGACCCAATGAGGCAAAATCAAGCAACAGTACATGTTCTCTGGGGAAAGGTCTTCCCAGACATCCCCGAGAGCAGCTCCGTTCACCCTCGGTGAGGATGGGAGAGCCAAGTAAAACCACACAACGCCGCCCCCTGACAGTGCCCATTTCAAAGTGCCAAACCCAGCCATCACGGCTCCTAAACTGAAAGGACAAAGACAGATATCTGGCATGTCCACTCCTCTCGCCTCCCCGACAAACGGTCTCTGAGGCCCTCAGTTAACAGGCCCTCTCCAGAGGGGCAGCACATAAGCTGCCCACAGGAGCAGGCCAGTGCGACCCACATCTGAACCGGAGCCCAGCTCTGAATGGCTTCCGTTCAGCAAGCAGCTACTGAGCATTCCCACTGCAGACGCCTGTACAGGCTGGTGTCCGTCCGCAACCAGGCAGCTCCCCGATGGAGCTCATTCTGGTGGGGCAGAGGGGTGACAGTGGTATGGACAGCAAGGAGGCAGAGTCAGAGGGACAGGGCAGCGTGGGACAGCCTCCCTGGCCCAAGACTTGACCGAATGAAGGGCGGTCATGTGGGTATCTGCAAGGGACATGCTCGGCAGCAGTGACAGCAAGCACTGTGGTCTTAAGGTGAGTGTATGCTTGTGATTTATGAGGAGCAGAGGGAGGCCAGTGTGACTGAAGGACACTGCACAGGAAGGACGGCAGGAAACGAAGCTGGACAGACAACCTCTGAGGGAGACCTACAAGCCATCGTCAAGGACTGACTTTTCCTCTGTCCAGTGGAAAGCTGGCAGTTTAATAGCAGAGGAGTAACGTGGTCGGTGTTCGCTTTGGAAGGATCCCTTTTGGCTGCTCGGTTAACTCTCTCAAACTGGGGCAGGAGGCATGGTTTGGACGAGTGTGGACAGTGGGGACAGCGGTGAGGAATCGGGTCTGAGATGTACTCTGAGAGCAGAGCTGCAGTCTGCTGACAGACTAAATGTGGAATGTGAAAGAGAGGAGACACAGACGGACCGGCAGCCTACAGGCTGAGCCTGGGGCACCCCAAATTCAGAACTGGGCAGATAAAAAGCAACTGCAAAGGAGCAGAAAGGACCGGCGAGTGAGGTGAGGAGAACTAAGAGACAGCGCATGCTGGAAGTCATGTGTTTCAAGTGTTTCAAGAAAGAAGTGATTCACTAGTATGCAGAGGCAAGATATTTTTGAAGAAAAGAAACAGGGGAGAATGATTGATATAGAGGCAGGATGGCCTTGAACATGCTGTCAAGCTACAGGGGGAGGCTTGGGTGGATGGGAGGCAGATGCAGGGGGGAGATCAACAGAAGGACTTGTATGCATGCATATGAACATAACCAATGAATGAAAGACACTGGGGCGGGGAGGGGGGAAGCTGGGGATATGTGCTGGGGGGTGGGGGAGGCTGGGGGGAGGATAAGGGGGAGGGAGAAAGGAAAACATGTACTACTATTATACTGCAAAAAATCAATTAAAAATAATTTAAAAAAGAAAAAAAAAAAAGAAAGAAGTGATTCAACTATGCCAAATATTAATACAGTCAAAAGGTACAAACTTCCAGTTATAAAATAAATAAGTTATGGGGCTGTAACATACCGCATGGCTGACTATAACTAATACGTACTGAATTGCACATTTGAAAGTTGAAAAGTCTCGTTACAGAAAGTAAGTGTATGGTAACGGATGTCAACCAGAATTGCTGTGGCACTCACGTCACAACACACACAACTACCGAACCATGCTGCTTACCCGACACCGATTATGTTACAGGTCAATTCCTCCTCAATTTAAAGAAGATGAATGTACACAGACTGATGGAATTTTAAATAAATGGGAATTAAGCATTTTTTAAAAGATGAAGACTTAGAGCTTATCACTAGATTAGCAACATGAAGTTCACTGGGCACCTCAACAAGAGTGGCCCTGATAAACTGGTGGGGTATCGCCTGATCGGAGTAGGTTTAAGAAAACGGAAAGATAAGATTTTGAGATAGACTTGAGCTGTGAGGAAATGAAAGAATAGCTAGAGGGGCTGCAGGACTGCAAAAACTGACGAGAGCCACTACATCATGTCTGTACGCTGATGGCAATGACATGGCGGGGGGACTACCCATGCTGCTGAGCGGAGGAGAGGAGACAAGATGGTGGACAAATGGAGGAGGGGGGGGTGGGGGCTGGAAGAAGGAAGGGTAGTGTGTTCTTTGTCAAAAGGGAAGGAAAAAGTGTGGGACAGATAGAGAGGGTTTGGCAGGTGAACTGGGGAGAGCAGACAACATACTACTGATGCTATTTCTGGCTGCTATTTAAGGCTTCTATCATCCATTTTAAAAGCTTAGTTTAAACTTTAAACCAACTCAAAGATTATTCCTTGAGTTTAGGTGTACTAGGTTTGTATAAACACTTGTTACAGTTGTTTTCTTAATTTTTAAACGGGAGAACGACCCCTTTTAAGTCCTAAAAAGGACACACAGATTCAAGTGACAGCCGGCCCACTATCCTTTGTACTGATGCCCCCACGAATTTAGGTCCCCAAAACGAAGACTCATGTGCCCAAACTCACAAGGAATGCTTCATTGAACTCAAAAGAGCAAGGAAACTGCCTCTGAAGCTGATGCACACAGTCCAGCCACTGCAGAAACACGGGGCAGCGCTCGTTCAGGTCGTCCGAGTTCTCCCCGTGACCACACCGATCGGCGAACTTGTGGCCAAAATCTAGCCACTCCATCTCCACCAGGACCTGGAAACCCTGCAGGGAAGCACACCAGACAGGCCATTGGTGCGCGTCTGTCCGGACTGCGACAGTCCCGAGCCTGACCCCACCAGCAGTGAACCCTCCCACAGCCTCCCACCGAGGCCAGCCAAGAAGCCCTGTGTCCAGCCCCCGGGCCAACGGCTACATCCCTGTGAGCTACGTTTCCGCCCATTTTACCTTCCCTCAACTTCGCTCCATCACCATCAGAAGGTACTAAGCCGTTCCTGAGTTAACGTATATTTTCAGCCTTCACTCACTATCTAAAAGTAACTATCTTCGCCCTAACTGGACAGAGCATCAGTCTGCAGCCTGAAGGGTTCTGGGTTCGATTCTGGTCAAGGGCACCTGCCCAGGTTGAGGAACTGATCCCCAGTAGTGACGTGCAGGAGGCAGTCGATCAATGATTCTTTCTCATCATTGATGTTTCTCTCTCTCCCTCTCCCTTCCTCTCCGAAATATATATTTAAAAAACAAAAGTCACTATTTTCCCCTAAATTTCTTTTTTACTTTTCAGTCTTTCATGCTGTACCCAGAAAGAAAGTAATGTTTGTAAAATCTTTCCTGAACTCTGATTTACATATATGTTAGGGTACACTTGTGGTTTTTCTTCCACCTTTAACCCACAGGAGGTTATTTCAGAGGAGAAGACTGTGGTAATACCTATGATCACAGTCAGCATACCAAGATTCTTCCATCGAAGCCCCATTTTCTTGGGGTAGGGAAAACTTTCCCAAGTAGGCAGACTACAAAGGACAATATGCTATATTCTCAACACTTTGTTATCTAAATCTGCGCAATTTAAGAGGCAAGAACTGTGGTAGGCACCACTACAATTTAGCTCAAGGTAAAGGAGCAATGATTTAAAAAAAGGAAATTTCACTTCCATTAGATCTAGCCACACGTCCAAAACTGATCATAAAACCCTCCAATGTGTCCCCCACTCGCCCTGAAGTACCAATTCCTACCCCCTGAACGCACCCACCTCTATGGTTCGGTAATAAGGGTCCAGCAAGAGCTTAGCCAATGCCACAATCTGGGGGGTGCGGTCCCAGCCGTCCGAGCAGTGCACCAGCACCGGGCGCTGGTCCCGGTCCACAGCGTGCACTACCAGAAGTGCCGACTTCAGAAGCACAGACAGGTGATGGAGCCATTTTGTGCTTTCAAGAGCTGAGAGCCAGCTGGAAAAGTAAAAACAGAAGGGGGTAAGGGAATGCCGACTCTTCCATTACTTCACTGTGTCATGCCAAATAACCATCAAATTAAACAGCAATTCCCAGACTTTCCCTTCAGCAAACATTGCCAAAGCCAACAAAAGCTCTTTGTGTCTTTGTAAAACATGTAGAGAGGGTGCCCACACCCTGCTCTGCACGGGAGCAGCGCCGTCAGGGACCACTGGCTGCCGGCGCTGCAGCAGAGGAGAGCCCGAGAAACGGCAGCAATCCACAGGACCCATTTGTCTTAAAAATATTACGGCTAATTTCCCGGGAAATTAATTAATGTTTTCAGTCTGTGATAGGTATATGTTCAGTTTTTAAAAAAAAAACAGTTCTGGAATCTTCTCTTGAAGAAAATGCAGCCACTTCTGAGACGTTAAAGAAGATATTTGATATATTTAATGATCAGCAACTTTATCCTACAAGTTTTCAAAAAAAAGGACAGAGACTGGATTCAGCCGGATGCAGAAGACCCTTACTTGAAGGCCTGTAGGAAGCATCAGGTCACAAGAATCGCCGCTTGAACAATCACAAGCTGATCACACTTGTCTTCTAGCTGTTGACAGTTTGTTTCTCGTCATGAATCCCACCTCCCCTTGCCTTCCCCGAAAAAAAGCTCTCTGATTTCCCCAAAATGCAATCAGAGCTGTATGAGACCACAGTGTAGCTCTTCAAACGCTGAGTCAGAGGAAGAAATAAGTACTGCTAGGGGCTCTGAGAGGGCTGTTGCCAAGACTACTATAAACAACTATTAAACTCGGGGAATGAATGTGAACTTTTGGGATAATGCAAGGAGGGGCGGTAAAGAGAACAGAATGTAGTGGATAAGCTTTGGTTTCACATGGATTAGCTTGGTCTACCACCCAGACTCTGGATCCTCGGAGAGCGGACACTGTATCCCAGGCACAGCTGAAAACCATGGGCAAATAAACGAACAAACACAAAACATCCCATCTCCTACCAGGGGGTCGGACACATTTCTTGCTAACGGATACATTGTTTATGCTCGTTCCTCACAGTCTTGAAAGAAAGGGAAAGATCAGGCACAGGAGAGAAAACACTACATTCTCTGGCCCCTGGAGAGAGTACACGGAACCGAGCGTGCGGTTCTCTTGAACCTGACTCAGCTATCCACACTGACCAGCTGGTGCTGCGTGCCCAGCAGAGAAGCTGCACCACCACTGTGCCACCACGGAGGTGCGAGACTCCACACTCGCTTGTCCTGTTCCAAGCCTGCAGTGGGAACAGCCGTGCCCCAGCCTTCCCCAGCCCCCAGAGCAGAGGCCTGTAACAGCTGGGCCCACCACTGCCAGTCTCCCTTCTCCTCAAGGGAGGTGTCGGCACAGCATTACAACTTGTTGCCAAAGACGAAGCTGGCGGGGGGTTGAAGGACTGAGTGAGAAAGGTGACCGGATTAAGAAATTCAAATTGGCCACAGCCGGTGTGGCTCAGTGGTAGAGCGCTGGCCTGTGGACTGAAAGGCCCCGGGTTCGATTCCGGTCAGGGGCATGTTTCTTGGTTGCAGGCACATCCCCAGCAGGAGGTGTGCAGGAGGCAGTTGATCGCGGTTTCTCTCTCACTGATGTTTCCAACTCTCTCTCCCTCTCCCTTCCTCTCTATAAAAAAATCAGTAACACATAGACTTTTTTTTTAGTACAAATCGGCAGTTACAACATAGTTACATGAGGTACCGGGAATATAGTTAGTACTGTAAGTATATGGTGCCAGGTGGGCACTGGAAAAGTTGGGGGAACACTTTGTAAAGTATTCTGTCCACCATGTTGTACACCTGAAATGCATACAAAATAATACTGAATGTAAAAACAATTGAAAAATAAAATTAAAGAAGGTAAAGCATTACCTTCTATACTTTTTTATTTTTTATATTTTTGTTGATTTCAGAAAGGGAGGAGGAGAGATGTCAATGATGAGAATCTTGACTGCCTGCCTCTTGCATGCCTCACACTGTGCATTGTGCCCCGACTGGAAATCGAACCGTGACCTCCTGGTCCCGAGGTCTCTGCTCAGCCACTGAGCGAGCGACACAGGCCAGGCAGCATTCCCTTCTAAAACCCCTTCCTGCCCGGACACTCATTCAGACCAACCGGTGCTGATTACAGCCCTTTACTCCGAGTTTAAACCTCGCTCACCCTGGCCTGGCGGCTCAGGCAGGTGGAGCACCAAGGCACCCCACGGGGCTGTGCACCCCATTCCTCGGCAGGGCACGTATCTAGGGTGCACGTTTCATTCCCAGTGGGGATGCGTATGGGAGGCAACCTACTGATGCTCCTCTCTCGTATCCATGTGTCTCTCCCCTTTCCTCACAATCTAAAACTCAGTGAAAACATATCCTCTGGTGAAGAAAAAACTGGTTTCTAATTTAATACATGGAAGATTAGAGAGCAGGCAGTGCTGATTCTATCCCTTTCATCTTACAGACAGGAAAACTGATAGCACACATTTGGCCAGAGTCACAGAGCGGATCTGCCGAGTCCTCCCTTCCATGTCCGCCCTTAAGGAAGGGAGTGCGACCAGCAGGGCAGCACATGCCGGCTGCTCATCCCCAGCCACAACGTCAAGCTCATTTCTTCCATCAGGCTGTTCCCCAAGGACAAGTGCTTCACCCTCGGGGCTGATTGCCACTGTGATGAATTTAATCACTTGCTACTAGGAGTTAGCACAAGTGCTTCAGGCAGCCATCTGATTTAATAAATCAGGGGAAGAAGGCTGCAAAGCTTCATGTGATCGTGAGTCTACTAACCAGAACCCTATTAGAAGAAACAGCTCCGGGCTCCAGCACAAATACCAGGAGAGAGAAAACTCTCTCTTCTTTGGCACCATTTCTGGCTGCCTGAAATGTAAAGCAGGGGCTTTTAAATTTGTATGTGTCCATATCTGTCTGACAGGGCATTCCTCCTTCCAAGAAGCTATCTCGTATTCAAACATTCCCTTGGGAAGAGGGGATCCTATTTCCCCTCTTTCCTCACTGCAAATGCCAGCCATTCATCTTTAATCACCAATAAAAATCACGGTAATGTCTTTAGTAGATGAGAGGGCCGTTTAAAAATCAGAAGCTTATGTAAAAAGAACTGACCTAATAGCAAGCTTTAAAAAGTTTAACCCTTTTTAGAACACGATGAATTAAACTTTGACTCTTCATGGTAAAACATCCCAGTTCATAGCAGATAAGTGTCACTACAGGATGTCAGAAACCAAAAAATTAAATTACTTTGGGCCAAAAGCAAATGTAGAAAAGAAGGAAGAGTTTTCAGAAAAAAACAAGAAAGCAATACTTCCATTCTGAGGGCCTCCATCTGTTATGTGCTGCACATTTTAAACCTTCCAAAAGGCTATGTTTTATCCCAGGCCCTCCTTCATGCGGCCACGCTCCTAACACCGAAAGAATACCACCAGAGACTGACAGTAAAACTGACGCTTACCAAGAAATAGAAGGAACCCCGACTCATTTGCAAAAAAAAACAAAAAACAAAAAAAGGCAATGTAAAATTAAAGCCAAGGCCAAGGTCTTACTTTCCCGGATCTGGCATCTGTGTGCACAGCAAACGCAGAGACTGAAAGCTCCTCCGAATTGAGTGAATATTTGCCATCCCCATAAACACAACTTCACAGTTGGGGTAATACTCTGGAGAGAAAAACAGTAAGTAGAATACAAATACGTTAAATTTAAAGCCCTCGAGGCCAAATTTAAAAGAAGCAAAATGGCAATGGCACTGCAGTGTCTTGAAGCCTGTATTAGCTCAGTCCTTTATTATGAGTGGAAAACAGTGCTTGAAATTTTACCTGTTTTTGAAAAAAGGTAGGTTAGATTTGCGAAGATACTGACATAAAATCGAAGCTGTTAATTAAAAAAACATTAATAATGAAAATAATAAGATCTGTATCTCCCATCTCACCCCAGGTTTACTTCTTGGGCCTCCGCTAACCTGTAGCTCTGGAATCTCTGAATAAAACCTGGCAGAACAATGCATTTCATGCATTCAAATTTCACCTTGGTACCACTGCTTTTAATCTCCAGCTGAGATCCCATCTGAATAAGGAGTCTGGTGCCTCAACTTGCTGCACCGCACACAGCTGGCAGCCAAGGGCTCCTTCTTCAGAGAAAACCGGCCTCAAACAGTGTGCATGCCAGAGGTTAGGAGAGAAGCTTTGCGGGAGTTTTGTATTTGCTGCTTCGGTTCCCATGCCAGGTTTCCTAAGTGGAAGCCATGTGAGGAGTGTCTGTAAGACAAGTGATGTGCAAATCCACTTGTCGAAGGTGACACAAGGCTTCTAGAAGGCTGAGAAACTGAGCCAAGAAGAAGCCACTTCCAAATAAGAGCAGACCTTATTACGGGAGAGGACTGATTTTCCTTATCGCCTAGAGGCTGGCCCGGGAAGGAGAGCTATTTGGTTTCACCGCACCTCCTCTTCCCTTTCTCCCATGACAAGAGGCCTGGCTCGCTCTAGAGGGCTGGGGGACATGGCTGCCTTTCATTTCACATCCGGAAGCCAGCCCCAGTTGGGGGCACAGGCTCGCTGGGAGAAAGACTGGACTCTCACCTGGGCACTCACAGCCTCCCCCCTTGGCTCTGTTTGCCACCGCCGCAGCATAGGAACGGGCATCCAGGATCAAGAGCTTCTGAGGCTGGACGGCGAGGCTCTCTGCTCCTGAGGCGTGCGACAGAGAAGAATCTAGGAACACCAGGAGTGGGAGGAAAAACTAAATGAACCCGTCCCCTCCAAAATTGTGCAAATAAGAACTCCAGATGCATGTTATAGTACAAAAAAATACACCAGAATTAAGTTAAATCCCCAACCAGAACTCTTGGCACATGCACTTCTTTTTTGTTTTCTATTTTGCTTATAATCACCTAAACCCTGTTTCTGCAACAGCAGTCCTTTAATGAAGCCCGGTGAAAACTTCCTCCCCGGTCTGGAGAAACTGCAGGTCCCCTACCACATATATATTCCACTCCTGTTACTATGACAAAAAGACCCCCAAAACAAACAAACAAAACACGCCACTGTAGTTCTCTTAAAACAAGTCTGACATACGGGTCTTCTCGTTTATTGCCAAGACCCATGAGTCCTCAAACAATCCCACCAAGTGAAGCTTTTCTTTTCTATAAAACAAATTCTGTTTTATAAGGAAAAGACCCTTTCAAGAAAAGGTTCTCAGAAGCTCTTAACAATTGTCCAGGAAGCACTTACCGAACTCCACGTCAGAAAGGTCCCCTGTGTTGGGAAAGTCGCGAGCACTGCTCCTAGCTGACAGCTTGCTGCCGCCCGATCGGGAGTTGGAGGCACAAGCTTTGGCTACCGACTGCACCAGGTGCTCATCATCAGCATTTCGCCAGCCCCACCAGCTGACCTCTGGCTGCCCACAGCGGGCAATGACGGCTCCATTGCTCTGGTGCCTGCAGGGAACAAGACAGCAGCTGTACCACCCAAAGGCCTCACTCAGATGCTCAGTGCTCACACCGAAAGTGAGGCTGTGGATTTTAAAAGCCTTAACGAACTGCCTACCTACAGTTAAAAGACAGCTTCAAGTCCTCTCAGGGCAGAAATCTTACCTAGCAACAAACCCTACCCAGACCTTTCTCAATTACCATATCATTTTCGAGATCTCTGTAGAGTTACCAACAAAATAAATGTATCTTCTTAGAGAAAACAAATTAATATGCATAAAGCAAATGTCTGTATCTTTACATTTATTTTAGGAAGATCGGGTTAAAAATAACCTACAGATACTACACTAATTCTCCTAATCAATAATGAAGCGTTGTCCGCTCCTTATCTGCACCTGAAAAATGTGTTTCCCCTGATCTCCGAACACCCACCACAGCACCTGGCCGGCTTGGGGAATATCTCTAAAACCAGATGAAACGCTCACCTGGCCCGCAGTGAACTGCTCGACAAAGCCTCCTGAGACTTCCTGAGTCTCTACCTGCTCTTATCACAGGCAAACAGCTCAACGAGCCAGCTGCCCTCCTCAGGCTCTTGGAAGGAAATGAGCAGCAGAACCTCAATGAGCCAAACTCCCATAGATCCTTTTCCAAGAAATAAGATCAGAATACTCGTAGTCTAAGATTCTATTAAAACAGTCTTTTCCTAATTAGGAATTTCAGTTAGGGAATTTTAGTAATTAAAAAGTTGTAATAATATTTGGCAATAAAGAGAGATGAAGTCCCAACACATGCTACAACACGGATGAGCCTGAGTATGATATGCTAATGAAAGGAATCAGTAACGAACAGCCACATTTTGTATGATTCCATCTATATGAAATGTGTACAGCAGGCAAATCTAGAGACAGAAAATAGATTACTGATAACCTAGGACTAAAGGCTTTGGGGAGTGACTACTAATGGGCCCAAGATTTCTTTGTGGGATGGTGAAATGACTAAACTACCTGTTAAGGATGGCTACACAACTTTGTGAATCTACTAAAAAAAGAAAAGAAAAGAAAAGAAAAGCTTTCTAACTACATATTATATATTAAAAGGGAAATGTACAGGACATCTCTATAAAGCCATTTAAAAATTTATCAAAGAAATCAGTTCACTGTAAACACAAATTAGTAGAATAAAAGACTAAGTGGGCAAAAAGTTAAATGTCCCTCAATTCTATATTCTAGAGGAAAGCATCAATGTCTTACTCCCATTAAACCTGTTTCTAGCCCTAACTGGTTTGGCCCAGTGGGAAGAGTGTCGGCCTGTGGACTGAAGGGTCCCAGGTCCAATTCTGGTCCGGGGCACTGCCCAGTTACAGGCTCAACCCCAGAGGGGGGCATGCAGGAGGCAGCCAATCAATGCTTCTCTCTCATCACTGATGTTTCTCTCTCTCCCTCTCCTTTCCTCGCTGAAATCAAGAAAAAAAAGTATAAAAATTGTTTCTAAACACATATGCATACACACATTACACATATGTAGAGCAAATATGGATTTAAGCAACACATACTTTTGAATCCATTTGTCTTCTTCAAGGAATGATGTGAGAAAAGATTTTTGTTTTTAATCCTAAAACTCACAAGCAATACATTAAATTTGGTAATAATCAAATTCCACTGGGACCCCCAGTTTGCTTGTCGTTTGTAAACCCTCCCGTACTGGGAGACAAGCAGGTGCGTATAACCAACACCCTCAACTGGCTCACCCCGAAGGAGGCCCCCTCACTGGTTCTGAGAGCGCCCCCTCACTGGTTCTGAGAGCGCCCCCTCACTGGTTCTGAGAGCGCCCCCTCACTGGTTCTGAGAACGCCCCCAGCGTCTGACCGTAGGGGCTGGGCAGCCGACGAGCCGCGGGATGCCAGCCCGCCAGAAAGAGGCTTGGCAGGCCCTGTCCTGAGCGCCTCCTCTGCAGTGCTGCCAGCGCCAGGAGGAACAGCAGATGGCGCTCTGCACCCAGTAACGGGTCTGGCTTTATAGCAGGGAGACTGCAACTTGAGCTACTGCTGCGGTGGGCGGTTTGCTGCAGTTCTAAAGTGCTTTAGATGTATGAAAGAAAACCATAAAAAACATAACAATTAATGAAATGTTTCAACTATCCCTAAACTGGTGTCAGGCAAACTTCCAAAATGACTAGAATTTTCTAAGTCATTCAATGAGCAGAGGGGAGCTGTGGATTGCACTCAGAGGGGGGGCCCTTCGCACCACCTCCTGGGTTAGAGCAGCCTCTGTCCTCAGTGGCCGGTCCAGCTGTGCCCTCCCCGCACAGCAGGAGCGCGCGGCAGGCACTGGTTCGGCACCGTCAGGAAACTGCTGCTAGCAACCTCAAGAATCACACTGCCGGCTTCGGGCAGTTCAATCCGGGAAGAGCAGGTGGACTCCGCATCCTGCCGCCCAGGCTGACGAAGCCGAGCGCTGGAGCAAGCACGTCCAACTCACTTAAAGGAGGCGCTCGGCCCACTGGCGGAGTATGACGTGCTTGCGCTAGCGCACCCTGAAACACTCAACTGCCTCAAGCTGAACCGTCTGCAGCTCAGAACAAGACCGCTCTGAAGGAGAGGCCGGCTCCTGGAAGCCTGCTCTTGTGTGGACTACACCACGAACTCTCATTTGTGATCTTCTGAGAGCAGCTTTTCTATAAATTTTTAAACATTCATTTATACATACTCTATGTCTCCAAAAGGGGTTGGAGGGAAACCCAAACAAGCCCGTGGCCCATGCTCTCTGAAAAAATGTCAGAAGGAAAAGGCTTCCACGTTTACCCTAAGAGCAGACCAGAAAGTCTTGCCAACGGGAAAATGAAATGGAGACTGTGAATATGACATCTGAAACAGTTTCCAAATAAAAGGTAATGACTTCTCAAAATTGTAACCGACTCTGTGAGCACTGAGCCAGCCGCTGAACTGTGACAGCGGCCATCAGGAGCACAGCCCACTCCAGACACTGCTTAGGGAAGGCCGGCGTTGTTCATCCCGATGCCATGCACACGGGCAAAGAAAGAAGGGCATTCCCATTTGACTGACTAAGGACGGGCAGTCGGTGAAGGAACCCACTCAAGGTGCTACAGCAAGAAGTATCCGAGAAAAGACTGAAACTCCAAACCTGTGCTGTCACCGTCTCCATCCCCTTCTACAACTTGCCCCTCGGCTAGCAGCCTCAGGAACCACACTGCCACCCACAGAAGCTAAATTCAGTCACTGCAGGTTGGATTCCTGCCTTTGATTTCTAAGATCTGATATCCAGCCTTCTTCCCTAAATGCTCCCTCTCCAATAGAGCTCTTCCAAGTGTCGAAGTTTTTCAACCACAAAGACAACCGCAAGTGACAACTCTACTCCCAATCCTCACTTTCTAGGATTCACCTCTCTCGTTCCAAAGGCTAACATCTGAAGCGAAATGCAGCGAGCACACTATCTTCCCACAGAATGTCAGAAGGGTCTTAAGACAGCAAGAGCAGCCGCCTCTCTATTAAATGTTTAACTGTTAACTCACTGTTACCAGTGGTGCTCGGGTGCAGTCACTGCCGGGGGGACTGAAAGAGCAGCTCTAGCATTGCATTGCCGGGGGGGAACTGAAAGGGCAGCTCTAGCATTGCATTGCCGGGGGGGAACTGAAAGGGCAGCTCTAGCACGAAGGAAGCACAGAATTGCCTGCGAAATTTCCTGAAGCCTCCCCACCACCCCTCCCAGGTGCGCAGCCTCAGAGGCAAGGCAGCAGACCCCCTGCAGGGGGCAGGCCCACGCTCACTGACCTGTAGATGACGGCGGGGATGCGCTTCCAGGACCGGAAGCCCGCGACACTCTCCAGTTCTTTGTCAGTGATCCAGGCGGGCACTATGAGTTCCTGCGGATAGCTGCCGCACAGCCTAGCGGAGGTGAGAAAGGGAGACAGTCAGGAGTCAGAAGGTGGTCAGCAAGCCACCCCAGGGTCAGTCAGAGGCAGCGAGGAGCGTTCCTCGGGTCTTGGCTGCTCAGCAGGACGGGCTGCCTCAGTGTTTACGTACAGACACACAGTCTTGGGTGGTTTCCCGGGCTGCTGTCTTTGGGAATCCGTCACTCTTAACTCTCAATGAAAGAAAGGGGAGTGAGAGGCAGGTACGCCACTGTCACCCTCTGTTGTAACAGACACACAGTGGGTCATTTCTAACACACAGTTGCCCAGGCCAATTACGGACGTGAAAGTCTGCGCTACCTCTACAGATGCCCCTCGGTCTCTGTCAAAGTGAAACATAAATGCCAAGAGCCCACAATTTCAAGTGTCCACAGACCTCATAGGATTGTCAGTGCATTCTTTGATATGAACCGAACAGGATGTCCTAACTAAAGGTAACAAATGCAGCAAAGGGAATGTACAAATAGTACCACAGGTTAGTCTATTTGCATTTATAATCGCAGTCCATTTAGCCAAGTCAGTAATGTGAACAAGCTATTAATGAGAACTTCTATAAAATATACTTCATAACAAACTACACTCAGGGGAAAAACCATTGTTTTCATTCACGAAGATGCTAGCTGCATGCCAGGCAAGCTGGCGCCCTGGGAAGTAGTGTTTCTGAGAGGCTTTTACAGGACAATCTGCCGTCTCTCCCTGGGTAACCCAATGTTCCCTTTTCAACAGCGAGTGCAAGACCTTTCATCCAAGTCCTGAAATACACAGATCACTACTGTTCCTGCACCTTCACCTACACCTACAGCACCTGCCCAAACCATCCTCTGCATTATGGGAAGAGGCAGAAAAAACACCACGCGGCTTAGGAATTGGGGCGTGAACACTCTGCACAAATATCTCTCGCCTAGTCTGTTTCCTTAAGATTAGGTATTAAGAATTTAAAAGCCACTGAACCAGGAGAACGCCTATGACCAAGAGCAACTCTATAAACTTCTGGCAGCTACCCACAAACGCCTAAAAATAACCTGGTACACACAGTTAATTATTATTATTCATTTTATCTCCTTTAAATTTAAAAGTATATTTTTACAGTAGGAAAACCTTTTTAATTTCCTGAAGACTAGTTTTGAGGTGAAACAGACTCACGGACAAGAAGTAATAATTTTTAAAACCCATATAAAGTAGGAATTTTTAAAAACCAATGGCTTTTGAACTCAGTTTTCAATAAGCTTTGCTGAATTCACAGGTCTTTTTATTTCACTCTATTTTCTGATCGTTATGTTCCTGACCTTTACACACACTGTGTGCCACACCTAGCAGTCCCCTCTTCCGGGAGGAAAGGTGCGAGTGAGTCACAGGAGAGAAGCCCGGAGCTGCCTCCGGCTCTCTGAAGCCCCTCCTCGTGTCCTCACTTCCATCTCTGTTTCCATTTACCACTGATATGACAGATCTGGGCTAAAGCTCCCAATTCTTCACGGCACCCCAGGTTCTTAATTTCGTGGCCATGGTCCATGTTAAGAGATAGGTACAGTAATTAGCTGTAGGTTTTCCTATAAAAAACGAAAAGCTCTGATGGCTAGCCACAAATATTCCAGGAAAACTGCTATTATAATTTGAGGCAGCTCAAAGGACAACAGTATAATTAATGCCATTTGCTGTAGGAAAACTTAAGAGGACAAAGATATTAAATATCCTAGACCAGTGGTCGGCAAACTCCTGAGTCACCAATGACTAGTCACCAATTAGTCAGAGCCAAATATCAACAGTACGATTGAAATTTCTTTTTAGAGCCATATTTTTTAAACTTAAACTTCTTCTGACGCCACTTCTTCAAAATACACTTGCCCAGACTGTGGTATTTTGCAGAAGAGCCACACTCAAAGGGCCAAAGAGCCGCATGTGGCTCTCGAGCCATAGTTTGCCGACCACGGTCCTGGACGATTCTTTGTTTTAGGGAAATTTGGCTCAAAAATATCATGTGAGTTAACTGACCTCCCCCCCAAAGTATGTGTACCTTTTAATGAGAATAACAACAGTCACACTGATATTTAATGGTTAAATGTTATCACAACTGTGAAGCTAGTTTTAGATCAACACATAAATTAAAGAACAGCATACTTATGTTTACTTCATAGGATGTGGAGTGAAATTAGCCATAAAGACCACTCCCAAGTGTTTTATCTCTGCATGTGAGATCCCTGATCCGATCTCTAACGGGATGTCAAGTGGTGAGGACTGCCCGCCTACTCCCAACACTGCCGTCTAGATATGCCAGGGCCAAGAAGCATATCTAGGATCTGGAGAGGGTAGAAAGGAAGGTTCCAGAATCCTAGTAAGTAAGATCACTTTCCACTTCAGTAACAGCAATGGGAACAGTGCCTAAAGAACTCCGAAACCACGCGTTTAGATTTAATGAAGAAACGTCGTCTGAAAGAAGTCTGAGGTCACGTGCGCTGCCACACGACAGCGGGCTTTGCGGAGGCGGGGCGCCCGGCGCCACCACTCACTTGTACTTCTCGTTGATGTTGGAAATCCTCCAGGCCGTGGTCATGTCGAAACCCATCCGCTCCACTTCGTTTTTGAACCTCGACGTGACGTGTTCCCCTGGAAACCGGAGCAGAAAAAGGAAATGAGCGCCCTGCTCAGTAGGGGTAGGTGCCGTGTAGATAAAATAGCACACATTTGGTTTTCGTGTTACAATCCCTATCAGGAAAAGACCGAAGCGAGGAAGGAAGACATTCATTTTGAACAAGAAGTGTGTTATCGCATGTCATCACCACCGTCAAGTCTGAGGACAGCTGTCACTGAGCGCACGTCACAGAGGACAAAACGGACACTCGAGAGTTTTTGTGGCCGGTCCGTCTGGTCCCCAAACCCATGTTCTCACCGCTCCTCTGACTGCTGACCCAGCTCCGCACTCAGAGACGGTGTGCGTAAGAGACAGCATCAACAGTTCACCAAACACAGTAACACAGGTCTACGACTCATCAGAAAGCCTCCGGCCCGGCCCGGCCCGGCCCGGCAGCTCGGGGCGGCACCGACCCCGGAGCCAGGACGTGCCGGCTCAGCTCCCGGGCGGGCCACGCCCGGCTGTGGCCCAGTGTCCGGGGGGCCGCGTTCGGGAGGCCGCTGATCAATGGTTACCTCTCCTCACTGAGGCCTCTCTCTCTCCCTGCCTCTCTCTGAAATCAATAAAAACATTAAAAAGCAAAAAAAGAAAGAAAACCTTTTGGGCCAGATTTCGGAACTTGAGAGTTTTCTGGATTTTAAAATGATACGTGTTATTATAACATTAAGTTAGACTCTAACCAGGGTCTAATCAAACATTAGTATTTCTACAATAAAATGCATAGAGCATTCATACTGAGATAAATAAAGCAACAGATAGTTTCAGATCAATTCAAGCCACCAAATAAGAAAAATCATTCCGTTTTCAGAGCCTCATAGATTCCAGAATTACAGATAAAACAGAGCTGTAACTGCCAGCGCCCAGGAGCCTCAGGAAACACCATACTACCCAGTGCAGTGCTCAGCGTCTGTCAGAACAGCCACCCCACGTGTGTAACCGTACACACACGTGTCCCACTGAATTTGGCTTTCTCTTCCCTGAGTCAGGGAGAAACAAAGACATTAATGAACCTAGTACTAAAGTCATTAAATCTGAAATAACTTTCTTCCTTTAAAACTCAAGTCCTAAGGCAGTAATTTTATTAAAAAATCATTAGGCAGGAGAAACAATAATAAAAGCACAAAAGAAGCATAGGACTGCTTTGATGATCAAAGTATAAAGCTTTGTTCTCCCTGGGAGAGGAGATTCAAAATAGGAAACAGCAATTACTGGAATGCAGAACAATTCTATAAAACGACTTCCCACTTAAACTGCTTTTCTTGAGCTTAAACTAAATTAGGTATTATATGTCTCCTGAAGGAAAGCTATAAAAAGACCAGGCTCAGGAATGCAGGACGAAATAATCAGCTGAATCTATTATTTTGGGAAATGATACAGACTTCCAAATAGGAAAAAAGCTCTCTGAATTGGGGTACCATCTGTCTACAAATTGCATGGAATAGTGACCAGCAAGAATACTACCAGGCCCTGGCCAGTTTGTTCAATGGTTTAAACTTCCATGTGGACTGTATATACTGGGAGGAAACAAAATACAACCTTTACTTATAGAGAAGTTCAAACCAAGTAGTTACAACAGCACAGCATCACCTTGTATGTTCATAATTTCCAGAATGTTCTGACAAGCATGGCACACAGGGGGCACACAAACATTACTGAACTGAGCTCTGGCACAACCGATCCGCTCTCAGGATGCCCAGGACAGCGTGGGCAGGAGAAGAAGAAGAAGGTCCCAGTCTGAAGAACAAAGGAGACTAAAGAACAGAGAAGATAAATGGCTTACCCAGGACTATTTTTTTCATTAAACAGTACAGACCTGGTATCAGTTTTTCTCATTCCTAAGTCGAGTACTTTATCCATCGCAAATCCACGAAAGACCGAGGACGCCATGGACACCCGTAAGGCCTGGCGGTCAAAGAACACGAACACCACCAGAAAGCAAGGACCCGAGGACCGAAGACATCCCCGCTCAGGACAAAGCCGTCCATCATGAAAGACCACAGTGAAGGTCTGACCTGGCGTCTCTTAGGAACATCCTAAGAGTTGGCTCAAGTCCAAAAGAATAAAATTATCAAGGGAATAAGAAATCATCTAAAAAAGATGAGGGAATTTCAGTTTCAGGAAGAAGAAAGCAAGCTTTGTTAACTAATGCTGCCAATCCAAAACTGGAGGCGAGCCTCTGGAGTCACGAGTCTCCAATCAAATGCACACATAAGATTTGTGCATTTCATTGTGTGTAACCTTCAACAAAAACTTGAGAACCAGAAACGAAACAAAAAATACTACAATGGTATCTGAATAAAGGAGGAAAAGAAAGAGGGATGCCGGAGAGAAGGGGTGCAGTGAGGCAGTTTGAAAGCATTCTCAGAACCTCCACGGTCGGTGTGGTCTCCTGCCGCTGACTGTGGGTCCACTGGCCTTGATCAGACTGTGGGAAGCTTAAACCCCTGAGCTTCCCTTTGGGCTCGACAAGGGCAGGGTCTGTCTGTCAGCGGTATCCACAGCACCCCCAGAGTCCGTTCTCAACAGCTGACAACGGGGTTAGTTCTAGCGCTGTCAGAACCTTCCAGCGGGACCTGCAACAGGCCTCGTCTCTGAGTCTCGTCTTCAGGCCCAAAGACAAAAACACCAGCCTCTCCTGCCAGTGTGAGCAGATCATAAGGGCCAAACAAAAGTACACATCACAGTGTCTTTAAAAATAAGATGATGCTTATGTTTGTTATATTTTATTTAAACAAGAATACAAACCAAAAACTTCAACCAGTGAATGAGCCAAAAACAAAAGCGAACAAACAAACAAAAATGCACAACGCTAGACTAGCCTCAAATGTTTAAAATGAGCCAGGGCAAAATTGTTAAGATTGAAGGTTCAGGATTAAAAACTAAGGTTTAAAGAAAAAAAAATCCCAAGAGTAAACTTTATTGGAAGAAAACTCACAACTCTTCACTGCTTAGGAATTCAAGACTCTGCCCCCAAACTGGATAAACTAAAGACTTCATGTTGGACCAAAAAAGTTTATATTTATAGCAACATCAAGTTCACGGACAGCTCCACGGAGAAATAACGTTAACTCAGTCAAAGCCATTTCTGAGGGAGAAAGACAGTAAATGCAACAAAGGTTTAACGAGGAGCCAGGGGTCGGGTTCAGGGCAGGCTCAGCTAGTTTGTCCTCAAGGACGTCACCTGGCCTCTGGGCCTCCGTTTCATCATCTTGGGGTGAAAGGGGTGACAACAGGTAACCTATGGCTTGGAAATTCAAAGACAGTGAAATACTATCTTTATATTCCCCTATTATATGCTCTAATCTCACGCTTCTATATCTTTGTTCATGCTACCTGCTCTATCACTTCCCCCATTCTCGAATCAATGAACTCTCACCCGACCTTCAAAACCTACTCAAAAGCCACTGCTGACATGAGGTTCCCGGACTGCACACAATGCTCATGGCTCCTTCCCACTGGGCTCCCGAATCCCTCATCAAACCTTTCTACAGCTGGCTTTTAAGCCCAGTAGACTGTGATGCCAAATCCTGTGTGCTTTCCTTCCCCTGAAAGGCAGGCAATGTGTTCTACTCGGCTTGTAAGAATGATGGGCACATGTTAAGTGCTACAGAAAATATACACTGAGTGACTATATGACTGCTTAGAAGTCCTGTTTCATGTTTAGGGTGCCTCCAGCAGCAGCTGGTAAAGCCGACATCCGCCTATTTCAGAAGGGCCCACCTGGTCTGCACAGGTCCCCATGCTGCTCCTTCTCACTGGCATACACCTCCATGCACCAAGCATGGTAGGCAAACGAGAAGAGGTCTTCTATTTTAGCAGGTGGCCGGATGGCGCTGTTCAGTCTCTTGAGCCACTCTTGACATTGCTCAAAAGTTGAAAACTGACACCTTTGTGAAGAGAAACAAGTACAGATGTAATCAGAAGACAGGTAACAACAGGAACTTAGGAAAGCCACAGGTTAAGAGTGCCCGCTCATGAGGAGGTGATAACTGCAGTAAAAAAGCGGTGGTCATTCACAAGTTTATTGTTTATAATAAAAGCAGGCCAGCAAATTTTAGCCAAAGAAGTAAAATGTCAAGAAGAAAGCTGGACATATGGAACTCTTATGTAGTTAAACTGAGTGTCAATTATTAAAGTAAAATGGCAGTCATTCTCTCCATGAGTGGAATTTCATTCTATTTCTTCTATCAAAGCTTTACAGTTGTCCCTCCCAAGAAATAGGTTTAGAGAAGTCCTTTTGTTTTGTTATGATATGTTAGGCTGAGCTCAAATCGCAGCAATACTTTCTGCCACTTAGGGAATAATTTCAAATTTTGTCTATTTGGCAATTAGAATAAATCAGCAACTTTATATCCAAAAGAAGATGTATTACATTACAGTATTCAGCTATTACCATGGAGGGAACAAAATTGTATTATCAATTGCAACTTTCAGAATATATAAGAGGTTAAAATAATTAGTGTAAAAATACTTTACCTTTTCAGATGCAGTGTTTAAAACCGAGTAACTAATAAGCAAGCTCTTTAAACTGTGAGCTACAGTCCGTATCTATCAAAAGCAAGCCATATCTCAATGGCGAAAAGCAACTGTACGCATTTACCGTAAAACCAAGGTGGTCAGTCAAACCTCTCCCGTCTAATTAATGTGGCCCATCAGCGTGCCGGCACGCCGTGTTTATTTGCACTCCAGAACAGGCCAAAGGGGTAAAGTAAAAACTTGGCGAATTTAAAACTTGCAGAGCTACTAAATTTAAAAAGGTATTTCAGGCATCATTTTGCAACCATTATAGTAAAGATTAGATCAGATAAAAACATCAATGGATGCTCAGTCTTTGGGGAAATCTGGTGAGAAACAATCTCCATTGTCTTTTAAATGCCTCCCATAGGCCACTTGTTAGCCGCAAGGGAGAACGTTGAGATTATGGCGACACCTTAATAGAGTGATCAAAACTAACATCACCAATAAGGGACAGATGGATCCTGTTTGCCGCCAGACGCAACACACCACCCTGAAGAGGACACAACCTCAGGGGTGTAGTGTAACAGCTGAGAATGTACAGCCTCCCTTTAATCACGAGGAAACACTGGACAGTCTATTAAAGGACACTCTTCTTCAAAATGTCTAAGAAAAAGAATGTCAAAGACCAAGGTGGTGAAAAACATTCCAGGTTAAAGAAGGCTGTAGAACCATGCCAGCTGTATGTAGTGCCCGACCTTGACTGGATCCTGTTCTGAGCCAGCGGGATCGGGCAATGCTGTGAGGGGCATTATTACGCCAACTAACAAACTTGGAATATGGATCGTAGGTTGGATAAAAGTATTGTAAGTGTAAAATAGTGAAGTTGATAACGATACTGTCATGTAAAAAAATAATATAGATAGATAGATAGATAGATAGATATAGATCTATATCTATCTATCTATCCATCCCTATTCTTAGGAAAGCACGTGGAAGTATTTCAAGATGAAGAGCCATGATTACATTAACTTTCAAATTGTTCAATAAAAGAATCAATCTCTCTCTCTCTCTCTCTCTCTCTCTCTCACACACACACACACATACATACACACACACATACACACACACACCCTGCAAATGACAGAGCAAATGGGGTAAAATGTTAACAATACAGGTGTTCTTTGTACTGTTTTTATTTTTGCATTTTTTGTAAATTTGAAAATATTTTCTAATAAATTTAGAAATATCTTTCAAATAGCAAAGTAACCTGAAATATTTCAGACACTACTCAGAAAAATATTCCCACAAAGCTGATCCTCAAAAGCTCTTTTTCTGTTAACAAGCCCTGAATCCATTCAACAGCAGCATGAACACGCCACATACCTGATAACTTTGCAGTCTTTGCAAGTCAAATGGAGCTGAAATATATCCCGGCATTCCACACTTTCTATGAGCTGCAATGGAACCTGCAATTGAAGAGAGAAAGTCCCGAGTGGACAAGGCACTGACCCTGCAGCCTTCCACGTGGCCCAGAGTGACCGGAAAGCTCCACCAGGGCAGGAGCAAGCAGACTGCGAGCTGATCTGGGCCCTCACACTCCAGTGCTCCGCTACTGGGTGAGCTGGGGCCTCCCTTTCTCTGTCTCTAAATCCAACACACGTCATGAAGAGGAGACAAGAGAATGGGGAACTCTGTCATCTCTCCGTCACCAAACTCAGGCCCAACACTCAGTAGTGCTTGAGAAGCGCCGGCCAGCCGTGGTTTGTGCTGACAGAAGCTGAAGGGGACTAGAGTGGTAATCCTGTCTTGGTTACAGGAAAGAGCTGCAGATCAAAGTGCGAGTGGGACTACTTGTCCTTCACCCCAAATCCTAAAGTGAGCTGTGGCTTTGTGTCAGTCAGCAAAGGAGCACCCTACAAAGACAAGTCCAAACTGCCCGCAGGTTGCAGAGAAAAGACAGGGCAGCAGATGCTGGCCAGGCTCTCTGCTCGGTAAAACAGACAGACCGACAGCCACCAGGAGGAAGGAGCGGATCACACAGCGGGCAAAGGTCCTGAAACTAGCGAGGCCCCGTTTGTTTTAAAAGACCAGTGAGGAGCCCTGTTTGCCAACTGGGACTTGAGGTCTGAGCAAGCCAGAACGATTTTCTTCCTGCCAACTGGGCCAGCGCCTCCACTGAACGAACACAACCCGGAGTAAACACAACAGCGAACAGCAAAAGAAGGGAGACAGGGCGGGAAAGCATAGGAACAGGGCGACAAATCCTCAAGCTGACATGGGACTCCTTCTCCCCCTCCCTCCACTCAGCCTGACTCAGTCCCTGGCTTCCAAAAGCAATTTCTGAAACTTCGAAAGAAAGCCTGGTGAAACCTAGCGGATCCCCTTGCTCCTTGGAAAAGATCAGACCATGCTAGCCGAAACACGGCTAGGGGAGCTGCAAGTAGCAAACAATTGGTGTTTAGCACAGAAGGGGGAGGCAGTCCCCTCCAACACAGACAGAAATGGGAATGCTGGCTGCACAAGCCCTCATGCTGGCCGAGCCTTTTCGGAAACCCGGGCCCACCACGCAGTTGCCAAAGTCAGCAGAGAACTCTTAGAACAAGGATGTGGGGATCAAAGAAAAAAAAAGGCCCGTGTTGGACGAACAGGACAAAGAAACAGAAACTGGGGCAGGGATTTAAAAAAGAGAAGAAAGCAAAATAGTAATATTCAGATACTCAGACCAGGGCCTTCTTGCTTAGTTCCAAGTCTATAATCTGCCAACTTTGCTTATACTTGTAACAGAACTGGGAGTGAGAGAGAGACTATGGAAGCTGCCTGTGTTCTGAGGGGAAAAGCAGCAGTGGCCTCGGTTTTTTAAGTCCTTAACCCCAAGGTGCTGTGAGACACTGGAGCTGACACAGCTGAAAATTACTTCAAGACCTGCACACCTAAGCAGTGACACAGCGACAACAGCGCATTAGTAAGAATAAACCGCGCAGGAGGAACAGGAGACTAGGACGAGAACACTGATTCTCTCTCAGGACAGAACTGTAACAGACTCTCACATCGTCTTCCTTTCTGGAGGCAACTCCTCCTCCCCCCTTTGCAGTGACGGTGAGCTTCACAAACCCGCGTGCAGGGGCTGCCTCAGCCCTTACCTGCCCCCAGGTCCCCTCCCATCGCTTGAAAACCCCCTTCAGCCCCAAAGAACAGGAACAGTGGCTGCAAGACTGACTATTAAGAGGCCTGAGTTATTTCAAGTATTACAGATGTCCCCTCTTCCCCACCCCCACTTGACCCCTCTAGCCCGCTCCCCCAGGCTTCACCACACCATTGTCTGTCCTCGGGTTATGCATATAAATTCTGTGGTTCGTCTCTTCCCAACCCCCTTTCCCTCTGAAGTGCGTTAGACTGTTGCATGCTTCAATGTCTCTGGATCTATTTGTTTGTCAGTTTCTTTTGTTCATTAGATTCCACATGTAAGCGAGCTCATGAAGAGGCCTGAGTTCTAATCTTTAATCTTTGAAATTTTACCAACTAAAATTCTGGCTGCTTCCAGACTTCCTCAGATGAGCTTCCCACCCTCCTACACGCCACCAGTCTCTGCTTCGGGAACCTCGGCTGTCACAACTCAGGAACCCCCGGGGACAGGGAACGGGAGGGGACGGGAGGAGCCTGGGGTGCAGTGAGAGAGCTTCACAGAGGCTGTGATGTCAGCAGTCACCGCACCCCGGTCCCCTTCGATCAAACCAGTTAACGCTCTCGGCAGCCGCTGGAGAGAGGGGGCACCAGCCTGTGCTACTCAGACACAAGGAACAGGTGAGCCTGACACCCCTCCTACTGGACCAGAGCCCACGGGCCTATGCCCAGCCTCTCAGAGCATGTGAAACACGTGCCGCCTAACATGCATGTTACACAGATGTTCATGTATTTTAACATCACAAGTTTGAGGAAAAGAATAAAGATTTTGGTGGCTAATATGCAGAACCTAGAAATACCAGTGTATACCACACATACTCAAGTCACTGACCTATAAAACAGCAGATTTCCGGGCTCATGCAGATTGTTACATGCAGTGAACTTTAATATGCAGCAGGAACAGGCACACAGAGAAGAAAAATACCTGTTGTCCTATCAAATGAGCATTTCCCTTTTTCTTCTACTTCCTGCCTCAATATTCCCGTCCTCACCGTTCCTTCCAGAGTGCTCCCTCTTCTAAAAAGACAGACTGGCCCCCTTTTCCTCTTCACTTCTCCAACTAAAGCATACTAAGTTTTTCTGCATTTTTAAGGCCCACGCCATCGCTTTAGGTTTCTCAACTTTCCCCACCACTTCTGTTAACTGAACAAACCCACCGCCCAGTCCCACAGGCGAACAACTGTTAACTGAACAAACCCACCGCCCAGTCCCACAGGCGAACAACTGTCAACTGAACAAACCCACCGCCCAGTCCCACAGGCGAACAACTGTCAACTGAACAAACCCACCGCCCAGTCCCACAGGCGAACAACTGTCAACTGAACAAACCCACCGCCCAGTCCCACAGGCGAACAACTGTCAACTAAACAAACCCACCGCCCAATCCCACAGGCGAACAACTGTCAACTGAACAAACCCACCGCCCAGTCCCACAGGCGAACAACTGTCAACTGAACAAACCCACCGCCCAGTCCCACAGGCGAACAACTGTCAACTGAACAAACCCACCGCCCAGTCCCACAGGCGAACAACTGTCAACTGAACAAACCCACCGCCCAGTCCCACAGGCGAACAACTGTCAACTGAACAAACCCACCGCCCAGTCCCACAGGCGAACAACTGTCAACTGAACAAACCCACCGCCCAGTCCCACAGGCGAACAACTGTCAACTGAACAAACCCACCGCCCAGTCCCACAGGCGAACAACTGTCAACTGAACAAACCCACCGCCCAGTCCCACAGGCGAACAACTGTCAACTGAACAAACCCACCGCCCAGTCCCACAGGCGAACAACTGTTAACTGAACAAACCCACCGCCCAGTCCCACAGGCGAACAACTGTTAACTGAACAAACCCACCGCCCAGTCCCACAGGCGAACAACTGTTAACTGAACAAACCCACCGCCCAGTCCCACAGGCGAACAACTGTTAACTGAACAAACCCACCGCCCAATCCCACAGGCGAACAACTGTCAACTGAACAAACCCACCGCCCAGTCCCACAGGCGAACAACTGTAAACTGAACAAACCCACCGCCCAGTCCCACAGGCGAACAACTGTCAACTGAACAAACCCACCGCCCAGTCCCACAGGCGTACAACTGTCAACTGAACAAACCCACCGCCCAGTCCCACAGGCGAACAACTGTTAACTGAACAAACCCACCGCCCAGTCCCACAGGCGAACAACTGTTAACTGAACAAACCCACCGCCCAGTCCCACAGGCGAACAACTGTTAACTGAACAAACCCACCGCCCAGTCCCACAGGCGAACAACTGTCAACTGAACAAACCCACCGCCCAGTCCCACAGGCGAACTGCAGACTCAGGACGGCCCGGCCCGCCCTCCGGCCGGCTCTCCACTCCGTGTGGGATCCACACTCCGTCCTTTAAGATGCGCTTCCCCTCTGCTTCCCCTCTGCTCGCGGCGTTAGCTGTCCTCTCTGAAGGAGGGCCTCTCCCTCAGGGATCTTCAAGAGGAAAACAGAATCTAAACCAAGATTTCTGAGAGGCCATTTACCCATGGAAGAGGAGTCAGAAATCTAAAGTCACATTCAGATCCTCTCTCGCTCCCCAATTCAAATGTTTTAGAGCAATTAACTTCCTTTTTGTTATGTTTTCCTCTGGCGTCTAGCGAGGTAATTCTATCTCCTTCACCGTGCTCTTCCCCTCAGGAATTTCACCAAACCCATGCTCAAAACAATGCCCCGGACACACAAAGCGCTGTTGATCCATTTCTCAGGAGCCAGAACCTACATCATGAACACGAAACTCACCAGAGGGCCACCCAAAAAAAGCAGAAGAGCAGCGCTTAGAGACTTAACAGACACGCACAGCATTAAAGACCCGCAGTGCGGTCCCATCCTGGGATGCGCGCCCACGGACACGCGCGCGCCGTTGTGAGCACCAGAATTTAAAGTCGGGATAATTTCTACCCTTTAGAGACAAACGCCCTCTTTCTAGCCTGGATGGGAAGTGCTGATCTTGTATGTACATCTGAAGTGAAAATGACAGTGACTGAGTGGAAATAAAGCTACAGGTTCTAAACCTAAAATCCGTAATAAACTGGAGCATCCGGGCACTAACCTAATGCCGGAGGCACCGGCCCTGAAGGCAGACAGACGGCCGCCGGCTGCAGCCACTAACGTCGCTCCCCGCTGGCGGCCCAGCCTCGCCCCCACACGGCGCCAGGTGCCTCTGCTGACGCGTCCGCGCCGAGGCCCAGTGCACTCGGGGTGGACACCCTCCCCTTGAGGTTCGGAGCAGTTTCGGGGTGCTACAGCCAGACCATCAGAAACGCGAAAAAGATGCTGAGAAAGATGTTCCAGCGGCTACACTCCCACCGTTTTCCTCAGAGCCACCAGGACATCCTGGAAACAGAAATGTAACATCCTTTTAAATACTAATGTTGGCATTACAAAATTTCTGGTTAGAACTCGGGTTTCATTTTCTGAAGGTCACGATTCCACCCACTTGTGTATAAGGCTGTGGGGCTTTCTCCTCACCCCACAGTGTTCTCATTGTGGGCACGCTGACCCTGCCTAGGAGGAGGGAGGGGACTCAAGCAGAGTGGACACACTTGCCGACTTGCCAGGTGAGCATCTGACGTTCAAAACCAGTTTGGATCAGGCACACGGGCAAGACCGCCCGGGCGCCGCATGCTCCTGGCTGGCACTGCAGAAGCAGCAGGCTGAGGCGGTCTATTGAATTACACAAAAATTGCTTTAAGCCCTCATGAATTCCACCTGAACACTGTTTGTTTATAAATTGGCTGAGCATCAAAGAAATATATTTGTAACTATGTAAAAATATAGTACGGGCGCCGAGACCGGTTTGGCTCAGTGGATAGAGCGTCGGACTGGGGACTGAAGGGTCCCGGGTTCGATTCCGGCAAGGGCATGTGCCTTGGCTGCGGGCACATCCCCAGTGGGGGGCGTGCAAGAGGCAGCTGACCGATGTCTCTCATCGATGTTTCTGACTTTCTATCCCTCTCCCTTCCGCTCTGTAAAAAATCAATAAAATATATTTTAAAAAATAATAATGATAAAAATATAGTATGGGCAAAAGCACAGAATGGAGGCAATTCATACCTTAAACACTACCAATGAACTCTACTACAGAGGTCCTGTACCCTAGAAATTTACAACTGGATAGCCAGTGAGTGTGTGTGAATTACAGGATACCAACTTTTGGCATCTGAGTCTACAGACTTTCACTCAACATGCTGTAAAGTTGAAAGAATGTATGTGATTAATAGAAAGTAGATTTACAGTGGTGTGGCATATACAAATACCAAATTATAATGTTGTACACCTGTAATATGTAATCTTGTATACTAATTTTTACCACAATAAAAAAGTATAATATGAGGTTGCTATTTAAAACCAGATAGTAAATTATTTTCTAAAGTACTAAATATACTGACTTAAAAACATACAAAATGATGCAAACTGGGGCATGCCACGATATACACTGGAACATTCTGTGCTTTGACAGTTGAAATGTGTTTGAATAACCTTCAGAGGGAGTCTCCTGATCTCGCATATTTGATTGAAAATAGTTATCTGCTGAGGGAGAAAGGGAGGGAGAGGCAACCTCACCAGCTCGCTAGCCTCCATTCCATTCCACACCTCGCAGGAGGAGCCCGTTTCTTGGGGTAACCACAGGTTTGAGGAACCTTAGCACTAGCTGTGACGCAGGTAATTTATTTACATGGAGAAGTCATAGTCTCTTGCCATCTGAAGTATTTAAAGTCACTGCAATACCAAAATACTTCTGCACCATCATTTTTCTAGACAGCTATTATATTGGGCTTTTTAAGTCACATGCAGACTATGCCCTAGAGGGCTATAATGCTATCTGAGAAAACACTTTTAGGTGAGAAAATAGGTCAAAAGTATGTACATTAGCAAATTTCTTAGGCATATCTTTTGGTCACAAAGAGGGACCAACATTTACAAGAAACAACCCACTTACACAGCCACCCTCAGAGACACGTCACGCCTGTCACACAGATACATTGTTTTAAAATGAGCTCTGAATCCACAAAGGGTTGAAAGTGGTCCATAGCCATTTCAAGCCCATATTAACTTCAATTCACATAACACAGGGGTGGGCAAAGTAGGTTTACAGCTGTCGGTACACGGAACAGTTTATTATTATGTTATTATTTATTTATTTGTATTATTTGTAAGCCTACTTTTGCCCACTACTACATTTAATGAATATGCATGGTACCAGGAGATATGCTGGATTCTGAAGACACAGGATGAATAACCAAAAACCTTCAACATATCTGGTAAATGTACAGGTGTGGTCAAGCTACAGAAAAGCAACCAGGAGTGTAACGCTCTGCCAGGGAGGAACTGGGACGAGAAAGACAGCACAGAAGTTATCACCCAATTTGGGTTTTGAAAGATGAAAAAGAGTTCCCTGGGCAGGAGAGAAGAGACAGAACTCAGAGTGTGAGATTATGGCTGAACAGTCCAAGGAGGATATAGTCATTTTAGTATCATCACGGGAAGAAGGGAGAAAAGAGGGAAATAGACAGGGACCAAGTACCAAGTACCTTGACATCATGCTAAGTACTTTCATCTGAGAAGCAGTGAAGAAACACTGAAAGGCTTTATTTAGGCTGGTGAATGACATGATCAAATCCATGCTCTCTTTCCAACAGACCCTCTTCCAGAATAGATCTAAAAATAGTCCCTAAAACACTTGGCCATAAACCAACAGCCTGAGGAATAAGAGACTGAATGGAAAAACGCAATGACATGAAACTATATCATCCCCACATGCAATTTAAGTAGAATTTCATTGATTCCAGCCATTTAACACAAAATTAAATTGAACAATTCTACTTACTACAATAGTCTCCCCTTATCTGTGGGGGATGTTCTAAAACATACCCCCATTGGATACTTGAGTCTGTAGATAAACCAAATCCTCTATAAACTATGATTTTTCCTGTACACACCGCAGCTTCTGCCCCTCCTTATTGGCAGTTTAGCTTTCTGTGAAATCAGTTACCCATGGAGATCAACTGTGGTCCAAAAATATGAAATGAAAAATTCCAGAAACAAACAATTCATAAGTTTTAAATCACATGCCATTCTGAGTACCATCATGAAATCTTGTGCCATTCTGTCCATCCCACCCAGCACTCGAGTTACCCTCTGTCCAGCTCACCCAGGCTGTGTGGTACCTGCCCCTCAGTCACTTAGTAGCTATCCTGGTTATCACCCATTCAAGTATTACAGTGCTCGACTTCCAAGTAATCCTTATTTAACTTAATAATGACCCCTACTTATTACCATATATTGTAATAACTGTTCTATTTTATTATTAGTTGTTGTTAACCTCTTACTGTGCCTAATTTATAAACTATCAGAAGCATATATGAATAGGAAAAAACATCGTGCATATTACAAGGTTCAGTGCTATTCAAAACGGGGCGTTGGCATATGTTCCCCATAGATAAGGGGGGACTATTGGACACACCTCCTCACTTGAAGGAAGCGCTTTACGGCCTCCCTGTGCACAGCGCAACTGCCAGCAAACCGGCCTGCACTCCAGGGCGTCGGGGCCGGCCTAAGACTCTCACGCTGCTCAGAATGGTGCGCAACTCGAAACTCACACGTTATTGTTTCTGTCCTCACCAGAGGCATGCTCAGAGAGAAGAGGAGGAGGGAGAGGGTTCAGGGGAGGGGAGAGACAGACAGAGAGACAGACAGACAGAGAGAGAGAGAGACGGGGGTGCGGGGAGAAATAGGGTGCCTTTTGTACATTCGTACAGCCCTGGCCAGGGATGGAACCCAAAACTCAAGTATGTGCCCTGACTGGGAATCGAACCATCAACCTTTTGGTGCACAGGACGAAGCTCGGCCAACTGAGCCACTCCAGCCGGGCACAACATATGAATTGCTTATCTCTGGAATATTCCATTTAGAATTTTCAGACCACAGCTGACCACGGCTAACTGGAGCTGCAGGAAGCAGAACTGCAAAAGGTAGGGGACTACTGTATTCCTCTCATTACCTTCACAGTAGCTGGTGGGGGGCTTCTGGTTGCTGGGATTTTAAGAGTTCTATCCTGTCCCCTCCTATGACACTATGCAATTCCAAATGGACCTCCTGAACACAGTGCAACAGGGTATGAAAGCACAGCGCGCCTCTCCTTGATGAATCCCATGTGTATTAATAGCTGACGAGCAGAAATCTATGTCACAGCTAAGACAGTAGCCCAAATCTAGAAGCCAGAAGGAATTCAGGCCACAATGGCTCCTGGATATAACTGTTTAACTACAAAGAATGATAATAAATACTACATAAACAATAAATGCTGACTATAAAGAAAATGGCAGCCATCTGAGTCTTTTGACACACACACACACAAAAGAATGTGATGAAGGAATTGGGTAACTTGAATCAATGAAAAAAATAAACTTAAGTAACAGATAATTTTAAAAAATCCCAAAAGAGCCTGAAAACACACGATCTGAACGATGTCATAATACACTTCCCTGTGCCAGAATCGAAGTGCAGAAAGGTACAACACTGGCAAATGAAGAAAGAAGAAGGCATTCATTTGGTGGGAGTACACAAATGTTTGTGCCTTTGTGGTGAAAGGCACATTAACTGAAAACCATGAATAGTGAGTGACTGGAAGAACAGTCACTCAGAGCACCCTCACAACTAACAAGGGAAATGCACTCTATGGGTTGAGCGCCTTCCTTTTCTTCAGGAATACACAGTCCATTAAATTAAACACTGTACTTAACATTATACTCACACCACTATGGAGCATCACACTAACTTCGTCCTCAGATAGTCTGTACTGAGCTCAAAGTACATCTCATCATTTGATATTAAGATCCAGGAAATTACCTCCACTGAGGCAGTAGTTAACTACTGAAGGTTGAAGAATGAAAGTCTTTACAGCCTTTGCACCATTATAAAACTTAATGCTACAGCATTACCTAAGGCAAACCAACTCAGTAATACTCAACAATGGGCACAGCTGACGACACGGGATCCTCTGAAATCAAGCATTACAACTGCTCGCTTCCCTAGCGCTGCCTGGCGCTAACCTGACAGAAAAGCAGAGCAGTGTTTTCACACCCGACCCGTAAACACTCCTCTCCTCAACACATTAACCGGTTTCGTACTTTCCTTCTCCATCTACTTCAGTGGGTGATCACTTACATTGACAAGAGACTCCTTGAACTTGATATGCAGTCTGTAATTAGAAAGGGCAATGATGGCATCCTCAGCACGGCCCACATACTCTGTGCTTTCTCCATGAAGTTCAAGGAAAGGAACCTTCAAAATGGAAGCAGAAACCCTTCAAAGTTCTGAAGCAGTAAATCAGAGCCTTCAAACACAGGTCAGACAAACGGATGATGAAACATCCTCTGTGACTCAGACTTGGAACACAACACCTAAGTGGGTAAGGGACTGGGTTTAAGTCCACATAATTTGAATATACCTAGTTATTCAAATTCTAGACTACCGAAGGAATGACATGGATGAACATCTCAAACAGTTGATTCTCAAAAAATAAGTCTTTCTAAAAGGAAAGATGTTTTCCAGCAGTATTTCTACTATGTGCATAGCTTAGGAAAAACGATATGTATTATATAGTATACTAGAGGCCCGATGCATGAAATTCGTGCACGGGGGTGGGGGGGTCCCTTAGCCCAGCCTGCACCCTCTCCAATTTGGGACCCCTCAAGGGATGTCCAACTGCTCGTCTAAGCCCGATCCTAGTAGGATCGGGCCTAAACGGGCAATCGGACATCCTTCTCACAATCCAGGACTGCTGGCTACAAACTGCTTACCTGCCTGCCTCCCTGACTGCCCCTAACTGCTTCTGCCTGCCAGCCTGATCACCTGCTAACCACTCCCCTGCATCTAAATGATGTCTAACTGCTCCCCTGCCAGCCTATTTGCCCCCCAACTTCCCTCCTCTGCTGGCCTGGTCACCCCTAACTGCCCTCACCTGCAGGCTTGTACTTACTTGAAGATTCTCATCCTCCCGGATCAGCTGCTTCCTGGGAAAGATCTGATTGGCCTGGATGCACTCAAGGCTGTGCCGAGTCTCTTCATCCTGGAAAAACACACACACACACACACACACACACACACACAACAAACCTTTAAATAATTTCAAAACTCCCAGTCACCCGCATTTGGTTTTTCTGCCATGTTTTAATAGTGTAATCATAATGGGAGTCTGGTGACCAAAGTTAACAGGAAAAAACAAGAAAAAAATACTAATCCCCAAGTGTTCCATCTGATATATATTAGGCACCTCTACTTAGAAAACACACTGGTGAACAAAAAAACTTAATCAAAGAGGTTAAGAGCATTTATATTAAGCAGTAATAAGTTGTTAGGACATTACCTGTAAGAGAAACCAAGATATAGTTTGTTTTTTATTACCTTAAATTCTAATTTTTGAAAGATAGATTCTGAGAATGAAATGATGCAAAAACTGGAATTTGTTTCAAAATAATTAGAAGGGGAAAGATTAGGAGAAAATGAGTGGGGCAAAAATGAAACAGGATTGTCCCTGAGGGATAAGGAATGAAACTGGGTAAGTGGGGGTTCACTATACCATTGTGTCTATTTTGGTTACATGTATAATTTCCATAATAGAAGTTTTTTAAAAATGCAAAGCGTAAGAACCAAATTTCTCAAATGGAAAGCATGTGTGAAACACTATCCCTAGTTTAGTATGTCATATTACAGAACAGATTTCTATTAAGGCAATTTCAAAAAAAAACCAGTAAGTTCTAATCTAAATGCACTTGAACTAATAACTTGCATTAAAATGTACTCTTTTACATTATGAATCTTTCTGGTATAGGAAGACAGGAGAGAAAAGCAATATAATGGAAAGTTTTGAGTATAAATTATGGTGCAATTTATTTACACAAACTTTGTAAAATCAAAAGCCATATCATGCTCAGCTGCACTCAAGGCTGCAGAAATGTGATAATTGTTGGAATTGTGATAAGTAGCATCTGCAGAAATGTCCATCTAATAGATGGACATTTCTGCAGATGCTACTTATCACATTTCCAACAATTCTTTGTACCTCCTCAAAGAGGGAAACAAAATCCTACCTATAAATAAAACTTAAAAAGTTTTACCGACGAGCACTCCTAATCTTAAGACCATAATACTCAACTAGTGTGGTTCTCAAAGTGAGGTCTATAGGTTCTGAGACCCTTTCAAGGGGCTCCAGGAGGCCAAAATCCTCTTCACAATAATACTAGCACACTGTTTGCCTTTTCCCACTGCACGACATCGGGTAACGGTGCAGAAAGAACTGGCGGTGAAAGCGCTGGCACCGGAGTGCCATGACGGCAGGGCACCACGATGAGGCCACGTTGTTGCTGGCTCTGTGGAATTCACTGAAGGACAAAACTTCAGCACGAACAGAGCTGCCGATAAGCTCCTCTGCTATTCACCGGCACTGGCATCTATACCACTTAAATATCATTAAAACCTATGGGAAAACCAACGAAACAGGACCTAGAAAAATAACACTGAAAGTTCATCTGTGTTTGGGTCTAAGATACATTGTTACACCCGTAAACCAAGAAAAAACTGGCCCAGCTTGAGATGAGAGCAGTTACCCCGCCTCCTTTCAATATGAATTTCTGCACAACTAGTTTTTCTGTTTTAGCTTGTTTTTAATTTTGAAACGCATTTTCCATCCAGGTCCCTAATGAAGCTTGAAATTAATATGACCTTTTCAATTCCTTTTTGGGCACCAGCACGAAACAGTCTGCATTTAGGAACTATCACAAGGTAGAAGCAGGACATTATAACAGAGGGCTGTTCTTTTTTAAGTCTTACAGCTCTATTTGCCTGTTCTCAGGGTTGATAGAAGTGTGGCTGACTCACTGCTGCATCTTTTCTCCCTAGGCTGGTCTGGGTCCTAAATGGCCCACAGTCACTGCAATGTTCATTAAATGTCCATGCTCTTCGTACTCTAATATGTGGACAGGGGTGTGCAGAGCTGCTCCACCTTCTTTGGGGTAAAAATCCTGCCTTAAATCAAATGGGGAAGGTAGGGAATTGCTTTTATCCCGATAGGTAAGTTCATAAAGAATATGTGACCATATCATAATTCTACACACACTCAGAGTTTTCATAACTTGCTTCCGAGAAAAGGAAGAAGAAACCTAGAGCTGAAGAATCATGGGTTATAGTCTTAATCCCACTGACTACCTGACTGGGGATACAATATCTAATAGAAATGAAACAGCTTTAATACACTAGAATAGTCTATAATAATTACTATTAAGTAAACAAACAAACAAACAAAAACCCCAAAGGAGACAAGAGAGTTCTGGAATAAGAAAAGTGAAATGATTCCTTACAACAAGAAGGGTAACTATGATGTATTAATGTGCATTTGTCAGGACAGAGTTCAATTCCCATATGCTTGTTATTTGCTTTTTATTTACTTACCATGACAGGAGGCCCAGAACAGGAGTGATCCCCGTCCCCTCTTCAGTGTGTGGCAAAGGTTTTCCTTCCTTTATGCCTGGATCTTTAAAAGGGGGGTTGGGGGAAGGGGAGGGACAATATTAGCAATTTTTCCCCAGTCGGCCATACTCCAATGAAAGGAACTACATATACACAGACCCAAAGACCTGACCAGAGTCAGCCAAGAAAAGGTTAAATATTATCCAGGAAATCCTCACTAGTCAAATGCAAACTCCATATGCTTTGTGAAAATCCTTCTGAATTTGGGGCAAAAAAAATAGCACAGGCTCATATTCCTAATGTTGCTAGTAATATGAAAAATGTTATAAGCTTTGGATGAAAATAATAAAGCAATAATTAAACCAACATGCAAGTACAAAAACAATATTCTTTGTAATATTATAAAATGTTTTATCTGTAAGTTCTAAATGGATCCCCCTATCTGTGGGAACCGAATTGGCTTAATAGGCAAAATTGCCTTAATGCCCCTATATTCTATATTCATCTGAAAATTCACATAAACTGTGCTAATACTTTTACCAGGTTTTTTTGTTAATCCTCACCCGAGGACATTTTTCCATGGGTTTTCACAGAGAGAGTGGGAGAAAGGGGGAAAGGGAAAGGAAGAGCGAGGGAGGGTGAGGGAGGGAGAGAAACATCGATGCGAGAGAGACACATCGATGACTGACTGACGGCCCCCCCCACGCACAGGAGCCGACTGATGACCGAACCTGCCGCTCAGGCGAGCAGCCCGACTGAGAACCAAGCCCAGGACTCTCCGGGGCCTAGGCTGACGCTCCAACCACCGAGTCTCGGGCGAGGCCACCGAGCTGAACAGCCGCAGGCGCTCCGGGGTGCCAGCCCGCCTCGGCCTCGGGCATCCGTTCCCGTGCCGCGGCTGTGGGGTGTTCTAAACCCACTGTGAAGCCTCAAATGCCATGTTCAAGGTCTGAGCAAGAAAGTGATTTGAATCTAAAAACCTAAAACCAGTGCTCGCTTCGGCAGCACATATATCAAAAACTTAAAACCAAAGCAACAACTTCTCTTTCCAACACTGTTATCACTTCCTAGATTAAACGGCGGAAACAAGAGCCGGGCAGGCAGCGATGCGCACAGGCCTGTGCGGCCGACAGGCTGGGACCAATGTCCACGCTGAAGACAGAGCTGACCAGTTGTTAGAGCTTGTTTTGTACTCAAAAATCAAATTAGTGCCACTAAGTCTAGTAACACAGCCGTGGTTCTCATACAGATATATATCAACAATTTAAGAAAATTCAAAATGAGAACCAAGTTCCAATGTAAAAGAACTTCATGTTGTTGTAGAGGGCAATCTATTTTTTTTTTAACTGGGCTACAACTCATTCAATCTCCACTTAAATGCAAGTTTCCAGGCACAGGGTATTATATCATGGCACAATTACATATGGAAAAAGCGATCTTGCTTGAGTCCACTGAAAAAACACTTCCAGACTTCACAGTGAAAATGTAAGAACTCATCTCAGTGATTATGTACACACTGTGTACAAGGACCAACAGATGCCCCAAATTAATCTGTACATTCGCTTTACCTGCCTCCAAACAGCAGTTGGCAGAGGGGAGACTTACCAAGAACTTCGTCCCAAGAACTTTTTCTACCAGAAGGTTTCACAAGAAAATCTGCAAAAGAAAACCAGTATTTTTATGGAAAATATCCTGAGGATCAAGTTAAACCACTCAGATCTGCCCACAAGGCTTTACAAGTTAGACGCCGGGAGAATGCGCTATCTTTAAAATTGGTACAACGTGGACTGCTTAGTCAGCTGCAGATCTTAGAATGTTTAATTGTCCACAAAATGGATGCAACCAGGCCTCAGCATGCCTTTAGAAGCTGCAGAACTACAGACAACTTTCCAGGAACCAACAGCTATTCCTATTAAAATGTTTTCCTCAATCAATAAAGCATCACTCTGATAGCTTTTCAGACAAACATTCACAGCGAACTTGAGTACAGAGGCAATATAAATAATTCAGAGATTTGAGATTGGTCTTTTATTTCTTAATCTTCACCAAGGGTATGTTTTTATTGGTTTAAGAGAGAGAGGGAGAGGGAAACATCCGTCTCGGAGAGAAAACATCGACTGGTTGCCTCCTGCACACATTTCCAAGCAGGGATCAAACCCACTACCTAGGTCTGTGCTCCGACTAGGAACCAAACCTACAACCTTTGCCGAAACCAGTTCGGCTCAGTGGACAGAGCGTCGGCCTGCGGACTGAGAAGTCCCAGGTTCGATTCCGGTCAAGGGCATGGACCTTGGCTGTGGGCTCATCCCCAGTGGGGGGTGTGCAGGAAGCAGCTAATCAATGCTTCTCTCTCATTGATGTTTCTGACTTTTTATCTCTCTCCCTTCCTCTTTGTGAAGAATCAATAAAACATATCTAAAAAACAAAACAAAATCCTGCAACCTTCTAGTGTACAGGATGAGGCTCCAACCCTGAGCCATCCTGCCGGGGCCAGAAGTGTTAAATTTTTAGTAGTAGCTTCACACCTGTCACTATTTTGGGCAAGTTTTCAGCTTTGGAGTTTGCTCATTTATGCCCAATAACTTTTCATACAGCTGAGGAATGACATGACCTTCCCAAACTAGGGTTCTGTGATGTGTTGATAGGATTATTCCATGATGGGAAGATTATTTAATCACCAGCAATAACCAAAACCCAAGCATTTATCAGCTGAATGAAACTACTGTGGCTTAGACTTATTCCCTGAACAGGAGCCCAAACTTCAGCTTTCCTGAAACCTTTGGGGTTGAACTCTAAATGAAAATAGAAACAAGGAACGTTCAAATGCAATCACCTATCCTAAATTCACTGTGCTGGAGACCCCCGTGTGACAAATATTTTGGGGTGATAGGCACTCTTTTCAGCACTGGGGATGCAGCAGTCCTAGTGTCAACTGCCGTATTCTCACAGGGCTGAATGGGCTCCACGGGACTTCTTCTCTACTTAAGATCATGCTTTGAAGAAAAATAAAAGGAACAGTAGCCCTAGCTGGTTTGGCTCAGTGGATAGAGCGTCAGCCTGCACACTCAAGGGTCCCAGACTCGATTCTGGCCAAGGGCACATGCCTCGGTTATGAGCTCGATCCCCAGTAGGGGCCATGTAGGAGGCAGCCAATCAATGATTCTGTCTTATCATTGATATTTCTATTTCTCTCTCCCTCTGCATTCCTCTCTAAAAATTAATAAAAAATATATATATTTTTAAAGGAATAGTAAATATGAAATTGAGGCAGTGTCCTGACTCAGTGATTATCTCCAAACAAGATGACTAAAAAAAAAAAAAAAAAATCTATGTCTCTTTCTATCTCTTCAAAACCCTAAGTAAAGTTTGCGAGTTTTCAGGGATCCAAACGCAACATCATCGTCAGTGTACTGCATTCCTCTCAGCTGCAGGACAGAGATAAACAGCTAAAATATTATCATTTCCTAAGCAAAAACCACAACCTTCTACTTGAGAAACAAAATCCAGCATGTTGTCAGAAACCATTAGCTGAACTCCATGTTACAATCACATTTCTGTACCAAGAAGTCTTTTTCTGGTAATAAGTCTCCTGAACCGGCAACACTTATGACAATGTTCACTGTAACAAGTAAAATCTCCATTTCAATAGGTAATGACCAAAGATCAATCTTGGTAATTAATTCTGTGATCACATGAGTGGCTCATTTATTTTTTTTGGGGGGGGGGAGGGGCGGGGGGAGAAGGAGGGGATAGAGAATTTTTTGTTTTTAGTGTGGGAGATGTTTTGCATACTTCCCTTCCTCCCTCTAAAATCAATAAATAAAAATTTTTCAATAAATAAAAGCCAAGCAAGACCATTTATCTAAGTGCCGGAGGTAGTTCAGTATTTATCGTTGCTCCAGCATGGGAAACGGTTCCTGAATCTTGTTCCTTTGACTGTTCTGAGGTCTGCCTTCAGAAAATTAGGAGAAGGCCTATTCCTCTCGTTTGCCCCTGCACTCCATAGCTTAAACTGAAGAGACTGGACAGAGAGAAGGAGAAAGAACCTTGTAATGGCTTCTGCTCTTAACAGCCTATATAGTAAAAAGCTAATATGCAAATTGACTGAATGGTGGAACGACCAGTCAGCAGACGCTCAACACAGGAGCTGCCCCCTGGTGGTCAGTGCGCTCCCACAGGGGGGGTGCCCCTCAGCCAGAAGCCGGGCTCATGGCTGTCGGGCATCCCCTGAGGCTCCCAAACTGCCAGAGGACGCAGGCCAAGCTTTGGGACCCAGCCCGACCCCCCAGTGCACAAATGTATCATACGGTTCTCTCTTAACATGAGACTGCAGGCTCTGTAACTTGCCTCCTGATTAAAGAACAAAATTTTAACTGTATTTCCTGAAAGAAAAAAAAATAGCTATTAGTATTATACCAAACCTAGCTAATCTGCACATTGCTTATTAGTATATTAAAATTATGTATTAGAAATCTTAATGTTCCTCTCTCCTGCTATAAATACTCTTAAGTTCTGGTTCCCTCCACTCATTTCACTCAGGGTTAACAGGCATCAATGTGAACAAGAACCCAGAGGAAAAAAGGCCCAGGACCGGAAAGCTGAATGTAAACGCGTCCTCATTCTTTCCCATCACGTTTCACACGAAGGGAAGACAGACCTGAGTCTGAAACTGTCGTCATAACGAACTGCCCCCTCCCGCCGGCCAATAGGCACATTCAGAGGAAAGAGACAAAATTCAAACGGCAGAGGCTATGTGCAATGAAGAGCCCGCTCTTCACCGGCCTAGCTAAAATGTACGCGCTGGTAGTTAGACAGGGCCGTGGTCGGCAAACTCAGTCCACAGGGCAAATAGCAACAGGACAACGGCGGAAATTCCTTTGGAGAGCCAAATTTTTTAAACTTAAACTTATTCTAACGCCACTTCTTCACAATAGACTCGCCCAGGCCGTGGTTATTTTGTGGAAGAGCCACACTCAAGGGGCCGAGGAGCCACATGTGGCTCAGGAGCCGCAGTTTGCTGACCACTGAGATAGGGGGGTTACTCATTTTTTAAAACAAGCCAATAAAACCCCAAATAATCTTCAATAACACACTATCATGTGGGCTTTATTTAAAATGGCAAGTTCAAATACCTACTCTTTTAAAGCTGTTCTCCTCAGCTATTAAACAGCCAAAAAAACAGAAACTGCCTTGACCAGAACACCATCTGAAGAATCCCTTAAAACCATACAGTTCAACAGATCCCCAGAAAAAGACTGGCCCACCCTTTTAAACTACTGCTGTTTATCTCCGGACACAGCAGACACACGTGACCGACTGCCTCCAAATGCAGGAGGAAAGGGAACCTTCAGTGAAAGTCTGAAGCAGAATTTATCAACATGCTTTACTTAGGGAAAGAGGGGCTAAAAAGGCTCAGTTCTTTTCCCTAATTTTTTTTTTTGTAATTTCATGCCTGCACTTAAGTTAACTCAGAAAAACTCAGACTAGTCATAGGTTCACACTAAAAACAAAACCAAACCTTAAATTTAAAAATTTCTCAAACAATCATTTTGTTTAATTCATAAATCAGAAGGGGCAAGAGGTTTCTTAAAAAAGCACGAACTTACTTATATTCATACTAAATGTATTTAAATGTTTTTAAATATTGGTAAAATATCCTCTAAAACAAGATGAAAAAGTTCTCATACAGCCTAATATAAATTTACATTATGGAGTATATTTTTATATATTAAAAACTTCAGTACTATTCAATTCAGCATGAAAAAAAATCCACATAAACAAGTAATTGGAATGGTCAAGTTTACAATAAGCACGTGAACATAACTATTAATAATAACACACCTCCAAGGTCAACCTGAGCCGTCATATATCTCTTTGCATTTTCCAAAATGAAAATAGTTTGTCAAAGAAACTAATGTCTGAAAGAAACAGTGGAATAATGTGTATATTCAAGCTCTCTAGCAAACAAAATGCTGTATAATGTACAAAACAGGAATAAAAATGAACGCTCAACATAATACATAGGAATGTGCGAAACAGAGAATATACACAGTATGAGTCCGTTCGAAAACCGGTGAAAGTAAAGCACTGTTCACAAACGCATACAAGGGCAACACTGCAAATGCAAGCCAGCGACTGCCATGAGGCCAACAGGCGGCCGGTCACTCCCGAGAGGGAAGGAGACACGTAAAGGCAACCGGCCGGCCGGCGCGGCTCAGGCTGAGCATCTGCCTATGAGCCAGGAGGCCACCAAGCAATTCCGGTCAGGGCACAGGCCTGGGGCACTCCATCCCCAGTGGGGGCGTGCCAGGGGCAGCTAACCAATGTCTCTCTCACCAGCGATGTTTCCCTCTCTCCCTCTCCCTTCCTCTCTGAAATCATTATTAAAATATACATGTGTGTGTGTGTATGCATGTATGTGTGTGTGTGTATATACATATATGTATATATATATGCAAGATACTTCTCTTATAAAAAATAATTTACCAAGGCAAATAAATGGCAATTAAATTGAAAATTTGGTGTCAAAGTTTTACTACAGATTATTATTATTAAATAGTAACAACACAGCCACTGACGCTTTCTGCAACGTTAACAAAGCTGAACACGTATTAAATATCCTCAAGCCGGGCACTGCTTTCCACCCACTTTCTTAAAACCTCTATTTCAGCCCTGAGACAACCTAATCTGATGGAATAAACTCCCATGTTCACCATCCCCAGAGCTGGCATCTAGTGTAGGAAAAGCCAGGGGGTAGGGAGGAAGTCTACTTGCCCCGCATTGCTGGGCTCTAAGTTGGCTGTCAGGGCACCAACAGCAGACCAACCGTGAGGGCACGGAGCCACAGAGCTGACCGGCTGGGACCATGTGGTCCATGTGAGGCGTGTGTTAATGAGACCGCCACCTAGAAGTTTCCAAGCATACCCAAACCATCTGACTTTCAAGAACAAAAATTGTTATGTGGGGCTAGGATCATACTGTAACAAAACGGGAGAAGTTACGGAATCTTCATTTTTCTTAAATCAGATCATCTTGGTCCAAAATTCAAGTGTAAACTACAGAATAAAAAGAAATGTAAATCCATCTAAGGGATCTCACAATAGATAGCTGGTTTTGTCTCCAGCTTCTAAATTTCCCCGCAGAAAGGATACAAGGACAGAAGGGCTCATTTTATCAGACAGTAAATCTAACCAGACAGGTAAATATTATTTCGTAGAAGTCAGAATTTAAGATTAGATCCCCTGTTTTTCTTCCTTTACTTTTATGCCCCACGGCTGGTGGCAGAGTGGAAGACTGTGATTTCTGCTTTTACCTTCAGCATCACTTCAGTTTTTGCTGTTCGAAATAAAGCCTTCAAAGGAACATTTGTGTTTAAGAATTTAAAATGTACTGTGGCATTTTAAAGTGTTCGTTTTTAGGCATCCTGGCACAGCTTGAGAGTCAGCTTGACCTTGCCTCAAAACCTAATTCATACATTTAAAATTCTGTAATCCTGAGCAGGTCATTTGTCATTAACATGCTTCTGATGGCAACAGGACCTCATAGTGTTATTGTAAAGATTAAGTGATCTAACACAGAGCAATTGGAAGTGTACCAGCACTTGGTGATCACATACACGTTGGCTAATAAAGGCCCTGTCATATATCAATAATTAAACCACACACTCTCTAGACATGTTTCTTGAGCTTTCAAAAGAATATAATTATCTACCCTGACCGAACAGCCTCACAGGACTATTGGAGAATAAACCAATACAGCTGGCCCATGAACAATGCGAGGATGACGGGCTCCGACCCCCAGAGCTGAAAATCCACACAACTTCTGACTCCTCCAAAACTTTACTAATAGTCTACTAGTGACCAGAAGCCTTACTGATAGCATATGTAGCCAATTAATTCATACTTTGTATGCTGTATGTATTATATATTATATCCTTACAATTAAGTTAGAAAAAAGGATATATTTTAAGAAAATCACAAAGTTTATCTGCATTTTCTCAAGTTTTTGTCTCAAAAAAATTCCAATTCTGTATTGAAAAAAATTCACATATAAGTGGACCCATGTGGTTCAAACCCATGTTGATCAATGATCAAACTATATACAGTGAAAAACTCTTAAAGGGTCTGCATTACAGAAGAATCTATTAGTTCACAAGAAAACAATAGTTAAAATACTGCATACAGAACTCTATTTAAATCCTATCTAATAAAAGAGTAATACGCAGATTGACCATCACTCCAACACACAAGAGGGCTGCCCCATGTGGTCAAAGATCCTGCCCCATGTGGACACAAGATGGTCACTACAAATGGCCAGCAGAAGAGGGCCGTTGGGAGCTTCCAGGCCTGCAAGGAAGGGCAGTTGGGGGTAATCAAACCTGCAGGGGAGGGCAGTTAGGGGTGACCAGGCCAGCAGAGAAGGGAAGTTGGGGGCAAACAGGCTGGCAGGGGAGCAGTTAGACATTAGACTGGCAGGGTAGTGGTTAGAGGGTGATCAGGCTGGCAGGCAGAAGCGGTTAGGGGCAATCAAGGAGGCAGGCAGGCGAGCAGTTTGGAGCTAGCAGTCCTGGATTATGAGAAGGATGTCCGACTGCCTGTTTAGGCCCAATCCCACCAGGGGTCCCAGATTGCAGAGGGTGCAGGCTGGGCTGAGGGACATCCCCTGCCCCCCCCCCCCCACCCACACACACACACACAAATTTCATGCACCGGGCCCTAGTACTATAATAAAACAATATAGGCTTAGCAAAACTAGTCTAAAAGAGTATATAAATACTTGGTTAAACAAAACCAAACTGAAGAAATACCATTATCTTTATATTTAAAAGCCAGAATTTACTAAATGAAGAGCCAATCACTGAGCTACGTACTTTCCATACATTACATCATTTACTCTTCAGAGGACTGTTGGGGCAGGCACTACTGAGCCCACCTCACATGATGCCTCCCAGTCTCTCAAGGATTAAGTTGTCCGAGGCCAGAGAAACAGCACACTTCTATAATCTAAAACACCAGTGTGCTCAGTACTGTCTACTCTAGTAAATGTCTGCTAAAAATTAAAGATACCAGGATAGAACGGACACATCCCCGTGACAGATCACCGGAATGCAGTGTCCCCTAAAGCAATGACAGGGTCTTCTCGACCTCAACAAACATGATGGTGTGCAATCAAGTTCTGGAAGTTAGGTATTAAGGAAAGAGATAAATTTTACATTAAAATCCAAATGTAACAAATCAAAACTCCAGAAGTTACATGTACAAGAAAAAAAAATTGGGCTCCGAAGTACCCAACAGGGCCTGTGGAAAACCAACACCTTCCCTGAGCACTCCACTCTGGACAGCTGCTCATTTGCTCAGATGTGTGCAAAGAATTTTAGTGTCCCAAGTTTAATTTTCACAAAAAATTTAGTCACTTCCAGAGATATTATACATAATATGTCTTGATGCATAAATTAATTGCCCTAAAAATGTGTACTGTTACAAGGAAAGCAGATAGAATAAATGTGGCTTGGACAAGTATAAGCATAAGTGTATCATCTCTGAAGGAGGTGGCGATAAGGGACAACTAAAAATTCTGTTGGGTTTAGAATATCATCTTGATACTTTACAGTATCCATGTATAAAGGCCATTAACAGACTAAAGTCTGATTAGTACCTCCTTAGTTAAAAAATTATGTGAAGATACAGGCTGTAATACCTGATGATAACAACCAAATGAAAAAGCAGGCAGTACTCTAGTCTTAGGTGAAGTATATTCTAAGCATGAGGAAGGCTGCATAAAACTACCTTAGAATAATATTAATAATCTGAATTATATAATTTACTTGGCTCACTTCCATGCCTTCCAAGCAATCCTATTATCTTCAACTAGAGGCCCAGTGCACGGAATTCATGCATTGAGGGGAGGGGAGGTTTCCCCTCAGCCCAGCCTGCATCCTCTCCAATCTGGGATCCCTCAGGGGATGTCCATAGGGATCAGGCCTAAACCGGCAGACAGACATCTCTCTCGCAATCTGGGACCACTGGATCCTAACCACTCGCCTGCCTGCCTGATTGCCCCTAACTGCCCCCGCTGCTGGCCTGATTGCCCTTACGTTACCCACTGCCAACCTGATCACTCCTCAACAGCTCTGCCTCAGCCTCCAGCCTAAGCCATAGTCTGGTCTCCCTCTGCCAGAGGTGACTTGGCCAATCAGGGAAAGGTGCCACCCACATCACCCCACTGCTGCTGCCATTGGCAGCCACCATGGCTGCCTGAGCCTCAGGCCAGCCCTCAATGCAGCAGCTGCCAAAGTGGTCTGCCTGAGCCTCGGGCAGCTGCTGTGGCTTTGTCCAGAAAGAGGTCCAGATGACCATCTGGAAGATGTCTGCCCTAATTAGCATATTACCCTTTTCTTAGTATGTAGGTAATAAAAGGGTAATATGCTAATTAGACCTGATGACCTTGAGGCTGTGTGGGAAGCCCGGGTCCCGGTGCCAGAGGGCAGCCGGTGCTGGCAGCGGGGGAAGGCCTGCTCTTGCACAAACTTCGCGCATTGGGCCTCTAGTAGCTTTAATAACAGGGTAAGGGCAGAAACTGGTTTAGCTCAGTGGATGGAGCATCAGCCTGTGGACTGAAAGGTCCCAGGTTCGATTCCGGTCAAGGGCATGTACCTTGGTTGCGGGCACATCCCCAGTGGGGGTGTGCAAGAGGCAGCTGATCGATGTTTCTCTCTCATTGATATTTCTGACTCTCTTCCTAAGAAATCAATAAAATATATATTTTTTAAAAAGGGTAAGTATGCCACTCCAGTGCTCTAGTAAATTTATAAATAAAAGAGAAATTTTTTAAAAGAACTTTTATTATAAAACTAAAAAGCAAAGGTACTTACAGTGATAGAAATCAAAATAGTGATTTCTCTTTACAGTGTGTACTGACTAGGAAAGGGTGGAAATCTTAGTGGAGAACTATAAATGTCCTATCTCAATCTGTTATATGTATATTATTTCTAAATTTTAAAGAAATAGTTAAAACAAACAGAAAGTACTTTCAGAGCCCAGAGAAGTTCTCAATTTAAATCCAAAAACTCTAACACAAAAGACTGACAGGGATTATACTGGCACTCAAGATTTATAACCAGCCCCTATAATCTTGATTAACCTGAGTTAATACCACTGAGGTGGGTATTTTTAAAAAGAATAACCATTGCAGAGCTTGAGTAGAAGGTATGCAATGCAATGAGATAAAGGCACATGCAAAGAAAGAGCTGGCTGTCAGGAGTTCCCACCAAACAACATAAAAGCTTGACGGTGAATCCAATCCATAACATTAACTGTTTTTGCAAAAGGGCTAGAAACCAAATTAGATATACTCCCCCGTACTATCTTAATCTACTTGAAAATAAAAATAAAAAATACGGAAAGTTTTTTTTCCCCTTTCAAGGAGACTACAGAAATGGAAAATTATTTTTTTAAAATACAGCTTTGGCAAAAACTAAACACTTATTTGGGATGTTGTCCTTTATCAAAACAACGTCTATATGTATAAGACAATATAAACCAAATCAATGTATGTAACGGTAAATACAGCAGTACAATGAAACTAACATTTAAGAGGCAAGTATGGAAATAGATAGGGGTGGATCAACTGCTGCTATCTTCATTCCACTGGGCGATCTCCTTTCCGAGATGCAAGTACTGTTAACCATGTTGTGTCAGTATTTCCACTGCAGAATTTAAAACAATCTTTTTCTAATTAAATAGTGAAGTTGCAGGTCACCATTCAGAAACTACTCTCAACTCTAAATAAGTTAAAGATATTTTAGCCAACAACTAGCTCATCCTTTTTGAAGTTCACTTTCTCAATAACAAGCTACATGTAATCATACGCTCAGAAGTCCACATGAAAGGTCTGGGAATGATCATTTTTATGGAGTTATGTAATAGGCAGAACTAATCTACAGTGACCAGATCGACGGTGTGCTGGTGCAGAGGGGAGACCTGACTGTAAAGGGCAGTAGGAGCCTTTGGGGCCAACGGGAACACTCTACACCTGAATGAGGTAATGGTTTACAAAAGCACACATCTGTCAGATTACATTAGGTTACTTCTGTTATACACAGATATCTTAAAAGTTGATTTTACAAGTATACACACACACACAATTTAGGCTTTTAGAAATAAGTGGAAAATCAAATGCTAAAAAAAAACAATTACTAAAATTTGGTTAACTGAGAAGAAATGAGGTTATTTGTACAGAAGCCAATTTGGTGCCTCCGAGAGTGACTTGGCCCTCACCTGCTCTACTCTCCACACTCTACTCCCACTCCCCAACGGGTAACAGTCTTGGGGATGTGAAGTACAACATAGGAGATATAGTCAATAATATTCTAAAAACTACATATGGTGCAGATGGGTACACGGTTTACCAGGATCATCACTTAGTAAGCTACGTAATGTCTCATCACTGGAGTGTACACCTGAAACCAAGGCAATCCTGGGTGTCAACTGTAATTGAAAAATAAAAAATTATTTCAAAATAAATAAAAGATACCTAGGAATAAAGTTAACCAAGGAGGTAAGAGACCTGTACTCAAAAAATTATAAGATCCTGAAGAAAGAAATTAAGATACAAGTAAGTGAAACCACTCAAAAAGTTTAATTTTCTACCATTTTTGTTATGCTGATACAAGACAAATATGCAAATGACTATAACACAACATTCAAATATTCTAAATACAAGTAGGCACCAAAACTGAACACACACAAATTTAGTAAGATACTGTTCAGTAAAGTTCCCTATCTAGACTTCAGTTTAAATACCTTGTTTATTCCTAAAATCTTAATGTTAGGCATAAATTTCCTGATGGGCTTATTTTTACATATTAAAACTCCAACAAAATGTTCTTTTCTCTGGCCTATTATAGATGGTTTAATTAGCAGAAATAAATCACTTAGAACTACATGCCATGATCTAATAAATTTTTTCACTAATGAGGAATAACAAATGAGCTCCTGACTTATCCGATTTAAAATTGTAAAGTATATCACTTAAGCCTTAAGAATAACAAAAGCACAGGTAAAACAAAACGCACATTATAAGGTCATCAACCAGTATCCTAAATAAAGTTAGAATCTAAAACATATTATAAACATAATTACACTGGGTTGAGTTTAATCTAGAAAAATATTTCCTACCAATTAAAACCAAGGCTAGAAAAATGCCTAAAAATAAATGTAACAGTCCTGAAATAATTATTAAGTTTCAAGAGCTAAATGTCTTATTGGGCATATAACACTGCTTTACGTCAATTTTATTAACTCCTGGATGACAAAGCTTCCCTTCATGGTTAGCTTTTGCTTTCAAATTGGATACTTGAAACCACTTCACCAAAAGTGTCAGTGGGAAATCCAAGGCAAGACAGAATGGGAGCTGAATAACTGTCAATTACTTTTAAGTATGTACATTTTGGGCATATAAAGTATAAAAATGTGCCCTGCTAAATAAAGCATTAAGAAGAGGGGGGCCTAAAGAAAGCTTTTTATCCTCCAGAAGAAAAGAGAAAGGACAGGAAGCACAAAATGAGGAAACTTAATTAATGACCCAGTGACTACTAGCAAAACTATGTAGTTAGTCATATGATATTTTTTCCCAAAACATTAAGGGTTGTAATTGTTGATTTTAGCCTGATACTAAAATGTCTCTTGCAGGGAAGAAAGAAATCAGGCAATTCAACTAACCGTACAAAAAGGCAATAATTTCTTTGTATTCTTAAAGGCAAATAATAATATTATGTACATCTACTTGTTAGAGTCCACAACCAATAGCATTTTTTTGTTAAAATTCCCTTTTCCCTTAATATATATTTTTAAATTAATAATTGACAGAATTTCCAGACAGATTCTGGTAAAACTGCCAGTGTACATAAAAAATAAAAAAATAAAAAGCAGAAGAGTATCTTAACCAGTCAACATAATTCCAACTCCTATGCCATTTCTTTTCCTTGACTGGCAATAAACTGAATGAGGTCAGAGACCATATAATCTTGTTTTTACCACTCCATCCACAAGGTCTAGGGACATAGCATGCCCAGTAAATAGGCAGCATTTGATAAATGTTTAATGTGTTAATAAACCTAATCCAAGTCCCAGAAAAGAAACAAGCAAAGATATAAAAGAGGAAGATGTTTCAAGGCAGATGAAATGCTTCAGAGAGTTCCTACCTGCTTAAAATTCAAAATTAATTAGCACACATAGTTCTTTTAAATTATATAATCAATTTAGTCCAAGCCGGTTTTGCTCAGTATTGAAGAGAGTCAGCCCTCGGACTGAAGGGTCTCAGGACTGAAGGGTATCAGGTTCAATTCAGTCAAGGGCACATGCTTCTGCTGCAGGCTAGATGCCTGGAGGCAACTAATCAATCAATGTGGGTCTCTCTCATCCCCGTTTCTGTCTGACTCCTCCCTTCCACTCTGTAAAAAGCAATGGGAGAAAAAATATCCTCAGAGATCAACAAAAGGACTGTGTATAAGCCCATGCGTATAAGCCCAACCAATGGACACAGACACCAGGGGGGTGAGAGCATGGGTGGGGGTGTGAGGGCATTACACATATGTAATACCTTAATCAATAATGAAAAAAACATTAAAAATAAAGAGATGCAAATGGATTTAAAGCCATTTTTAAGAAATGTCTTCCGTGGTGATATTTCCTAATTTTTTTGGGGGGGTGTATACTTTCACACAATATTATTGTGATCCTTAATGTATTTATTGTTTGTAATAAAAATACATTTCTAAAATAAGAAAAAAATATATCCTCAGGTGAGGATTAACTTAAAAAATATATATAACCAATTTAGCAATGCTTACTTAACATGGACTTATTTTTCAGTACATTAAGTAAAGTAAAACCTTATTTGGGCATCCACTGGGAGATTAGTGTAAGAAAGAAATATATGTGCAAAGTTCTAAACAGCACAAGTATACAGCAGGCTCCTAACACTTTCCTTCCAGGTACCAAATAACACTAGTAATTACTAATCAATTACTAATCTTTTCTAACTGAAACACAAACTCTGCATTAGCAACATAAGACACTAAATGATTTCAGATGGGAAAAAGTATTTTATAATTTCAAGATAAACAAGCAAATTCCTACTAGTATGTCAAATAGATCCCTTGACAGTTATTCAACTCCCATTTATCTGTTAGCAAATACTGTTTAACTCAAAAATCTTCAAGCTACACAAAAATCTTATTTATCCATATAATATCATGGACACAATATGTCAATTTACCCATAGAGTGAGTTTTTACCAAGACATAAAAGCTATAAAAGAGAAGCAAAAAAACAGGTGTTAAATAAATGCATAATATTTTTATAACCTTTTATCATTTACCTAGTAGTATTCAATAAAATAGGATTTATTTGACGCCTTTTGTCAATATTTAAATACTAGCTCTACTGAATAATGCCAAATATGACATGAAGACTCGTTCCACTGAAGTAAAGGTTCTGTCTGGTGAACAAAGAGATCCAATTCAGTAGGTGAAAATTAGATAAAAATGACATGCTATGATTATAAAGTCTGCTACTTTTAATGCAAATCCCAGGACAATTTTTAAGATATTACATGAAGGATCTTTTCTTGAGTAACGAGGAGTAGAGAATAATATCACTAAGAAAAGAAAAGTGAATCTGTAATCCTAAACAATGATCCAACTATAAGAGATACCTTAGGCCACACAATTTTATCTAAGCAATATATATATATATAAGTTAATACCTTCTCCTATGTGTTCTTAATACCGCTTTCATATGAAAAAAAGGCACTTAGCAATCCCTATTCCACTTCTAAGGTTAAAATGGATTTTTAAGAGGCTAGTCCTCTTGTTGCCATATTTTAATGAATAGCAGCTGGTGGAAGCCAATACAAAATCCTCTACTAAAGGCGTTGGGATATTACAGAACAAGAACAGAATAATCCATAATTAAATAGTGACATCATATCTTAAAGCTCCAAACACTGTGGTTACAGAGGCCAGGGAAACCGTTCCAGCTATCAACTGCAAGCATGAGAGACCCACTGGTAAAGCAGTAGATCCAGGGTACTGTTTACAATCTATAACAATAAAAGCATAATATGCTCATTAGACCAGACAGCTGACCGCCCTTCAGGACGAAGCAAGCCCCCTGCATGAATTTCATGCATCGGGCCTCTAGTCCCACTATAAAGGCTAAACATTTCTTAACTTACATAAAATCCCTCCATAAATCATTAGAACATGGAAACTGGCTAAGGACAGCAGCTGCCAAAGGCTGCCTGCAAAATGTAATACAGTAATTCATTCAAATCTTTCATCACACAAAATCTTGCATTTCTAAAAGATTCATCTTTGATGGAGTAAATGGGTTTCTAGGGGAATAAGCAGGTATGTTTCTTAAAATATATTTTTACTGATTTCAGAGAGGAAGGGAGAGGGAGAGAGAATCCCTGATCAGCGGAGCTGCGCCCTGACCGGGACTTGAACCGAGGCCTCCTGGTTCCCAGGCCATCGCTCAGCCCCTGAGCCTCGCCGGCCAGCTGGAAGTTCTCACACTGTCTTCACACAGACGTGACCTCATCCACATCCCCTCATGGCCATGAAATCTCCCCGAGAGGAGATTCAGATTTGAAAGATAAGGGAAACTCCAACAAGACTTCTCTCTGCATCAGTGGACAGGGCCCTGGAAGAGCACACCTGGAAACGGAGGACTATCCTCTAAGACCCTCCTCCCCTGAGACCTCCCCTAGGATTCCCACTGGCAAGAAAGAGATCAGCTCAGAGTGAGGAGCACTCTGGTGCCCCCTTCCCTCAGCCCTTCCCTTCCTCCACAGGCACACAGCCCCGAGCCGCTAAGGTGTCCCATCAGGGGCACAATGGGCAGGAGCTTGTCCCCGCCAACTCCCTGAACCTGTTTCCAAGTCCCCCTTTGGATATTCCCACCTCCCACCCCCTTTTCCTTAAGTCAATTTTGCTTTCATCACCATCGGAGATGGCTATTCAGCCTGCCCTTTAATCCTCCGTATGGGAGGCAAAAGTCAACAGAACTGAGTCCACATTGTGGGGATGTGAGCACTCTTCTTTCAGTAACTGACAGCAAAAAATAACATGTAAATAGACAAATACTCTGACAAGTCCTATCAACCAATAACTGATATCTACTGCAGGACACACATTCTTTTGAAGGACACATAAAATACTCACCGTAACAGGCTTCACTGCAAAAGAAATCTCAAAGCAAAGTATTTGAAATCCCAGCCAGGTGGCTCAGGGGCTGGAGCACCATCCCATACACCAGAAAGGTGGCCGGCTCGGTTCCCAGTCAGGCACACACCTAGGTTCGGGGTTCAATCCCTGGTCAGAGCAAGCACAAGGGCAACCATCAATGTTTCTCACATCGATGTCTCTCTTTCGCCCTCTCTGCCCCTCCTTTTCTCCCGTCACTCCTTCTTTTCTCTCTTAAAAAAAAATCACTAACAATAAGCTATCTAAAACTCCAAATATTTGTTAATCAAACAACATACTTCTAAATAACCCATAGCTAAAATGGATAATCAAAATTACAAAATATTTTGTACTTAATCGTACTACATAATATGTCAGTTTGAGGGGTGCAGCTAAAGCAATGCTTACAGGAGAAGTTAGGTATCTGTACAGAAAAAGATGAGCCTAAACCCTTATCTCATTCCTTAAACAGACGGTTTCACAGACCTGTGTCAAACACAATACCGTGAAACTCCCAAAAAACTAAGACAGTAGCAGTGAACTTAGGTTTAGAAAAGATTCTTACATATGATATAAAGAACATTAACTACAAATAAAAAACAAATCAGTAACTTGGACTTCAGTTTTTCAATCTTTGAAAGATACATTGGGAAAATAAAAAGGCAAATCACAAACTACAAAAACATATGACTTACAAAACCTGTGATAGCCAGAATATAAAAAGAACTCATGCAACAATAAACCAAAAAAACCCACAAATTTTTAATAGACAAAAAATGTGAAGACACCTCACCAAAAAAGATAAATGAATCGCAGTAAACACATCAGAAGGTAATCATTGTTAATCACCTGGAAGTCCAAAATAAAATCATGCTAGCATAATACTGTAGACCCACAAGAACAGCCAAAGTTAATGACAACTGCCGATACCCATGTTAACAAATACGCCGAGCTCCTGGAATTCCCATCCATTGCCAATGGGAGTGTAAAATGGGACAGCCTCTTTGAAAAATAGTTCGGCCGTTTTTCATCAAGTTGCAAGCATGCATTTACTATACAACCCTGCAATTTCCACTCCTAAGGGTTTAACCAAGAAAAATGAAAACGCATGCCCATACAAAGAGCTGTATACATTCACAGGAGCTTTATTCATAACACCCACTAACTAGCAATTAAGCAGAACAATCTGCTCCTTTTTAAAAAATACAGTTTTATTGATTTTGGAGAGGATAGGAGAGGGAGAGAGAGAGAAAACATCAATGATGAGAGAGAATCACTGATCAGCTGCCTCCTCCACACCCCTACTGGGGATAGAGCCCCATGTGCACTTGACCAGAATTGAAACTGGGACCCTTCGGTGCGCGGGCTGACACTCTATCTACTGAGCCAAACCGCTAGGGCTCTACTACTGCTTTTAACAACAGGAATCCATCTCAAAGCATTATACTAAAGGGAAGAAACAAAATAGTACATATTGTAACATTCTGGGGGGAAATGCAAAATAATGGTTACAATTTATCAGTATCCACCAGAAGCAGGGATGGAGGAAAGAAAGTGATCGCAAAGGGACAGGAGGGAATTTCTGGGGTGATAAAATGGTGATGGTTCTACAACCTTATACATTTATAAAAACTCAAACTTTCTGGTTAAAATGGGTGAATTGTGTTTTGTACAAATTATACCTAAATTAAGCTGTATTTTCCCCCATTTGACAGCAAAAAAAAAAAAAAAAGTTAAAGGTATACACACACACACACACACACACACACGTACACACACACACACATACACGCGCGCGCGCGCGCTCTGGGTAAGGCAAGTTATTTTTCCTAAATCTTACAGAGTAGGGAGCTAAGAAGTTAATGACCAAACCATTAGTTTCTGGAGGAGCCATGTTTTGGGACGCAGACCGTTTTACCGTAAATCTAAACCGGAATGTATGCTGTGGGTCACCATGAGGATCGGCACAATTCAGACTCTGTATGGAGAGCCGTGATGCACTTGACCCACAGTAAAGCCGTAAAGGCCGTTTCTGCTCACACAGGCCACGCCGCTAGAACAGATTAGGCTAAAAGTTGGATAGTGTAACACAGACATCGTCAACTTGGCTTACCACATTCCTGCCAAGGTCAAGTTTACTGTGGGACTGGATGTTTATGGAGAGAGAGACAGGAACATCAATGATGAGAATAACTGACTGGCTGTCTCTTGCAAGCCCCATTCTGGATATTGAGCCCGAAACCGGGCATGTGCCCTTGACCAGAATCAAACCAGGGATCCTTCAGTCCGTAGGCTGATGCTCTAGCCCCGTGGTTGGCAAACTGCGGCTCGCAAGCCACATGCAGCTCTTTGGCCCCTTGAGTGTGGCTCTTCCACAAAATACTACAGCCTGGGTGAGTCTATTTTGAAGTAGTGTTAGAAGAAGTTTTAAAAATTTGGCTCTCAAAAAAAATTTCAATCATTTGTTCTGTTGATATTTGGCTCTGTTGACTAATGAGTTTGCTGACCACTGCCCTAGCCACTGAGCCAAACTGGCTAGGGCTGGGACTGGATTATGTTCAAATTCATGTTCACTGCAGTTCCTACACATTAATCCCATTCATCAAAGGCTTCCAAAACAACAATCCTGAAAGTCTGAGTACTCATTTTTATTCTCACCTAATGTGTTACACTCAAGTAATTAGTCAAGTAATAAGAGCAGATTTTGCAAGACAACCTAATGCCAACAGCTTACGCAAGATAAGAAAGCTGCTCCTTATTCACATCCACCTTAAATCAGCCTAAAGAACACAAATCAAGACTTTTCTTCATCTCTGTCACTGGTTTCTCAGAAGCCCCCATCCAGTCCAGATGTAGGCAAGTCATGGAACCTGCAACTATTAGTGGCTCACTAAAGCTTGCTATATATTATATATATGTAATATATATAATATGTATATATGATATCTCACCTCTTCACTTCCTCTTCTCTGTTCTACTTTTCACTCAGTTTCCCTCCTCCCTCTTTCTGACCCTTTTATAAGGGTGCCACACACTCACTGTCAGAATAAAGAGGATATTTATGACTAATCAGTGACATTATGACTCTACAACTTTATTTCTTTGCTCTTCTATGGCTTGTGGTGGTCATCATCTCTTTAAAGGAAACGTCTACACTGAACAGAAATAAATGGCTGGAAAAGTATACTGATACGTCCTTTACCCACCATAAACTTTTCCCTTTAAGCAAAGACCACTGAAAATGGAAGATACTTCATTTCACTCCATTGATTCTGAAGATTAATTCATATATGAAGCGAGTTCACCTATGTATATTAAATGTTTATCCTGAGGTTAAAGCTCAAGCTATCTTTACACACTTTTTTTTTCCTTCCATCCACTTTAGTTTATTGTATGTCAATTACACCTCATTAAAGTATATAAACAACATACAAGCAAACACATACATACAGACCTAACCAAACTGCTAAAATTAATAAGACAGACAAAACCAAACTTTATGAGGACATGAAACAACCATAATTCTCATATATTTTTGGTAGGGACGCAAAATGGCTTGAATATTTTGATAAAAGATTTGGCAATGTCTTATAAAACTAAACATACATCAGCTCTATGACCAAGTAATTCCATTCCTTATTATTTACCCAAAAGAAATGAAAACACAGCGATTGTTCAAGAAATTTGTAAACAGTTTTATTCACACTAACTAAATGGAAACAGTCCAACAGCAGGAGGATGGATAAACAAAATGAAGCACAGTAATAGGTAACAGCACTAGACATGCCACAATTCTCAACTGTAAGTGAGAGAAACCCAGGCTGACGTACAACCAGAACTAACTGCTCACAGAGGACCCGGAGGTGGCACACAGAAACAGAGTGGGCTTCAGGCGGAGGGCCTCAGGGCGCATGCTACCGATCCATCTGGTTATCACGCTTCTCTCCCACTGGCCTCGTTCTCCCACTGCGGACAGACGCCCGACTCCTGCGAGCGGCGGCCCCCGCCACCAGAGAAAACGGACAGTTGGCTGTCGCCTGGGCAGCAGTACCGGAGGAGGGCACTGCTGGCCCCGTGTGTCAGACCCAGGTGGTGCCACAGGTGGGCTAGGTACGAGACTGGCCCGGCCTGGTACACACGTTTAGTAACCCTTAAGTAACCAGAAGATGAGGAATGAGAAACCATGTGAACAAATAAAAACTTACTTGCCGCTATCTGTTAGTTTATTTCAACTCCATGAATTAAATGCAAGGGCCTCAAAAACAAAACCAATGAATACTCTATTCCTTTCACCAGAACTATAAATTAAGTGTTGGAGAGTTCCTAATGTTCAAAAAGATCTGATTTAAGAATACAATCTAGGAATTAATTATCCTCCAGATATAATTCAAAATGTAAAAAATAAGAAAAACTAACCTCTGGCACTGAACCACTGACCTAAAACTGAAGGACTTTTCTAAACTCACAGGGGAAAAAAGGAAAAAGTCAACTTAGTGGGATTGTATGTATGATAGTTTAGCAAGAAACAGAGCAATCTCACTTTGAAAATTCTCTCAGCAATGGCACAAATCTGAAACTAAAGAACAAAATGAAACTCGCTGGTGTATATAAAATCACCACAGCAACGGCTAACATTCATGCAGCAATCAAGGAGCTACATATCTCTGGAGAAAAACTTCCTTCTGTAAAAGACTTCATTTTATTTTTTTGGAAAGGAGTATGAAATCTCCTGCCATATCTAAGTTTTAAATTATTTGTTTCAGGGCTAATCATTTCAAACAATGGAGTGTTACAAATCAAACCCAGCAACCCCAAAGTCCTTGCTGATCCATCACTTAGTTTAACTGATGCAGTTTGCTACCAGTTTTTCTCTTTTCAATACTTCCAGTTCCATGCAAGCTGTTTCTGTTCTATATGACTGCAAGTACACTCAGAATACAATTCCAACAACTGACCTATATTTAGTACGACCTGGGTACCATATAAGACATAGAAAAGGGCTTCTTTTTCCCAAGCTTAATCTGAGAGAGAAAAATGACACTATTTCTTAACAAGGAGCAAATGTATAGTTATCCTATATAATCCTATATAATAAAAGGCTAATATGCAAATCGACCGAACAATAGAACTGGGTGCTATGATGCACTGACCTCCAGTGGGCAGACACTGAATGCAGGAGCTGCCCCTGCTGGTCAGGCACTCCCACAGGGGGAGCACCGCTCGACTCCAAGCCGGCCTCATGGCTGGTGAGCGAGCAGCAGTGAGGGGAACCTCTCCTCCCTCTGTGGCAGCACTAAGGACATCCGACTGCCAGCTTTGGCCTGTTCCGAGAAGTGGGCCTAAGTTGGCAGTTGGACATCCCCTGAGGGTTCCCAGACTTCAAGAGGGCACAGGTCGGGCTGAGGGATCCCCCCAAGTGCACAAATTTTGTGCACCAGGCCTCTAGTTTATTATAAAGAATTAAATACAGCCCTGGCTGGCATGGCTCGGTGGTTGAGTGTTGACCTATGAACCAGAAGGTCATGGTTCAATTACTGGTCAGGGCACATGCCCAGTTTTGGGGCTCAGTCCCCAGCAGGAGGAAGTCAATCAATGATTCTCTCTCATCATTGATATTTATGCCTCTCCCTCTCCCTTCCTCACTGAAATAAAAAATATTTTTTAAAGAAATACACTTTTAACTTTTGAGAGGCACATTCTAGATAAAGCTCTTATTAAATGACAGCACTTTGAAAACTAACTTTTCGTTCCTAAATACACTTGAAAGACTATAGCAAATAGCTAAAAGCAATCTTCCACGATATTCAATAGGAAAGAACTATCATGTTCAACAATTTTTATTGAGAAATAGAAAGTACTACAATAATTGCCGAGACCGGTTTGGCTCAGTGGATAGAGTGTCGGACTGCGGACTGAAAGGTCCTGGGTTCGATTCCGGCAAGGGGATGTACCTTGGCTGCGGGCACATCCCCAGTAGGGGGCGTGCAAGAGGCAGCTGATCGATGTCTCTCTCTCATCGATGTTTCTGACTTTCTATCCCTCTCCCTTCCGCTCTGTAAAAAATCAATAAAAATATATTTAAAAAAAAGAAAGTACTACAATAAAAAGTGGGTCAATCTATCCCTGTGCCATATTCACTTATTTATGAAAAAAAATTAGATTATTCAAGTGTTTTCTTATCTGAGATAACCTTCAACAACATGAAAAGGGCAAACTATTTCCACAGAGAGTCAGCATTAAGTGGTCTTTGGTAGTAGTGATTATGAAAGATTGATCTGCCACCTAGAAAACCGTAAGGCTATGAAATGGAATTTAGAAATGGAACAGTAATCGCTCTAATCCACAAAAACAGTTAATACTACTTATCTCACAGCTGTGAAGCCAAGCCCACCTTTGTATAATTTTTACTCCTAAAATGTGCAACGCGAGAAGGCAAAGGGTCTGTTCTTCAAAACTGAACTGCGTCGGGCCTTGCTTTGGTTTTTCTGGTTTGTTCAGGCAGGAAACAGTGGCTACAGTGTCTGACGTGAACCTGACACTTGTGCTCACCACTGAGCTAAGTATACTCCCTGGGCTCTAGAACCCGATACGGCGCTGCGCTTCCCGAGCTAGCCCTTAGTCACTACAGGGCTATTCTCCTTCAGGCCCCAGAAGAGACGGCACTGCAGCCCCCAGAAATGAGCACTATTCCCAACCCTCACCTCGTTTCCCATCCCCACGTCTGACAAGAGCGATGAGGACCCCCCCCCCAGCTGCACACTGCTATGGAAGTCTCCCGACCACGACTCCCAGGAGGTGCCGCAAGGCCTCCTCTGCATTTCTCGGCCGCCTCTCCCGGGTGTGATCAGAGCACGGAGCTTTGAAATAGGACGCTGGGATAGACCCTTCCCTTCAAAGCGTCTATCATTACTCCTCGGTGACTCAGCTTCTGGGCGGCTGCCAACGTGCTCTGGCCGAGTTTCTCAGGGACCGTGTTTTCTGCAGAGCTGAAATGCGGCCCGCACCCGGCGTCTCAGGAGAGCCCCTCGGAGTGCGTGTCACGGCCACCCGCGTGCCCAGTGAAGAGGCGTTTTACGTGGCGTCACGCTTAGGACTCTCTTATGGGCACGAGTCCTGTAAAGTCTCCTGATAATTCTGTTTAAGTAGAGTTTATGCTGCTAACGTACATTTAAATGCCCTTGAGGAAGGAAAAGTTATTTTCTGTATCAGGTAAATGAATTGAAGAATTTTGAAGTTAACAAAAACATAAGATATCCAAGAATTCTCATATTTTCTACTGTGCCTTTTTAGAGGAGCCCACTAAAACATCTTTACAATTCTGAGTTTTGAGAAGGTAAAGCGCTGTTGGGAATGGAGAAGGAGCAGGTGTAGTAGAACTGAAGTAGTTCCACAGAGCAGGAAGGGGGAAAGCTCCTAATAAAATAAAATAATGGACAGTAATAATACTTTTAGGGTATTCAAAGTAAAAATAAGTATTCATGTGTGGTATTCTCTTTCAAAGACACCAAAGTTGTTCCTATAAACTTTGAGACTGACATGAGAGCAAATGTTCAAGATGAATCTGGACTTTGAGATGCTGAAAACTTGTTTCAGGTTAGAGAGTAGAAGGATATAGAATGACTTTTAAAAAGGTAACATACAGATTTACAGGTTGAGAAATCTATCATCATTAAAATATGCTCATGTATATTCTTAGTGTATAAATTTAAAGCATATACCAAAAACCCATAAAAGTTGCTTTAACATCCAAAGAGAAAAAGGTGTAAGTATACAATAATTACAAAATCAAAAACATATAAAATATATAATTCTACAGAGCAGCTATATTAAAGGGAAAGTATTCCCTAACAGTTCAATTCACACAAGTTGCATTTAATTTAGAATGCTTAAAAGAACATTATCTTATGCCAGAATACCTTTTCCACACAAGATCCAAGCACCAAATGGCATAATCTTCTAATTTATAATTCAGAATTCCCCAACTCTTAAGAGTTATAGTTATACACATGGTGAAAGAGCTCAAGTATTCAATAATCTATGAATCTCCGTTACTTATACTAAGATATGCGCTAAGTTTCTCTATTATGCTGTGTAACCACTAAAAATGGAAAAAGTATAAGCTTCTTACTGCTTATGTAACAAAAAGCGCTAAGAACCATATGCAAGAGAGCAACAACTTGGCGTTTAAATCTTGGTGCAGAGTAAGTCTCCCACACACCGTCTGTGACGAGGATGTTAAATTTACCTCCGGCACTGATCATCCTTTCTCAGTCTTGCCCTATAAAGCTCCAACTAACACATTTGTACTTAGGTGTCCAATTGCTTACATGTTTAAAAGACAGAAACAAACACATACACACACAAACACTTGCCATCTTTCTGCCAAAATCAACTCCCCTTGCATTTACCTTATTTCGACTCTAACACTAACCCCTGTGGGAAAGGCAGGTATTGCTACTATGTTGTTATCTCTCCAGTAACAGTAGCAGTAACTGCAACTAGTATACTAGTCACATGCAGTGTTGACTAATGGCTAGCTACTGTAATGAGCACTCGGTGAACCCTCACCAAAGCCCCAGGAGGGGCTATTGTTACCCCCATTTTAAAGCTGGGAAATCTGAGGAACAGAATTCAGCAATTTGCCTAAGATCACAGGTAGGTATCATACTGGGGGTGGGGCCACCACTCAAACCCAAGGCTTTTTGTTGTTGATCCTCACCCAAGACATTTCCCCCATTGGTTTTTAGAGAGTGGAAGGGAGGGGGAGAGACAGATGTGAGAGACACATCCATTGGCTGCCTCCCATACACGCCCCAACCAGCGCCGGTGATCCAACCTGCAACCAAGGTTCACTCCCTTGACTGGAATCGAACCCATAACCCTTCAGTCTGAGGGCCAACACTAACTGCCGAGCCAAACCAGCCAGGGCTTTTTCTGAAAAATATGTGTTTTCAGAGACCCTGCACACCTCCTACTGGGAATGGAGCACACAATCTGGGCATGTGCCCTGACCAGGAATCAAACCATAACCTCCTGGCTTATGGTTCGATGCTCAACCACTGAGTGGCACTGACTGGACCAAGCACGAGCTCTTCATCACCAAGTTAAACTGCAACAGAGGAAAGAGCTTCTAAACTTGATGTCACAAGATCTAGGTTCAAGTTCTAGTTCAGCTATTCACAAGCAGTGCAACCTCAGACAAGACTGACAGCTGTGAAACACAATTCATTCACCTGAAAAGTGAGTGATAATATGGCCTGTCCTTACTGCTTCACAAGGTAGCAGTGAAAAGAAAGTGTGCAACTAATAGAGCTAATTGAAAATTTATTTGTAACACAGGTCCCATAGTTGCTGCCTCCATATTCCCAGGGTTTATTTTGGTAACTATTCTGGAATTCTAGACTTATGTCACCAACATTGTAGTCTCAGGAAAAGTAACGACCCTTACGCTTGTCCATTTCAAGTAGTCACATACAGAAGACTGTTCATTTGCAATCCCCATTACTATCAAAATAGGGGGTCTTCAAGTCAATATTTCCATGTAAAATAGCTAGACACTTAACAGCCTACAAATTAGATTTCCACTTACCAAGTCATCACATTTGAAGTATAATGTCTTTTGGTTCTAAGCAATAGTCACTTTTCTGGATGTTGTAACTCAGAAGAAATGTATATTGCTGAAAAAATGCTCTGTACACCAAATATCTAAATCATGAGACATTAAAATCTGAAGGGCTTAAACTAAGACTCTAGACTAAGCCAAAGAAATACACACACACATACTATTCTCGAACATGTCAAACCACCTCTGGAGTTCGCTGCAGGGTCAGAATTGGAACCTCAAAACTGTAACTTGCAAAAACTGCCTCCAAAGAAAAGGGTCCCATTCTTTCTCCTGGCCTTATGTTGCTAGAAAAAGCAGCTCACCGCAGTGGAATAGAGGATCATTTCATTCAAGCAGCTAATCAACCATAAACCACAAAACATGTCTTATGTCTTGTTTACATGAAGCTCTGGCTACCAATGTTAATACTTCCAGGCGTCTTGGAGGCGGGAGGAGAGGAAGAGGAAACTCAGCAGTGCTAATAAGCCCGTTTTACTTATAGACTTTTCCTAACTAATTACATAACCTAATTCTGCTACTTGGAGGAACAAAAGAAAGTCAAGATTTCACAATTCAAAAGCTACTAAAAACATAGTACGAAATTATGCACTAATGTTTTATAACTAAATTTACCCACTGACTTAAGTATGTGCGCCTAAATTTTTTAAAGTTTAATGATTTGGTGTAAGGTTATTTATATAACAAATTATTCCCATTCCAGAGTGGGCTTTTGGGGGGTGACGTTTACTAAGCAATTTACAATGATCTGTGAAAATTACAAGCTTTTCTAGGTCAAGGCACCCTTTTTTTTAAAACCATTTTAAAAAACAATCCATGGGCCCTGGCCATGGGGGGTCAGTGGTCAGAGCGTTGGCCAGCACACCCAAGGGTCTGGGGTTCGATTCCCGGTCAAGGGAACACACCTGGATTGCAGGTTCAATTCCCCAGCCCCAGTCCGGGTGAGTTTGGGAGGCAATCTCTCTCACTCTTTTCCCCACTTCTGGAAAAAAAAAAAAATCAATGGACTAGGAGGCCATGGTTTGACTCTGGGTCAGGTCACGTGCCCGGCTGCCAGCTCAATCCCCAATGGGGAATGTGCAGGAGGCAACCGACTGATAATTCTCTCTCATCATTGATGTTTCTATTTCTCCCTCTCCCATTCTCTCTCGGAAATAAAAACATGTATTTTTAAAAATCAGTGAGAAAATATCCTCTGATGAAAATTAACACACAAAAAATACTCATGGGCACACACACACACGTGTGTGTGCATGTGTGCATGAATGCTTTTCACAGCACCTTCTTTGTAGTTACCAAAAACTGGAAAACAATTCAGATGAGCTTGAAGAATGAACAAACTGTGGTACATCCTATAGGAACACTACGTAGCAATAAAAAGTAGTAACTGACATGCAGAATATAGACATCTCAAATTGCATCATGTAAAATAAAAGAAGCCAGAGTCAAAACGCTTCATAATGATTCCTCTGAAATTCTGAGAGAGACAAAATTAGAGTAACAAATCAATAGCTACCAAACGCTGAGGGCAGCAGAAGGGGTCAGGAGGGAAGTTTTTGGGGTGATGGACGATTCTCTGTCTTGGTGACAGCAGCTTCTCTCCCGGCTAAAGAGCTGTCAGACTACATTCTGACAAGCTGAGGGGCCAGTTTGACTCCCAGTCAGGGCACGTGCCAAAATTAACCAAAGAATTTATATATGAATAGAACAATAAATCAATGTTTCTGTTTCTCTCTCCCCCTTTCTCCCTCTCCCTCATTCTTTCCTTCCCTCCCCTTCCCCCCCCTCCCTCCCCTTCCTTTCTCTCTCACTCTCCCCTTCACCTCCCCCCCGTCTCTCTCTCAAAAAAATCATGTTTCCAAAACTCTCAGAACTACTCAAAGAGTTTTACTGTATATAAATTATATCTTAGTTTAAAAATTTTTTAAACCATAAAATCTTAATAACTGGTCTGAAAACAAGGACCAGATGCTACTTAAGCAACCAAATCAGAAACATTACCCCTTGCTAGATCTGCTTCCAAGTTCAAAACTCCCTTCTATTAACATTTTGCCTAGAAATCTAAACAATATTTGTAGAGGTCAAATTCCGTTGGGATTAAAAATGTTTTCTAAAAGAAAACTACCTACAGCTTTGTCGAGGGAATAAAACCCAAGACATAAAAATATTGTCAATCTTCCCAAACCAGGACGGCCACAACAAATGAAGTTACTCTCCTAATTTGGCATCAAAAAGCCAAAATTTTACTTCAACATTCGTCTAAAATCTTTAAGTGCTTTTACTTAATTAGGCATTATAGTAAAATAGTTAAAATAAAAGTTCAGGTTCAAGCCCTATTCGTTTTGGCTCAATGGACAGAGCTTTGCGAACTGAAGGCTCCCAGATTGGACTCAGTCAAGGGCACATGCCCGGAATCCGGGCTTGGTCCCCAACAAGGGCCATACAGGAGGCAGCCAATCAAAGATTTTCTCTCATCACTGATGTTTCAACCTCTCTCCCCCTCTCCCTTCCTCTCTCTGAAATCAATAAAAAATTTTTTTTAAAGTTCAGATTCAAGAACTCAAATACCTAGGCAAGTTATTTAACCTCATTTTGCCACAATTTCCACATCAGTAACACTGGAATAATTCTAGCTACCTTTGAGAATAATCCCAGACGATTAAATGAGTTAATACATGTAAATCATTTAGAATAGTGCTTGGCATATTTATGTGAGCCTCGGGAAGTTTTAAGTGAATACAAATGAATGATGTCAATAATCACCCACTTCGTGTCTTTGGACAAATCATTTCACCTGTGTGTACCCTAATTCTGCTCTGGAAGGTAAAAGGCCAAATTCAATGGCCTAAAGGCCCCACTGGGAGTAATACTACTGTGTTCCTATAATTTTTACCCGAATTGACCTAATCGCCCTGCAAAGATTAGCTATTATCCTTTTGTACAGAAAAATCTAATACCGAAATAAATTCAACAACTGGCCCAAAGATATAGTGAGGTGAAGGCATAGCCAAGATGGAGGTATGGCATTCTGAGATTCCTCAAAACGGTTCTCTCCAAGAATTTCAGTCCTCCATCAACCCCCTTCTGACGGCACAGGTGGGACATACCAAAAAAGCTGTCCACGCCGTTCGTTTTAAAATTCGTTAAGCTGTCCAGCACACCTGTTCCGCGCACCCCCCTGAACGGCCGTTGCACACCATAACTCCAGAAGGTAAAGCGGCCCGGCGGGGACCCCAGCGGCTGGGCACCCCCAGGAGCCAAGAGCTGCTGGCTGGCTTCCAAGTCGGGGCGCGTGCCCCGGCTGCGGCTGGGGGCTCACTCCCAGCAAGGGGGGTGCCGGAGCGAGCCCAGGGGTGTTCCCGTCACTGATGTTTCCCTCTCTCTAGCCCTCCCCCTTCCTCTCTCTAAACCAATAAAAACGTCATTCACGCTGGGTGGCTATCGTTGTGTTGACTGTTACTTTTTATCTGACAGTCTAAGGAAAACAAGTACCTGACTAAACAGTCAGGCATTGCACGTTTTGAAATTTGAAATTTGTGGCGCGCTGGTTGAAAATCACTGTGCTAAGGTGCCATGTATATTTGAAACAGTAACACTACATTTTAAATACACACAGATTCATAGGGTGAGTGTAAGAGCATCAGCTAAGGAACATAAATAACCTCTGGATAACGTAAATAAGATTTAAGAGCACAAAAGGGATTCAGTTGTATATTTTAACATTTTTATTTATTGACTTTACAGAGGAAGGAATATGAAGCAGAAATTCATCATTACCAATATTTCTATTCCTGTCTTTCCAAGGTCCCTCTTATGCATAAAAGTATTACTTCACTTACTAAATGGGATTTTAAATACAGCAAAATAAAAGGGAAATAATATACTAGTTCTTTGAAAGCCTAATTCTCTTCAGTATTTTCACAGTAAGCCAAAACCATGTGTACAGGGAACTGGAGAGAAACGGACCAGGGAAAGAAATCATACCTGCTCCTTTCCCTTCATTCCCCCCATGGCGAACTGGTGTCCATGTTTCAAGAATCATTATATACCCAAAGACTAATGAGTATGTTTCTTTTCAATAGCAGTCTACTACATAAATAAATCACACACACACATATATACATAGTCTTGCCAGTAGGAGGGACACGCACAGAAAAAGTAATTATTATAACAAGACTAATTTTTTGCCACCCTGAAACTATCATTAATAGAAAGTAAAAGGATTATCTGAAAGGCTGCCACAAAAAAACATTTCCTGTGCTCATCAGGTGAAAGAAGAATCTGCAAAAAATTGGTGAGTGTTGGTTTTACAAAGCTATAACTTATTTACAGATAGAAGTAAATATGTAGGAATTGAAACAGCCCATCCACATTGACAGCTTACTCTATACTAGACAGTATAGTAAGTGCAGGGAAGTGGAGAAGAGCCATCAGTACTTATCATCTACCTCTTTAAATATGATGATGTCAGACATGAGGCGTGTAGCCCCCAAAAGAGTCACATCTCAAATCTTCCTGAGGTCCTAAAAAGATGTGAGAGAAAAACTTATAAATTATGCTTCTTAAAGTAAAAAGGGATCCCTGGGCTTAATTCGTTACAGCATCTCATTCTTTAACTGGCAAAAAACAATCATTCGAGTTGCTCTTTCCAATAATATCTTCCTCTGACCATGACCCATAAGAAAGAACGAAAATGAAGCCCCCCACAATGGGAGAAGAAAGGGAGACGTTTTTCTAGTGCAAAAGCACCGTTTCCTGATTCCGTAACTTACAGGGGGAGGTAGGACAAATCAAAAGCAATTTACTCCAACTTAAGAAAAAGTTTACCTCTTAATCTAAGATTCATCATGGAAAGTTTGGCCTGAGAACTTTTTTTTTTTTTTTTTTTTTTTTTTTTGTTAAAGGCTCAGGCTTTTCCAAATGGAATTAGAGTGACAGGTTAATTGTGGTACTTTGCAAGCAAAGGAAAGCAAGTGGCAATTATTCATCCCTTTCCTCAGTCTCTAACACTTTCGCGCCTGGAAAATAAGGGCACGCCACAACTGAACTGCTCCATAAAGCACAGGCGTTTTAACACAGCCTGGGCCGGACTGAGTGCTCAGCTGGTTAGAATCATGCCAACAGGCCAAGGCCACGGGTCCCATCCCTGGTGAGAGCACATCCAAGAAGCAACCAACTGAATGCATAAACAGGGGAATAGCACACATCGATGTTTCTCTCCTCTCTGAAAAAATATACTCTACACAGTATCAGCTCTTCACACTTAAGAGAAATACACTTACTCAGAATGTGTCCTACCCTATTATTTGCCCTTTTCTAAATTCAGTCACCTCAACAACGACAAAAGGTATCAAGCTGATGCTTTATGAGCAAGGTTTACATGTTGGCCTTTATTGTAGACATGACTCTCAACAGCATGGGACACTTTAAAGACAGACTCTCAGAATCCAACTAGGCTGGACCATCTGCAGAACTAGTGGAAATGTCCCCCAAAAATCAACCACGAAACCCCAACAAATCGTAAGAGTCTAAAACCGTGATATCCACAGCAGAGTATCATATACCTCAAGGAGTACCCACCCAACAAGCTCCATTGGAGCAAAGGAGAAAAATATTTTTTAGCTTTATTTTTCATTCTCACCCTTGATAGTTTTTTTGGCGGGAGGGGTATATTTTATAAGGTACACAATAACCAGTTACTATACATATTGTTGGTCAATTAAATAAGTCCTTAAAGATTGAGGATTAATGCTTTAAAAAATTTTTTTTACTGTGGGATGAACAATCAAAAAGTTTAGAGACCATTAAAGTACTCCTTGTCACCGCACTTTCATTTTTATCTGCCCGTCCACAGTTAAGCTGTAAAAGCTAAAGCCTGATGTAAAACAAAAAAACTATTCACCACCAAGAACATGTGGAGTTGGACACTAGTATACTGTTGGTTGATCTTTAAAATAAACATCTATCAATACAGTACCATGAGTATATTCAAATTTAAAATACACACTCTTTGACCAGATAAGCCCACTTTAAATATTTAGCCTAAAGAAATAGCATAATTATAATAAAAGAAAAAGTCCAAACCAATTCATCACAGCCCTGTTTGGAGAAAAAACTGAAAATGTCCATTAACAGGGAACTACTATAAGCTATGATGCATCCATATCACAGAACACTAAATATCCATTATGGGAACATCTATTTGACATGGAAAGTTGTGTATTTCAGTAGGTAATGTATAAGAGAAAAAAATTACCAAATTATTACATCTTAGTGGGATTGTGGATTACCTCTACTTTTTTAATTCTCTTGTGTTATCTCAATTCTTGCTTTTTGGAGGGTTTTTTTTTTTTTAATTTCCATACTGAATATGTACTGTAGCTTTTATAATCTAAAAGAACACTGTCTAAAATTTGAAATTTAAATGAGAATAAGTTAAAATTCCTTACTGTTGCCCTATGGCACTTCCAAAATTTTTTTCCTTATCTTTATACCAATTCTCTCCAAAAATAAAATTAATCAATATAATTCCTTACATTTTGTCAGATTACCAATCTATGGATAATTCAGAGGACTAAATGAATTTATATTTCTCTTCTGCAACTAAATTATAAAAGCATTAGCTACAAAATAAATTAAATTTATAACCCAGAGAAATGAAATCAGGAAAGCGTGCTACGTGCTATATCTCTCATAATGCAATCAGTGGAAACATCATGTAAAGACACAAACAGGCACATAACAGACCCAATCCTGGGAATATCTAGGTGATTTGCAGTGGTTAGCACCAGACAATACCTAAAGGAAAGAGTGAGTAAGAGCATTAGCGTAAGTTTATGTCTTACCTTTGTTCATTAAATCAACAAGTTATACCGGAGTTATGAGATATTTCATCTTTAAAAGAATACCGTAGCTTTAATTTCGCCCAACTTCACAATTTCCTTATAGTTTTTCTTTTGTCTTATGCCTTATAGACAGTCATCGTAACCATAAAGCAATTACTTCAAAGTTTAACCACAACTCAAGAAAAATATACTTTACCTTGCAGCATAGTAAAAATATAATCATATTTAAAAAATAAACAAGTTTCCCAAATCGATACATACTTTCACCACCTGCAATGTGCTGATATTTCTATTTCTTTTTTTAATGCTTTATTTTATTTATTTCTCTTTTTACTTATTAATCTGTGAGAGGAAAAATAACATCATTGGTTGCTCCTACATGGGCCTCCGACTAGGGATGGATCCAAAGCCTGGGTTATGGGCCCCGACCAGGACCTAAATCCGCCACCTCGTGGTGTACCCAACACTCCAGCCCACTGAGCCACACCGGCCAGGGCTTAAGGCTTTCTAAACCACATGTATTCCATTGCCCCGTGGCGTTTTTAAAAAAACAGCACTACAACTTTACACAGAATGTGCTGAACTCCCAGGCCACCACCTTCCGCCACAGTTCCACTGTGACAAAATGGGGAAACCCAGCCCGTCTGTTCCAAGCGCAAAACCTGGCACAAATGGGAGACATCCCAGAGCTTTCTGGAGTCCCCGCAACACTGTGACTATTCCTACTGGCAGACGGGATACGAGTGCTGAAAGGTTTCTCCGGGCAAAGCAGACACAGAAATCTTTTGTTGTCCCATCGGTTACGTTAGTAAAATCCGCACTTGAGAATGCCTAGCAAGTTCACCACTGCTCCACGACCAACTCTTCCAAGAAAATAAAAGATGCTAATACCATCCCCTTACATCTTCAGGTTGCTTTCCATCATTTCATTTGATCCTCCCCACCCCGAGAGAGAGAGGTTGGTATTCTTCCGTGTACCAACCAGGGAACTGAAGCTCAAAGGCCTGGCCTGGCTTGCCAGTACCAGCCCAGCTAACGAGCACAACCTACTACTGCACGGGAACCCAGGACTTAATGATTTATCCACGCTCAGGCTACACCTATTTTCATTCTGAACATCTGATACAAATGTGAACTTAAAAGGCATCTTCAAGTTCTAGATACGAAAGTGAAGATGAAAGCATGACACCAATACTGGTATCATAAAATTAGGATTAAAAACAGCAATGCATGTTAATTTCAGTAGCCTCTTGATTTACTGAGAATCCTAGTTCAAGTCCATACAGATTTGGTTTCATCCTTAGTCTTTGGTCAACGTTTCACTGATTCTAAAATTACGTATAAATTCAACATAGAAAATTTCAGAACTGGGAGGTGTGTAAGAAACTGACCACACAACTTGCACAAGCTTCCCCCAAACCATTCTTAAGCTTGTGGCTTCGCACTAAATGATGAAGTTCCCTATGTGAAATCCGTTTTGATTTCATCACTAATGAGTTACAACAGCATAAGCATGTTGTTTCTGCATAATACTTGCAACACACACTCAGTTTCCAGAGCACTTCTGAACATCTAAAATTCATAAACTTAAAGGCAGAATGTCCCTTTAGTTAAAAAGGCTCATGTACCTTTCAGATGAAAACCAACGTAACTGAATTGGAGAATCAAGCTGAAGAAACTACTTGAGATCAAGTAGTAGAACCCTTTAGTTGTAAAGATGAACAAACTGAGGCCCAGATGTGACATTTCCAACAGCAATCACGTGGCCAATCAATAATGGCACAGCCCCGCCAGTGTGCTGTGTTGAGCATGGCCCTGTGAACCAGGTCCTTCCTGGGCAGGGCACAGGTCCGGATTGGAGGCTGCATCCTCAGGAGGGAACGTGCAGGAGGAGACCAATCAATGATTCTCTCTCACCGCTGAAGTTTCTTCCCCTCTCCCCCTTCCTCGCTCAAATCAATAAATATATATTTTTAAAACATCCTTAAAAAAATGACACAAACTCTCTGCCAATCTACAGTTTCCCATTATTCTAAGTGTCTCTGCCTCTAATAAAATGTGATCCTTAAAAAAGTCACTAACTCCTAAAAAAATTTAAGACACATTTTTTTAAAGGTACACTTAAGGTCCAAAAAACTAGGGGACGGGATAGTGTCCAATGACACAGTCTTTAGAAAAACAATCTCTAAGAACTCAGTTACAAACTACCTGAGCTAAACACTGGCTCTTCGCTCCAATGCAAGAAAGATAACAAGTAGCTTTTAATAACTAAGTTATCAACCACCTTAACAGCTTTTTCCCATCTCAATGCTACTCATTCCCTCAACAAATGCCTGAGGGCGGGCTGGGGGGGGGGGGGGGAATGCAGCTCAGCACTGGAGAAACCAGGGGGCTGAGCAGCCGTGGGTGCCCTTCCCCGCCCCCTCTGCAACAGGAATACCTCCTCCATCGCTCAGCGTGCCCGGACCACAGGCGGTGTTACCCAGAGCTGCAGACTTAAACGCCGCCTTTACCGCTCCTCCCGGCCCGGGCACACAACTCCCGGACTTTTCACAACAGGCCTTCCTGGGTCACAACCCTTGTCTCAAAACTGCTAACTCACCCCCCTCCCCCCCGCTTCACTGGACGCCAAGCCAGGCGGTCTAGGAGAGCAGGATTTGGGGCGATTGATGGGAAGCACCTTCGTGGACCACTCCGTGGGCCAGAAGCAGACTTACTGCCTCTCCCTCTCTGCTTCTTTCCCCTGGATCCTTCCCTGCACCTCTGAACGCACCCCCAGCGGAGCGGTGCCTACCTCCCCACACACACCCGCACAAGTCACTTCAGGAGATGCTCAATTCTGTTCGGTTTCTCTGCTTCCCCTTCTCCCCTGCCTCGCAAAGTCTTAAAGATCGATCAACAAAAAGCAGTCTCACCACAGCTGGAATTCATGGGGATCGCCTGGAATCCTATCGCCCCGAAAGCAACACTTCACACACCTGGCTGCCCAGAAGCCTCGCCCCGGGGAGCTCTCCTTCAGAGACTGTCACTCACGTGGTCCCGAGGGGGAGGCCCAGGAATCCGCATTTCAGGCCGTTTACCCTATTTCTGATGACAGAGGTGTTTAATTAATTAGAAAAGTCCTGAGCTAGAGGACCTGGCCTGCAAGCTGAGAAACGGGTCCTCCGACGGCTTGCCCTTCACCACAAACGGGCTGCCCCTCCGTGCTGATCCCATGGGCGCTGGGTCGTCTGAAAACGAGGGAGGTGATCAGAGCTGAAAGAGGCCTTCTTAGGCAGCCCATCTCAAATTCCAGAACCCCCATGCCGAAACCGGTTTGGCTCAGTGGATAGAGCATCGGCCTGCAGACTGAAGGGTCCTGGGTTCGATTTCGGTCAAGGGCATGTACCTTGGTTGCGGCACATCCCCAATGGGGGAGGGGGTGCAGGAGGCAGCTGATCAATGTTTCTAACTTTCTATCCCACTCCCTTCCTCTCTGTTAAAAAAATATATATTTTTTTAAATAAAATAAAATTCTAGAACCCTCCAATTTCAGTTTACTGTCACCTGCTGGGCCGGGCTGACTCAAAACGGTGCCACTCTGTGAGCTCTTCCACCCGCCCCAAGTCACAGGCCTCCTCCCTCCTGCATGCCACCAGCATGCCACCAGCATGCCCGACTTTACAGCAAGGGTCTCGAGTCTGGGAAGGAGAGGTGCCATCCCCTCTCCATGTACAAATCACAAGCATTTTACATTAAAAAAAAAAAAGCCATCTCGTGTAATCCGACCCAGACCTCCACGCAACTGCCGTCCGCAGAATGAGAAACTCCGCTGAGCCTCCACTGGAAGAGTATTCGCACTTCTCACTCTTTGTTTGGGGGGAAAAAAAAAGAAAAGACACTATCGGATAACAAAGTGAATTATCAAGACACTAAAAATATTTTTTAAAAGTCAAGCATTCGTGGGGGGCGGGGGCTGTAAAAGATCAAAGACTTATATGCATGGATATAAGCATAACCAAGGGAGACAAGACACAGCGGGGGGGGGGGGGGGGGGCGCAGGTGAGGGGCATGTGCTGGGGGGCAGGAGAACCGGGGAAGCCCATGGGGGAAAAGGAGACATATGTACTACTATTTTAATACTTTAAACAATAAAAACAAAAGACACGCATTCAGGTCTCACTCTCCCCATCAATCCACCCCTCACTGCGGGCCCATGAGGGAAACTCGCAGGTGAGGTCGGCAGACCCCGGGGGAGTTTATGAAACTGGAACTGACCCCAGTATGCACCCCGTATCACTGGGAGGTGCAGTTTTCCGGCCCGGAGGACGAGCGGCGATGTGATCGCGGGAGGCCCCCGCCCCGCGCTGCGATGCCGAGCCGGCGGCCCGGTCCCCACCTCGGCGAGAACACGGTCATCCCGGGCGGCGCTCCCCGCGCCCGCCTCCGAACCCTCCTCGCCTCCCCAGCACCCCCGGGTCCGGAGGATGCCCGGCCACACGGCCCGGCGGCCACTCCTCCTTCCCACAAGTCCCCGGCCCGCGCCGCTCGCCACGGGGGCTCCGCTGGCTTCTGGCCGCAGCGGGCGCCCCCAAAACCCCGATCCGGGCGAGCGGTGCACACTCACCTCCGGGGGGTGGGGTGGGGGTCCCGCGGGCATTTATCCGGGCGCTCCGGGGGGGTAGCGCTTCACACCCCGAAGCCCAAGGGCCCGTCCCGCCGAGTCCGGAGAGGCCGCCCCGGGCCCCGGGAGCCCGCCTCCCTGGCGCCGAGGGTCCGGGCCGGGCCACTGGGCTCCGCTCCCCGCGCCTCCCCCTGGCGGCCGCCGCCGCCCGGAACACCCCTCTCTGAGGCCACGCACGCTGTCCACGGCCCCCCGCGGGCCGCCGCCTCCTCCGGAGGGTGACAGCCGCCGCTCCCCGGCCGAGGCCGGCCCCTCCTCCAGCTCCTCCTCACCCCCCCTCCCCCGGAGGAGACGGAATGGGGAGGGGAGGAGACGGCGGTGGGCTCCTTACCGGGCGGCAGGACATGGTGAGGCCCGCCACGGCTCGGCCTCCTCCGCCACCCCACGAGGCTCCCAGCCAGGGCCGGCGGGGGGGCAGCGCCTGGGCCGCTGGAGCGTCTCGCCGGGGTGCTCCTCCGCCGTCGCCGCCTCCTCCTCACAACCACAACAACATGGCGGCAGCGGCCACACAGAGCGCGCTCCCGACGCCGGGGCCGGGCGCGGGGGCGCGCGCGCACACACGCTCGGGGCTTCAGCTGGCGGTCGGGAAAAGAGGGCGGGGCGACGGCGGGTTGGGAGGGGGCGTGGCCCTTGCCGTTGGCCACGCCCCTGGAGGTGGGCGGGGCCTCGGCGCGCAGGAATGCCCGTGGCGCTGGAAAGGCTGGCGGAGAAGCCCAGCTGGAGAGGAGGGAAGGGCAAATAGGTGGTCCCACCGATTTGGGGAGGGGGGGGAGGCAGGTTTCCCTTCCTCTACGGCTCTCTAGAAAGACGACGCCTCACGCCACGTAACCAGGAACTAGAACAGCAGCACACGGTATTAAAGCTAATTTAAGAGAAGCATGTGAGTTTAGGGTACTCGAAGTTCCGCTTCTATACCATTTCAAACGGCTTCCGCTAAAGTCAGCTGAATGAAGGGAGTGCAAGCAAAAAAAAAATATATATATATATTGCAACCCATCCCAAACAGCCTGCAGAATTTTATATACCGGGACTGCATTACCTCGAGCCCTGGCCGATTTACCTCCCTAGAGTTGCATTTTAACATTATACCCTTGACTTTATGGAAAATGTCCGAGAGAACCAGTCAAATGAAACGTATCCTTGCATTTGGTGATATATGGCTTTTTCCCCTACTCTCTGCAATGGTTTAACCGTTGTATCACGTTTACCCATTACCAGGTAAAAGACAAGGATCTTGTCTGTTTTGTTAGGACAAGTAATGGGCACCCACATTTCAACTCCTTGCTGAAGTTTATACAGTTCACCTAATTGGATCTTCACAGCTTGAATATGTAGATACTATCTTTCTCTCCATTTTACCGATTAACAGACTGCAGCCCAGAACAGCTGCAACGAAAACAAAATGCAAACCCAAACCCAACTGACAAAAATGTATGCCTTACTGTCCACTCTGTGGCATCAGTCACCTGAAATAAAATCCCAAGTAAGGAATTACATTCATTCGAGTTCAACGTGAGGAAAGGATTTGCTTTGCACTCACAGAAACAGATGTTCTTCCTTTCTGTTTGTGTATGCAGGCTGATTGTGTATCCTCTCATTTTGGCTTCCAGAAAGCCCGCGGCTATACTTGAAGCTCAGTGGTGGCCTCCTGTTGGCCTTTTGAGGGGGGAGGGGAGTCCACATATTAAAGGTGGTTTTTCCTATCTCAACTTTGTACTTCTATTTTCACTTGTTGCCCTCATTTCCCCCTTTCTGTGACATGATTATGGCCTTCATGGAGCAAGAGAGGAACTAGTAAGCGCCCAGGACGGATGAATGTCAAATAAAACACATGGTTTCCCACCTGTTCTTCCAGGTTCCCATCAGTTTACACCTCCTCCGGACACAAGCTCTGCCCCCAGACCTCTGCTCCGGCCAAGGCCAGAGGATGGGTTCCTATATAGTTGGGTGGCCTCTGCTTGGATCAAAGCCAACACCTGACTCCAGAGCAGCTCCCCCAATGAGGAGGCCCAGGACAAAGAGTCAGCCAATAAGCTGTGGGAATCCACTCAGCCAATCCCACAATTCCCCAGGCCCCGGGGAACCCACAAGGAGAGGAAGGGTTGTTGGCATATCGCTTTAACCTGTCTGTAAGGCAGGCTGTCACGTTTGTTTTTAATCTGGACTAAGGAATTTTAAAATGGGTCTTCAACTAAAAAATGGGGTGCAAGAGGTATTTCTCTGTGCCCAACAAAACCGTTATTGGTGCCTCCTCATAACCGCTAACATAGATTGAACCTCAAAATGTGCTGACACGGTGTGAGTGCTTTACACGCACAGCTAAGGCCACTTGAACAACCCCATCAGCAGGTACAGCGACTCTCCCTCATTTTACAGATGAGGGTCAGGATTTGAATTCCGATGATTTGATGCCCAGATCATGCTTTTAAACTTGAGACCGAACCTCATTCCCGCTGCTGCCCACCTGCTTGCTCTGAAGGCAGATCTCTGTCTCTGAATAAGGAATTGCTGCCTGGCCTTGAAAACGCACTTGGAGCCGAAACCGGTGTGGCTCAGTGGACAGAGCGTCGGCCTGCAGACTGAAGGGTCCCGGGTTCGATTCCGGTCAAGGGCATGTGCCTTGGCTGCGGGCACATCCCCAGTGGGGAGTGTGCAGGAGGCAGCTGATCAATGTTTCTCATCGCTGTTTCTGACTTTCAATCTCTTTCCCTTCCTCTCTGTGAAAAATCAATAAAATATATTTAAAAAAGAAAGAAAGAAAACGCACTTGGAGGAAAGGGCCTAACAAGATGCAACGGGAAGGAAGCCTGCTCTGCATCTAAAGACAAATCTGAATCTTAGTGTTTCCACCTGTTCTTTATTTCCCTTTCCTGTGCCTCAGTTTCCCCCATTGGCCCTGTGGGGTTCCAATCACTCTCCTGAATTTGAAAACGTTTTGTGCCCCACAAAAAGACGAATGGATGGCGTTTGGGGGGACTTTGGCTGAAAAAAAAAAAAAAGACCTAAACTTTGTGTGATGAATCAAGAAGAAAAAAAAAAGGTAGAAAACTAATCTAGCCCTAGCTGGTGTGGCTCAGTGGATAGAGCATTGGCCTGAGGACTGAAGGGTCCCAGGTTCCATTCCGGCCAAGGGCACAGGCCTGGGTTGCGGGCTTGATCCCCCAATGGGGGGCGTGCAGGAGGCAGCTGATCAATGATTCTCTCTCATCACTGATGTTTCTATCTCTCTCCCTCTTCCTTCCTCTCTAAAATCAATAAAATATATATATTTTTAAAAAGATGGAAAACTAATTCGGGTTCAGAGGGCTTCTTGCTGCCCTATTTCTCAAGTGAGGGGCCCCCTCGACCCCACTGACCTCCCTCCCCTCCTCCTGCTCCCCTTTCAGCCTCTCCCCGACCCCCACTGCTATCTTCAAAGCTGAAACTGTGCGGCCAGCTGCTCAGGGACTCTGAAGTAGCGGGACAGATGGAAAGGCTGATTGATGGAGCTTTCCCAAGGTCAAGCAGGGCCCCTACAAGGCGGAGTTCCTCAAGCCTCCAAAATGCAGCCTTCTCAGAACTTGGTCCTGCTGCTGAATGACCAAAGTTCCTTCCCTTCTGTGGGGGCTTTGTGGGGACTGTCCCCAGCCTGTCATAACCCCTCATCATCGCCTTGACCTCCTAGCCCAGGAGACAGGGTAACTAGGACTCTTGGCTTTGGAGAAACCATTTGCCCTCAGGTCAGATGGAAACTAGAATTGGACCCACGCTGATGTCATTCAAATCTCCAGAGGGGTTTTTTTTTTTAAGGATCCACACTGCAGTCCTACTGCTGGGGCCGGTCAGCTCAACTCAAGTTCAGCATACAGCAGGGGTCTTCAAAGTGGGGTTCCCGGGTCCCTAGGGAGCCCTGAGACTCTTTCGGAGACCCAGGTGGATCCAAACTATTTTATTTTTTTAATATATTTTATTGACTTTTAAAAAAAAATTTTTTTTTACAGAGAGGAAGGGAGAGGGATAGAAAGTCAGAAACATCAATGTGAGAGAATCATCAATCAGCTGCCTCCTGCACACCCCCCATTGGGGATGTGCCCGCAACCCAGGTATATGCCCTTGACCGGAATCGAACCTGGGACCTTTCAGTCTGCAGGCCGACACTCTATCCACTGACCCAAACCGGTTTCGGCCAAACTATTTTTAAAGATATATTTTACTGATTTTACAGAGAGGAAGGGAGAGGGATAGAGAGTCAGCAACATCGATCAGCTGCCTTCTGCAGACCCCCCCATCGGGGTTGTGCCCGCAACCAAGGTACATGGCCTTGACCAGAATCGAACCTGGGACCCTTCAGTCCGCAGGCCGATGCTCCATCCACTGAGCCAAGCCAGTCAGGACATATTTTAATAATAATACAAATAAAGTATTTATCTTTTCTTTTCTGTTTTAGCCACGCTGACATTTGCACTGGCGGTGCAAAGGCGGTGGTGGTAAGATCGGTGGCACAAATCCAGGCAGCGGTGCCCTCTGAACTGGCAGCCATTACCTCCTTCCCCGGCATACACTGGTAGTCAACAAAATGCCGTTTCACTTAGGAATGGCCTCGGCAACACAGTAAAAAAAAAAAATTCTTTAATTTTATTAACTCGAGGCCTCTGAATACAAGTCTTTAATAGTCTCTATGATTAAATGGAAATTAGGCAGAAAGCACTTTGTTTCACTGTTTTATTGAGGTGCAATTCAACGAGCCTAAAATGAACCATTTCAAAGCGAGCCATTCAGTGACATTTAGAACATTCACGATATTGTGCAACCACCACCTCTGCGCAGTTCCAAAGCCCTCTCACCGCTCTGAAATAAAACCCCTTCATCAGCGAATCCCCACCCAGAAAGCGTTTCCGCTACGTGCAGTACAGCGGTTGTCTCGGGGAAAGCATGTGTGCGAGTGTTTGAGTTGCAAGCTGAACTAGCCTCTTTTATTAGGGGAGGAGATGGTGCAAAAAAAAAAAAAAAAAAAGACAACCCTATTTTTACTTTGTTTGAAAGAGCGGTCAACATGCAGACTACAGTTCTTCAGACTTGAATATTTGGCAGGCAGTTTCTTTGACATGTACGAAATGAACTTGTCACATGAAGTGAAACAGCCGGTAGTATTTGTTGCCAACGGTACAATGCTAGCTTAATTAAAATTTTGTAAAACTTGAACGTTCCACCATGAACTTGACAATTTTTGAGTCCCTAATATTTTTGCTACTTAGATTGCAGTGATGTCAGCAAAAGTTCATTTTTGATGTTGTATCTGAAAGGTGCCAACATTTGAAAAAGGTGCGTAGCCCAGTGAGCCAATATTTTCAAAATGACCAGTGTGTGAAGTTACCAAATCATGCCTGAATAAAAGATCCATTCAAAGTGCAAGAGAAATCAGTGGTTTCAGAATACAAAACAAAATCATGCCTAACAACAATCTACGCAACTAAACTTTGAGAAACTACTACTTACCAAGTCTTAGTCTAATAACAAATAAGAATAACCACAATTGCCCTAGCCAGTTTGGCTCAGTGGATAGAGCGTCGGCCTGTGGACTGAAGGGTCCCAGGTTCAATTCCGGTCAAGGGCATGTACCATGGTTGCAGGCACATCCCCAGTAGGAGGTGTGCAGGAGGCAGCTGATTGGTGTTTCTCTCTCATCAATGTTTCTGACTCTCTATCCTTCCCCTTTCTTCTTTGTAAAAAGTCAATAAAATATGCTTTTTTAAAAAAAGAGTAACCAAAATTATCTTAACTGTATGAGGCTGGATGATCTTAATTTATTTAAACCAAAACAGGTTGCCACAAATAACGCAGAAGCAAAGATGAGAATGCGAAATTCTTCTCTTAAGTCAAACGCTGAGTCCAGCAAATATATAAAACAATGCCATTCTCACTAAACTTTTGTGTTGCAAGTAGCTATTTTGCATAAAGATATGGTTTTATGCTAATGTCATAGGTTTACAATACATTTCAATCATGTTATTTTAATATGTGACTAAATCATTTAATATATTGTCAGTGTTAATTCCTAGCAAGGTAAATATCAACTGACATCACTTATATAAACGAGCTCTTTCGGGTCCTCAGTAATTTTAAAGAAACCAATAAACTTGAGAACCAATTAAAGTAGTCATTGGACTGTCTCAACCCCAAAGGTATTTTTAATCGATACATGGACTTTTTAAATTTAAATAGTTATATATTTTTTTTTATAAACTTGCTTTTTTTAAACATATTTTATAGATTTTTTTTTTTTTTTTTACAGAGAGGAAGGAATAGGGATAGAGAGCTAGAAACAACGATGAGAGAGAAACATCCATCAGCTGCCTCCTACACCCCCCCCCCCCACTGGGGATGTGCCCACAGCCAAGGTACATGCCCTTGACCGGAATCGAACTGGGGACCCTTCAGGCCACAGGCCAACACTCTATCCACTGAGCCAAACAGGTTTCGACTAGATAGTTGTGTTTAATATATATATTTGGAAAAGTATAACAGATCAAGCTTAGTATCACAGATCTCTTTGCTTAGGATGAAGCTAAATCCACTTAAAATGACGAATTGGTTTAAAGAAAAACATGACGTGAATATGAGTACAAAGCTAATTATGAGGAAAATTAATGAGGAGCCCTAGCTGGCTGGCTCTGTGGACAGCGACTCTGCCTGCGGACTGAAGGGTCCCTGATTCAGTTCCAGTCAAGAGCACATGCCTGGGTTGCAGGCTTGATCCCCAGTAGCGGGGCCTGCAGGAGGCAGCTGGTCAAAGAGTCTCTCTTCTCTCTCCTCAGTGATATTTCTCTGTCTCCCTCTCCCTTCCTCTCTGAGGTCAATAAAAAATTTTGTAAAAAAAGGAATGCGGGTAGTATCCAAATGACTTGGGAAAACACTCAAATAGGGATGGAGTTTTTAATGAGGCAGACCCGCCACCAGACCTTTCTATGTGGGTCACTCCGTCCGGGAAATGAATGGGGGTACTAGGGGTTAACACAGGCACAGAAGAGCTGAGTGGAGGCGCCTCCGCCCTGTCCCCTCCCAGGGAGGGTGCCCGGCAGCCCGTGTCAGGGGAGGCTGCTGCCAGGGGAGGTGAGAGGCCTGGATTCCTGACCCGGCTGACTCATCGTCTGACCCGCCCCCGCCCTCGGAGTCTCAGTTTTCTCATCCGGAGAATGACAGGGTACAATGTCGTCCTCTCCTCGGAGCCTCCCAGTCTTGCCAACCAGCCTCTGATGAAAGGGATCCAGCCTTGCCTTGTTTGATTGTTGCATCAGAGCACCCCAGAACTGCAGCTGGAAAGAACTCAAGAACTCCCAAAGCCTTCCGGGGAGCCCCCCCCGCCTAACCCCCCAAACCCCCAAATGACAATAAATGAAGAAACAGAGGCCTGGAGAAGTTAACAAGTCAAGCAAGCTGCTTGGTCACATGGCGGAGACTTGGGGGGAGTCGGTACCCCTCCAGGGTCCAGTGGGGGAAATGAGAGTATTCCTCTATACTTGTGTCAATAACTTCCTCACACCTTAACAAATAAGCCGCACTTCCACCAGGACCACCAGTCTGGCTTCAGTTGGAGAAAAACCAGTGCTGTTTGGTGGGGATACTGTATTAACCACGTTGATGGATTGATGGATTGCTCCCCGTTACTAAATGCGACTTTAGAAGGCTGGTCCTGCTGCTCCTGATTCCCCCAGAGCAGGCAGAGGAGGTGAAATGGACAAGAACAGGAGAGAAAGGGATGGCCAGGGAGGGGGACCCTGGGACCCTTTCCTCCGCCCTCTCCTCTCCCTGCCCTCTTGATGTCAGACAATACACCTGTGTCAGCGCCCAGCTTGCTCTACCCAAAGCTCCCCTGCAGTCGGGGCCAGCTCACAGCCACAAATAGAACCAGAACCCACTGAAAATAGCTCCTCCTCCCGCTGCCCAGTGTTTCCAAGTGCCGGCGGGGATGCCCTGCCCCCATCAGCCAGGCCCTGAGCAGGGAACTCAGGTGGAGGAACACCAGGGCCACACGTGGGGACCATCTCAGGCTGACTCTTACTAAGTACTGGCTCAGCTGGCGGTGTGGCTCAGTGGTTGGGCGTGGGCCTATGAACCAGGAGGTCACGGTTAGATTCCTGGTCAGGGCACATGGCCAGGTTATGGGTTTTGTTTGCTTTTTAAAAAATATTGTACTGATTTTTTTTTTTTTTTTTTTACAGAGAGGAAGGGAGAGGGATAGAGAGTTAGAAACATCGGTGAGAGAGAAACATCCATCAGCTGCCTCCTGCACACCCCTACTGGGAATGCGCCTGCAACCAAGGTACACGCCCATGACCAGAATCGAACCTGGGACCCATCAGTCTGCAGGCCGACGCTCTATCCACTGAGCCAAACCAGTTAGGGCCAGGTTATAGTCTTGATGCCCAGGATGGGGTGTGCAGGAGGCAGCCAACCAATGATTCTCCCTCATCATTGATGCTTCTCTCTCTCTCTCTCTCTCTCTCTCTCTCTCTCTCTCTCTCTCTCTCTCTCTCTCTCTCTTTCTCTCTCCCCCTCCCTCTCCCTTCCTCTCTGAAATCAATAAAAATGCATTTTTAAAAAGCACTGGCTCCGTGCCGGTACCAATGGGCGCTTTAGTTCTCAGCCACTCAGGCAGATGAGACTCAGAGAGGCAAGGAGCTTGCCCAAGGCCACGGCCACACGGCCAGCAGGAGGTGAAGCTCGAGTCCACACCGTTAACCACTGCACCACGCTCCTCTCTCCACGCAAGGCCTCCGCTCCAACTGGCTTCATCCAGATCCCTGAGGCAGGGGGGGAGCTCAAGCTTTCCAGACCCTCCACTAACAACTGGGGAAACTGAGACTCCGAGAGAGGAAAGCCTTGCCCGAAGGCGCTCAGCAAACAAGTCAAGCAAGTACCCAGGTCTCTGGGCTCAGAGGCCAGGGTGTTTTGCAGAGGCTGAAGCAAACAGAGGCTCCCTTGTTCCTTTTATGTAGAAGCCCCATGGGTCTTTTTCTTTTTCTTTCTTTCTTTTTTTTTTTTTTCTTTCACGTTTCTACCTCCTCTCGTTTCCCACTGGAGCAGAGAGCCCGCCCCAGACGCCCGTCTGGCAGCCAGGCATCCTGAGATCACCTCCTCACCCCCCGTCTGCTCAGAAAGAGAGCAAACAGCAGGGCATAAATCATGGTGACACAGGCTGGCTTTCTCCTCTGCTGAGTGCGAAGCGGACAAGACCCGGCAAGGGAATCAATGAACAGGGGCTTGCTGACTCATTTAAATCCGAGGCCCCAAAGCACACCTTCCTCCTACTCCTAGGAATGGGAGAAGTGCTTCTCTACCCCAAGACCCCCTTTGTTATAAAGTAATTCTCCAACATAGTCTTAACCTCCACAGGGGTGACAAGAAAGATGAGAATGGGGCCAAGGACACTCTGGTGGGGAAGAAGTCAATGATTTGAGATGTGGTCAAAGGGTAAGAGGTGGAGTCTCACACCTAGTGTCAGAGAGTCTGGGTCCCATTCCCAGCTCCATCGACACCTCTAGGGAGTCTGCTGAGCTGCCTCCATCTCCCCAATGTGTCTGAGAATCAAGGAGTCCAAAGAGTGCATACGGCTGAAACCGGTGTGGCTCAGTGGATAGAGCATGGGCCTGCGGACTGAAAGGTCCCAGGTTCGATTCCGGTCAAGGCCATGTACCTTGGTTTTGGGCACATTCACAGTAGGGGGTGTGCAAGAGGCAGCTGATTGATATTTCTCTCTTATTGATGCTCCTGACTTTCTAGCCCTCTCCCTTCATCTCTATAAAATATCAATAAAATATTTTTTAAAAAAAAACAAAGAGTGCATACACTCACTCAATCTCATTGCTTATTGCAAATATTTGTTGAGTCATCCCTTTGTCTAGCACCACACCAAACTCTCCAGTTACCACCGTGACAAAAAAAAAAAAAAAGCCAGTCCCTGCCTTCTTGGGACTAATAGTCCAGTTGGCAAGACAAAGTCAACCGAAGGCCAGGTAAGTCCTTCGATGGAGAAGATACAGGATGTATGGCAACGGCTAGGTAGGGAACCTACCTAAGTCTTGGGAGGGGTCCAGGCAACATGGATGCAGAAACTGGAAGTGTACAAGTGAATTAGGCAAAAGTAAGAAAAGGGGCCACTCGGAGTGAGAGAACAGGACATGCAAAGACCCACAGGCAAAAGACAGCCAACCTCTCCACCGAGCCAACCAACTGGAGGAAGTAGAGATTTACTTGGGGCATCTTTGTCTGGGGCAGGTTTGCCATCCTAAGCCCGGGATCTTGCAGAATTCCTATGATTTAATGCTGTGCTAATCACAGAGTATAGGCTGGATTCCATAAGAGCTGCATTCTTCGAATACTACAAATTCCTTCGTCAGCACCTCTAGGAAATATTCGGCCCCGTTCCAGCCAGCCGGCGTCTGGATGTTGACAGATCCTTTCATTGGCTGTCTTCCATCTGTCTCCATGAAGCCTACGTTCTTGACTTTTTTTTTAGGTGGAGTGTTCTAGAACCTGGCCCATACCATCATCCTTTACTAAGGCATCCCAGTGCAGCTGGTGTGATCTGGTGGCCTCCGTTTTTCTGGGAAATGACAAAATGACATCCAAGCAAAGAGAAAAAAATAAAGAAAGCATTAACCTTCTCGAACGCCAGCCCGATGACATGGGAAATCGCCAAGAATGCCTCCATGGGGAAAACCGGCTCTAAAAGCAGGAAACGGGGTCAGAGATGTCGGTGGAAATGAGTCTTCACTTTTCACCAAGGAGACTCAGGGTCCTGAAACAAGGAAATGGCCGGGCCCGCTTTCAAGTAATGGGCCTACAACTCCAGAATGTGTTTCTGAGGAATGATACTGCATAGCTATCATCAAAATCAGCAGAACAGCCCTAACCGGTTTGGCTCGGTAGATAGAGCATCAGCCTGCGGACTGAAAGATCCCAGGTTCGATTCCGGTCAAGGGCATGTACCTTGGTTGCGGGCACATCCCCTGTAGGAGGTGTGAGGAGGCAGCTGATTGGTGTTTCTCTCTCATCAATGTTTCTAACTCTCTATCCCTCGCCCTTCCTCTCTGTAAAAAAAATCAATAAAATGTATATATTTTTTTTAAATCAACAGAGCACAACAGGAGTTTTCCAGCTCGATAAACTTAGGGCACGCGGACTTCAGCAATGGTGACCAGGTTATTTTCTTTGCTGCAGGACTTCTCAGAGCCTTGATGTGCGGATACACACAGCAACCACAGGGAAGGCTGTGGAGTTTTCAGAGTTTCCGGAACTCATTTGAGCTAAGGAGTTGTTGTTTCTGGGAACCCAACCCACTTTGGGAAATACTATACTAACTATGCCATGTTTTTGTATAGAAAGGGAGGCCAATCTATTATTTTGGATGGATGAATAGATGCATAATTTGACCATTTCCTTGTTATGGTACTTCCAGGATATGACATCCTCCCTTTCTCTGAGCCTCAGTTTTCAAAATATATATTTTTTATTGATTTTTTACAGAGAGGAAGGGAGATGGATAGAGAGTCAGAAACATCAATGAGAGCTGCCTCCTGCACACCCTCTACCGGGGAATGTGCCCGCAAGCAAGGTACATGCCCTTGACCGGAATCGAACCTGGGACCCTCAAGTCCGCAGGCCGACGCTCTATCCACTGAGCAACACCAGTCAGGGCTGAGCCTCAGTTTTATCTCCACCACAGGGGCCAACAAACTTTTTCTGAAAAAAGTCTAGTAGTACATATTTTAAAATTTGTAAACCAAATAGAACTCTATGGCATATTCTTCCTTCCTTTCTCCCTTCCTCCCTCCCTTCCTTCCTAACTTCCTTCCTCCCTTTCTCTCTTTTAAAAACCCTTTAAAATGTAAACACCATTTGAGCTCTCAGACCCTACCGTGTGTGTGTGTGTGTGTGCGTGTGTGTGTGTGTGTGTGTATGTGGTCGGGGATGGGGGGTGAGGGGTGGGGGAGTAGAGGGTGATAGGATTTGGGCCCAAGCCATTACCAACCCCTACTCAACACATTAAGCTAAGAGGAAATGCACTATGTATTCTCCATTTTGTGGTTTTATGTGTCTATTCCTCTACGTGGCCCCCCTAAGCTGCCTGGGGAGATAGGCCCTAAGCTTTACCCTAAGTCTAGAGGAGACGTTGCTGGCCACAGAATGAAAATGAACCTCCTTTCCCGGGGAGGTCAGTCGCCAGACAAGGTTGAAATGGGGACCCTTGGATGCCGGGCCTGAGGACAAAACCACTCAGCTCTGATACTCAGTGGAAAAGATGTCCAATCGGTACTGCAGCATCTCTGAGATTTCTGGAAGAGAAGGCTTTGGGAGCAGGAACTGAGCTGCAGAGAGGGGCTAAGACAGGGCTCCAAGCTGCATTGCCAAGGCACGTTGGCACAATGCGTGTTTGCTTTGGATGTTCGGGAGGAGTGCGAGAGAGAATACGAGGTGACACTCCCACACCATCCCTCACCTCCCATCTGTCCCTAAGACAGCCACCTGGACCAAATTCACTGTTAGCCACAGTGCAGCCCCCCTCCCCCCATCTTATTAGTCCACGAATTAATCCCGTGAGACCAGGGATTTGATCTCCATTGAACAATAGAGAAAGGGGGACTCTAGGAGATCTGGCCGCTCACTTACCTGCCCAACCTCTCTCAGGTGAGAAAAGATGTAAACTTTCCAATCGCAGGTCTCCCTGGCTCCAATGTCAGGGTCTGTTTTCATACACTCTGCCGCTCTGGGCCACTCCCCCGGGTCCATGTTTGAATGACCAGGGTACTCACAGTCAATCTCTTACGCTTCCGCACTTAATTACATAGAGCATTAGATTGTTTGATAAGTGCCTCAGATGTTAGTCTTCATTCAGTCTTTGTATAGATTGATTTCTGGTGGGTTTTTTTTTTTTCGCCCAAGTTCAATATTTGAGTCAAAATTGCTCTGGGATCTTGGCCCAGAAATAGATCTACACAAATACACCCGATTGATTTTTGACAAAAGTGTAAAAGCTGGGGGGGGGGGGGGGGGAAGGGGGGAGGCGGGGAGGGATGAACTGGGAGGTAAGGGAGGCCGTGGGGAGGTCAATGGGGGTGGGAAGGAAACATATGTACTACTATTTGTAATACTTTAAACAATAAAAAAATTAATTATAAAAAAAACAAAGGTGTAAAAGCTATTCACTAGAAGAAAGCGTTCTAAACAAATGGTACTGGAGTCATTGAACATCCATGGACACACACACACACACACACACACACACACACACACATACACACACACACACAAAACAAGCTGAAATTGGTTTGGCTCAATGGATAGAGCGTCAGCCTGAGGACTGAAAGGTCCCAGGTTCGATTCTGGTCAAGGTTGCAGGCACATCCCCAGTAGGGGGTGAGCAGGAAGCAGCTGGTCAATGTTTCTCTCTCATCCTTGTTTCTGACTCTCTATCCCTTTTCCATGCCATGGTACACTTTAATTACTCAAATTCTGCTGCACACCAAATATATATATATATATATATATATATATATATATATATATATATACTGCCGATCTGAAAAAGAAAAAGATATAATTTTGACCCATTCACACCAGACAGCTATTATTGTCATTTTTTTATTTAACAATCTAAAGGGAAAGAGGTCTGTGACTAAATAGTTAGGAATTAGCCCTAACCGGTTTGGCTCAGTGGATAGAGCCGTCAGCCTGTGGACTCAAGGGTCCCAGGTTCGATTCCGGTCAAGGGCATGTACCTTGGTTATGGCCACATCCCCAGTAGGGGCTGTGCAGGAGACAGCTGACCGATGTTCCCAACTCTCCATCCCTCTCCCCTCCCCTGTGTAAAAAATCAATAAAATACATTTAAAAAAATAGTTAGGAATTACACATTTTAAAAATTCTTGTGGCACACCATTTGAAAATCGCTGCTCTCGACCTTCCCAATTCCCAAGACTAAGTCCAAGTCCCAACACCATCCCTTGGAGGCTGTGTGGCCTTAGGAAAGTCACTTCTGTCTGAGGTTTCTCAGCCTCGAGCCAGAGCTTGCAACCCCAGCGTTGTCAGTGGATCCAATGAAGTAATGCGTTTCAAAGGGCTTTGGGCACTCCAAAGGGGGCAGTTATTATTAATAACAGGGCACCATGAAATAAATTCTAAATATAGGCCACTCGCTCCTATTTATCTTCTGGCTTGATGGTAAACACTTCAAGGGCATGGGCTGAGTTTGAGCTTTTTATTTTATCCTAACCTCCCTTTAAAAGTGCTCTCTCTCACACACACATGAAATGGTAAGATTCTAAAAGTCCTTGTGAGCTGCTCTGTTGGCAGACATGTGATCAAACGCAGAAGGAAAAAAGCAAAGCCTTGATTATTTAAAAAAAAAAAAAAAAAAGAACCCCCTGCTTTGACTGCGTTTTTCTTGTCCATGGCAAGGAGAGCTGAGGATGGTTTTCAGCCCAAAGTTGGCTCCTGGATTTCCTGCCTTATAACCCCAGGTAACTCCTTGTTTTCAGCGTTCGGATGTGTGGGTTCTATCTTTTCAGAGGCATGGAAGAATGCGGAGTTTGTGAAGCTGCTTGAAGCACAACATGTTCCTGCTATTTATACCAACCGGGGTCTGTGGCTGAGTTTTGGGCAGGGTTTCCCCACATAAAATCAACCTTCCCTCCCCCAAACACCCCCCACACCCCTTTCCCCATTTATGACAACCTCGCAAACTCATAAACAAATTCCTCAGCTTTATTACTAATGCCAATAACATGGACTTTGAAAACTGCCTTTCATCTGGACATCTCAAGCGAGGTTGCAAACAGTAATTAAATTTCAACACCCTGCCGAGGGAGGCATCTATTATTCAACCCATTTTCCAAACAGGGAGCCCAGACTTACAAACGAGAGGCCCGGCCACAGGTCAGCAGGGGCTGGGCCGGGGAGGAGAGTGAAATGAAGAATTCCAGGTTTCTCAGGCTCTTGGACTCAAGATCCTATGGTGATGCCCTCCTGCAGCAGGCATCTGCTGAAGTGGGGGGACCCAGACAGAGTGGGGGAAGGTAGGGGGAGAGGGACGGGCCGCATTCACTGATCTTCAAGAAAAGGAAGGAAAAAGAAGGAAGGTTTCTAAACAACACTTAGGCCGAAACCAGTTTGGGTCAGGGGATAGAGCGTCGGCCTGCGGACTGAAGGGTTCCCAGGGTTGATTCCGGTCAAGGGCATGTACCTTGGTTGTGAGCACATCTCCAGTAGGGGGTGTGGAGGAGGCGGCTGATGGATGTTTCTCTCTCATCGATGTTTCTAACTCTCTATCCTTCTCCCTTCCTCTCCGTAAAAAAAAAAAAAAAAAAAAATCAATGGAATATATATTTAAAAAAAGAAAGGTTTCTAGCATTTAGAAAAATAATAAAAATAAATAAAAAACACAGAAAAGAAAATACATTTATTTGATTTATCAATTTGGCTGAAGGAAAGGACAAGTGGGATTGAAAGAGTAATGGGTTTAAACTGTCTGATTTTGGAACGGAGAGCCGAGATCATACACATTTTGAAATACTTGGACTCACACAGAGTTTGGAAAATAGTAGAGTGAGGCTCTGTGACGCCCTCACCCAGCTTCCCCAGTGGGAGCCCCTCCGTTAACTACAGCGCATGATCAAAGCCAGGAGGCTGATTGGCACGATGCCATCGACAAGACTCCAGGCCTTCCTCAGACCGCACCAGTTTGGGAAGTGGCATATATTTGTAAAAATTTATTTCACCTATAAAGCACATACATCTTTTATTTTTATTGGATTTTATTTTTTATTAATGTTTAATGTATTTTTTGTTGATTTCAGAGGGGAAGGAAGAGGGAGAGAGAGAGATGTAAACATCCATGATGAGAGAAAACCATTGATCGGCTGCCTCCTGCACGCCCCCTACTGGGGGATCAATCCCACAACCCAGGCATGTGCCCTTGAACCCTGGGTTCCCGGTTTGATTCTGGTCAAGGGCACATGCCCGGGTGGCGGGCTTGATCCTCCACTGGGGGGCGTGCAGGAGGCAGTCAATCAATGATTCTCTCTCATCAATGATGTTTCTATCACTCCCTGTTCCTTGCTCTCTGAAATCAATAAAATATCTGTATAGCTATATGTCTATGTCTATGTCTATGTCTATGTCTATGTCTATGTCTACGTCTACGTCTCTGTCTATGTCTATCTATATCTAAATCTATATCTATATCTATCTATATCTATATCTATATCTATATCTATATCTATATCTATATCTATATCTATATCTATATCTATATCTATTTTAAAGGGATTGTAGCGAGTCCAAAGACGACCCATTGGTGCTTCAGAGTCCTCGTTTCCAGGCGTTTTCCTGTCCCGATCCCAGGCGGAGAAAGTGCCTTGGAAGAGTGCCCAGGCTGTGGGGCAGGAAGGTGACAGCCGGTGTCATCGGGAAGTCAGGAAACTAGAGTTGTCATTCCGCTGGTGACAGGCCCAGCCACCACTCTGGACTCAGCGCCTCTGAGAACGAAGCGGAAGGATGGGACCGCTTCTAAGTTTCTTTTTCACTCCAAAGGCCACGATTCCAAGATGGGAAAAAAAAAAAAAAAAAAAGATTGCTCCTATAATTTTAAGTAAAGGGGTAGAAAGAGCATGCACGCACACATGAATTACTTTTTCTGCTTTCAATTATTATATAAAACTTAAGATCTCATTTCCTCTGAATAAACCCTCAGCTCAAATTATGAGACACTTTGAAGTCTAATTTGCACTCAGCAAACACTTACTGAGTACCTTCTCTCATCAGGCGCAGTGGGAATGAGTAAGCTAGGGATACATTCCCAAATGTCTAGGAATTATTCATCGCCTGCTCTGGGAGACAAACACATAAATAGATATAAGTACCAGGCCATGTGCTAATTTTAGGACATTTGGGAGCTTATGGGAGGAACCTCGCTCTGTTTGGAGAAGTAAGGAAGGCTCCCTGGAGGAGGTGTCGGCGAGCTGAGAGCTGAAAATGGATTCAAAGCAAGTCAGGTACCAGGGGAACAAGAGTAGGAAGTGCATCCTATGTGGTGGGACCAGCTGGGCAGAGGCATGGGAGCTGGATGGAGTGTGGGGTGATCACGGGGCGATAGGCTCAATCATGGGAAGTTGTGGGATAAGATGAGACAAGAGGCTTAAATACTCCACATGGGCCCTTGCACAGGCAGGGGGGCGCCATTGAAAAGCATGAGGCCGAAATGGAAGACGCTGATGACGCCTTGCCATGCCAGCAGTCGGCAGCTGTGTGTCGCTGCAGGAGGCCCAGGTCCAAACCAGAGAAGGTGGAACCTGCATTGCCACCATTTGTCCACCATCCAGACACCATTGCTGACATGCACCTTCAGGAACTATTTGACATTGAAACTGGGACCCAGAACTATTGGACGTTGAAACTGAGACTCAAACATTTTTTTTGTTCCTATATATTTATTTCCAGTATGCAGATGCAAATTTTTTTTAAAGAAAAGAAACGGGGGGGAAAGCCGAAACCAGTTTGGCTCAGTGGATAGAGCGTCAGCCTGCGGACTGGAAGGTCCCAGGTTTGATTCCAGTCAAGGGCATGTACCTTGGTTTTGGGCACAATCCTGGTAGGGGGTGTGCAAGAGGCAGCTGATCGATGTTTCACTCTCACCGATGTTTCTGACTTTCTATCCCTCTCCCTTCCTCTCTGTAAAAGATCAATAAAATATATTTTTTTAAAAAAGAAAGAAAGAAAAGAAATGGGGGAAAAAGATAGATACGGAATGCCGAGACCGGTTTGGCTCAGTGGATAGAGCGTCGGACTGCGGACTGAAGGGTCCCGGGTTCGATTCCGGCAAGGGCATGTACCTTGGCTGCAGACACATCCCCAGTAGGGGTGTGCAAGAGGCAGCTGATCGATGTCTCTCTCTCATCGATGTTTCTGACTTTCTATCCCTCTCCCTTCTGCTCTGTAAAAAAATCAATTAAAAAAAAAAGATAGATACAGAAGCAAAGAAGCATTGAACAGACTGTCAAACTACAGTGGGGAGGCAGGGAGGGTGGGGGGCGGGGGCTGTAAGAGATCAACAGAGGGACTTGTACGCATGCACATAAGCATAGCCAATGGGTACAAGACACTGGGAGGGGGCAGGTGAGGGCATGTGCTGGGGTGTAGGGGAGGCTGAGGGGAGGTCAATGGGAGGGGGGAAAAGGAAACATATGTACTACTATTTGTAATACTTTAAAGAATAAAAAAATAAAAATAAAAACTATGGGATAACTTTGAACTTGGGGGAAAAAAAAAAAAGCATGAGGCCAAGGAGGGATGCAATCTGATTGGGGCTGTTCAGGAACCACGCGGCCCTGCCCCCCGGGGCCCCTGGAATGCCTGACCACAGGCACAGAGGGGGCTCCCTCCGGGGCCTGCTGGCACCGCTGCGGGTTTCTGGCGGGGAGCCGGAGGATTGTCAAAAGGCAAACACGTTGGGCCGCTGGCTTCCTTGGCAGCAGCGAGCAAGGCTTGTGCCCGGGAGAGGTGGCTGCGGGCCCCGCCGGGTGGGGGGCACAGTAGGTGTATGGGCGGCAGCCAGGAGGCTGAGAAAATGGGGCATTCATCTGAACAGTGTCCGGGATTGTCCGAGGGTACGGGCAGAGGAAATCGAGCTCAGGGGGGAAGGGGGGTGCAGGAAGCAGAGACACACAGCAACATATGTCTGCAGCCAGCAGGCGAGAGACAAAGCAGCTAAAGAAAGGGAGGCACCCGCTGTCCAGGCCCCTCTCGCTATCTCCGCAAAGGCTGCTGTGTGCCTCGTCCCGGGCAGGCCACCCAAGCGGGCACTTGACGCCCGAGTGGAGTTAGGGGCCCGTGGGTGTCCGGACACGTCGATCAGAATCACAGGGGCTCGGCTGCAGGCAGGCAGACGCTCCTGGGTTGGGCTGCTGATATCTCGATGGGGTTCCTGACAGCTTTCCCAGGTAGCGGTTCGTCTTGGGTCGCCCCGCTGCCTGCCTGCCTGCCTGCCCACCCTGGGCACAGAGCTGGCAGGCCGCTGCCCCCTGCCAGGAAAGGCCTGAGGCTCACTGGATCTCAAGAGTCTTGACTTTCTTTTTAACATTTTAATTTAGAGAGAAAGAGGAAGGGAGAAAGGGAGAGAGAGAGAGAGAGAAGAGAGAGAGAGACATCGATTTGTTGTTCCACTTATATATGCATTCATTGGTTGATTCTTGAACATGCCCTGACCAGGGATTGAACCTGAAACCTTGGTGTATCTGGACCACGAGAGTCTTATTGATTTTTACACAGAGGAAGGGAGAGAAATGGAGAGTTAGAAACATCAATGAGAGAGAAACATCGGTCAGCTGCCTCCTGCGCACTCCCCACTGGGGATGTGCCCACAACTAAGGTACATGCCCTTGACCAGAATTGAACCAGGGACCCTTCAGTCTGCAGGCAGACGTACCATCCACTGAGTTAAACCGGTTTTTGGCCAATGGGAGTCTTTTTAAAATATATATTTTTATTGATTTTTACAGAGAGGAAGAAACATCGATGAGAGAGAAACATCGATCAGCTGCCTCCTGCACACCCCCAACTGGGGATCGAGCCCACAACCAAGGTCCATGCCCTTGACCGGAATCAAACCCAGGACCCCTCAGTCAACGGGCCGACGCTCTATCCATTGAGCCACACCAGTCTTGACTTCCAGCCCCTGGACACAGTGTCTTCCGAGAACACCCGCATCACCAGGCAGGAGGCCGATTTGAAGACATAAAACTTACTTTAAAAAAATATATATTTTATTGATTTTTTACAGAGAGGAAGGGAGAGGGATAGAAAGTCAGAAACACTGATGAGAGAGAGACATGGATCAGCTGCCTCCTGCACACCCCCCACTGGGGATGTGCCCGCAACCAAGGTCCATGCCCTTGACTGGAATCGAACCTGAGACCTCTCAGTCCACAGGCCGATGCTCTATTCACTGAGCCACACCAGTTTTGGCACAAAACTCACTTTTTAAAAATGTTTACACATTATCTAAAAAGCATAAAGACTTACATTTAAATCTTAGACTGCGTATAAATCTATGACTTATCCTGGGTTCCCCCAAAAGTAAAGTCTGAGCTACACGCCTCAGTACTGATAGGTTATCTAGCAAGGGGCCCCCGAAATAGGAGTAAAAGGCAGGCCGGGAGCGAGAGCCAGCACCAGGGTGGGCCGTGAGGGGCTCTAACACGGGTGGCTGGCGGCTCGACTCCCCAGGACCCACTGAGGTGCCGTGGGAAATACACCTCGGGAGCGTCCACTCTGAGGAGCACGGGAGGAAGCATGTGGCCGGCAGCTCCCATTCCCATTCGTCAAGGGTTGCCGCCTGGGTGGCAACATCTCACGCTTGCAGGTTGCACATATTGAGCCTCACAGACACCCCACCCCCGTGGCATAAAGTGAGAGAGACGAGGCGTTGTCAAGTCGCAACTGAGCACATGTATCACTGGTTGGAATAAAAGGTGAGCCCAAGCCCTAACCGGTGTGGCTCAGTGAGTAGAGCGTCAGCCTGTGGACTCAAGGGTTCCAGGTTCGATTCCGGTCAAGGGCATGGACCTTGCTTGCGGGCACATCCCCAGTATGGAGTGTGCAGGAGGCAGCTGATCGATGTTTCTCTCTCATGGATGTTTCTAACTCTCTATCCTTCTCCCTTCCGCTCTGTAAAAAATCAATAAAACATATTTTTAAAAAATAGTTGAGCCCAAGAGGACCTGAAGCACCACACTCAGATGTCGGATCCACTCTCCAGGGACATGGACCTGTCCCCACCCCCAGCCACTCTCCCGCCCTCAGACAATGGACATCTCCCATTCTTGCCTGCCCAGAACCCGTGCTGCCTTTCCCGGTAGCAGCATCCCTATTTGGGGATCCGGAAGCCAAGCCCTGCCCTACCCCCCAACTGTCAGTTCTTGTGTTTGGATGGGGCTGACCTCCCCACCTTCCCATGTCCTCCCCTCCAAGGGTTGGTCAAGTCCCAGGTGCATCCAATCAGCTAAGTCCGTTCTTCTCCTCCAGCTACAGTGATTGGTTGGCTCAGGAGGAGTCGCTGGGTCCGGTCTGCTTACATGTGCAGTTAGGCATCTACACAGCCACACCCTGGGGGAGGCGATTCCACCCCAAATTGCAGGGGTGAGCCTTGAAGGACTCTGGTTCGGACTACAGGGACAGATGTGTTCTTGTTGGCACCGAGTCAGTACTAGTAAGAAAGCCCATGATGCCAATGGCTGCAGGAGGCTCTCCTCGGACTCTGAAGTGAACCCATCTCAGCCGCAGCCCTCACTGTGTACGGCAGAGCAAAAAGACAGAAAACACTGGTCCCCCAGGATGAGGACATGGGTGAGTTGTTGAATCAACCAAACCTAAAAGCTCAACCTACTCCTGGGTCTCCAGTTACGAGAATCACTGCCCTTCACGGTCCAGGTCCATGTAAGGGGCATGTTCCCTGTTATTGACAGCTGAACACAATCCTAACCGTGACATGCACTTGAGCATAAAAGAGAACCATCAATTCATACAACAGAAACTTCCCAGGGAGGAGATTCCAGACGAGCTGAGACTTCACATATGTGATCTCATTTTTAAAAAAATATATCTTTATTGATTTCAGAGAGGAAGGGAGAGGGAAAGAGAGTGGAAACATCAATGATGAGAGGGATTCATTGATCGGCTGCCTCCTGCACGTCCCCTAATGGGGATCAAGCCCGCAAACCAGGCATGTGCCCTTGGCTGTAATCAAACCTGGGACCCTTCAGTCCGCAGGTCGATGCTCTATCCACTGAGCCAAACCAGTTAGGATAGTGGTCGGCAAACTCATTAGTCAGCAGAGCCAAATATCAACAGGACAATGATTGAGATTTATTTAGAGAGCCAAATTTTTAAAAAATATTTTTTATTGATTTTTTTTTTACAGAGAGGAAGGGAGAGGGATAGAAAGTCAGAAACATCGATGAGAGAGAAACATGGATCAGCTGCCTCTTGCACACCCCCTACTGAGGATGTGCCCACAGCCAAGGTACATGCCCCTGACCGGAATCGAACCTGGGACCTTTCAGTCTGCAGGCCAACGCTCTATCCACTGAGCCAAACCGGTTCTGGCTAGAGAGCCAAATTTTTAAAAGTTAAACTTCTTTTAATGCCACTTCTTCAAAATAGACTTGTCCTGCCAAAACTGGTTTGGCTCAGTGGATAGAGCGTTGGCCTGTGGAGTGAGAGGTCCCAGGGTTCAATTCCGGTCAAGGGCATGTACCTTAATTTCGGGCACATCCCCGGGAAGGTGTGTGCAAGAGGCAGCTGATCCATGTTTCTCTTTCATCGATGTTTCTGACTTTCTATCCCTCTCCCTTCCACTCTGTAAAAAATCAATAAAATATGTATTTTTAAAAAATAGCCAAAACCGGTTTGGCTCAGTAGATAGAGCGTCAGCCTGCAGACTGAAGGGTCCCGGGTTTGATTCCAGTCAAGGGCATGTACCTTGGTTGCAGGCACATCCCCAGTGAGAGTTGTGCAGGATGCAGCTGATCGATGTTTCTCTCTCATCGATGTTTCTATCTCTCTACCCCTTCCTCTCGGTAAAAATTTAATAAAATATATGTATATATTTTTTAAAATAGACTCGCCTAGGCTGTTGTATTTTGTGGAAGAGCCACACTCAAGGGGCCAAAGAGCCGCATGTGGCTCTCGAGCCACAGTTTGCTGACCACTGAGCTAAGGCCATATGTGATCTCATTTGATCATTATCATCTCACCCTGGTGGACTCCCACTTCCCGGATGGGATGAAGAAAAAACAAACAAGGAAAGAAGTGACAGAACCAACCTAGTGGCTGACAAGTGGGAGCAGGTTTGCCCACAGGGGGACACCTGACAATGTCTAGAGACCTTTCTGGTCACCACACCTCGGGGGAGAGGGAGGGGTGCCACTGGCATGTAGCGGGTAGAGGCAGGGATGCTGCTCAACATATTACAGTGCAGAGAACTGTCCCCCAAAAAGAAGTATCTTGGCCAGAAGATCAATAGTGCTGAGGCTGAGAATCCCTGTGTGACTCACCCAGGGCCACTGGGATTCTAGATGCAGAATCAAACTCAGAAAACTCAGACTCTGCTGAGCACAGCTGAGCCCGCTCTGGACGGGCAGTGCAGAGGCCGTCGGGATTGCCAGCAGGGGAAGGGGCCTGGGAGCCGGGGGAGGGGGGAGCCCAGCCACTTCGGGGCACCATGCTCTCGTGCCAGCTTCGCCCTCAATGAAATCCATTCCAGGGCGAGCCCCTTGCAGACTCTTGCATAATTTCCTGGCCCCCAAGGCCTGGGCTCCAGGGCACCTGGGGAGGTCTGTGGCTCCGTGCCCAGAATACCAACCCCGTTTCTACCTGGTTGGCTGGCATTGGCTACACAAAATTGGAAATTAATAATTCATCTCTCGGGATGAATAATTCAACAGAGGGGACAAAGGGCCGTGGGCGTCACCAGGGAGCCCGCGGTGCTTTCTAAAGGCGGGGGGGGACACAAACTCCACAGCCAGACTGGTGTCTGGAGCCGAAGGACCCTGATACTAGACAGCTTAGATTAGGGCACACTGAGAGCATTGAGGTTTCCAGAAGGGAATTCAGGGCCCTATCTCCCCCGTCCCCAACACACACACATACCACCTCCAGCCTCTCTAACCCTCACAGTTCATTACAGCCAGCTTCATGGGCACCTATTCCAGGAAACGTTCTCTGAACACCCCAACCAACTGAAGCGGAAACGCATCGCTCTCTGACCCACGTGGGAGCCACTTAGCCTTGACCATTGATTACCCATTGCCTCACCCTAAGCCTCGTTTCCGTCACCACGGCTTCTGGGGCCATGGCATGGCTTTTCCAGCTAAATGGGAAGAGAGAGTCAGCAGAGAGCTGATGGCAGTGGTTCTCAGCGCCGTGGGCATGAGACTCTTTCGAGGCTCGGATGAAAGTCTTGCAGCCCCTTTACTGGAAAATACTCCCCAGGATGTCCATGCACAATGCAAGGGGTGCATAGACCCATGGACCCCCGTTTAGGATTCCTGCCTCCTGGGGAGCTTTCTGTTAAAAAGAGGGACGACAGCCCTGACTGGTTTGGCCCAGTGGAGAGAGCGCGGGCCTGCAGACCGAAGGGGCCCCAGTTTGGTTCCGGTCAAGGGCACGTCCCAGCATTGCAGGCTCCCCTCCGACCAGGGCTCTCTCAGGGTGAGCACAGGAGGCGACCCATCGATGTGTTTCTCTCACATCCATATTTCTCTCTCTCTCTCTCTCTCTCTCTCTCTCTCTCTCTCTCTCTCTCTCTCTCTCTTCCTCTCTCTCTAAAATCAATGGGAAAATAGCCTCAGGTGAGAAAAAAGAGGAAGAGGAAGAACTACAATTGCCCGGGAATTAAAAAGCAATCCAGCCCCTGAACCTTGCCTTAAAAATGGCCCTGTCCAAGGTGCCAAGGTATTTTCAGGAAGTGAATCATTAGCAAGGAGCTATTTGATGCCTATGTGAGTCATTGCCTAGCTCTGGACCACGGTTTCTTGCCATCGAAAGAGCTGGTCTAGAGCAGTGCTCGGCAAACTCATTAGCCCACAGAGCCAATAGCAACAGCACAACGGTTGACATTTCTTTGGAGAGCCGAAAGCCGGCTTCTGAGCACGGGCCACAAAGTTTCAATCCCACTGTATGTGCTCGCCCGCACGTGGGGTTGTGGAAGAGCCACACTCAAGAGGCCAAAGAGCCGCCTGTGGCTCTCGAGCCGCAGTTTGCCGAGCCCTGGTCTAGAGCATCTTAGCAATCTGACTCAATCATTCGCTCGGCAAATATTCATTGCACCCTATGAGGTGCCAGGTACCAAGCTAAGAACTGGAGATAAGGCTGGTGCACAAAACAGAGGAGGGCGAGGTCTCACTTGTCGGAATGCATCGTCTAACGAGGGAGGCAGTCACCGATTAAATAATCGCGTGCAAAAAAAACACAAAAAAAACACAAGACGATGAGCTGTGATCTGTGCAACCCAGGGACGTGCAGGGAGCTGGCTAGGGCCGTGTGTGTCAGGGGAACAACAATCACCTGTGGAAGGAAGAGAGGCGAGGCCTCCCTTTGGGGAAGGGAGCAGGGGGGGGGGGGGGGGGGGGCGTTTCAGACGGAGGAAGCAGCATGCGCTGGTGCCGCGGCGTGTGAGGAGGCCAGGATGCTTAAGCACGAGATGGTCAGAGCGGCTGCATTCTGGAGCCCTCTGGGGACTGTGTGGCCCGGGGAAGAAACAGCTAGAAACTTGGGAAGGCTAGGTTCCCCACTCCATAATGGTCTAGGCCGGCGGTCGGCAAACGGCTCTTTGGGCCCTGGAGCGTGGCTCTTCCACAACACACCACGGCCCGGGCGAGTCTGTTTTGAAGAAGTGGCGTTAGAAGAAGTTTAAGTTAAAAACATGTGGCTCTCCAAAGAAATTACAATCATTGTCCTGTTGATAGTTGGCTCTGTGGACTCATGAGTTTGCCGACCACTGGCCTAGGCATATCTTCCAAGAGCTTCTTTCCCTGCTCTCCAGAGGAGGGGGGAAAAATTTTAAAAAGCTACAGAGCTGGCACTGTTCCACTACATGATAGCCCAGGTTTGATGGTTTAAAAGCACCAAGTCCCAACCTCTCCCATCACCTGAAGCTGCAGCCGCCTGTGACAGCGCTTCCCCGCGGCTCCTGCAGGAGAAGCGCACGCCGCTGCCCAGTACAGAGTGTTTATCGCCGAAGTGAAGCCATCTCCCTGCCCAGCCCCCCTCTGCCATTTACACCGGGCCCCAGGCCTGGAGGGATTATTCCACCTCCTGGTTCCTGGCTCCGTCGCCCCAACTGGTGATTATATGGAGGCTCAGGCGTGCCCATGGCCACTGCGCTGGGTGGTCTGGGCGCAGGCTCTTAGCGGCGTGGGGGCAGACGGAGCTCCCCTGTCATCTCCCTGGGCGGGGTCCAGGCGGGAGCCAGCACTGAGATGTCACCAGTTCCTGGGCGACTCCGGCGGTCCCCCTCTCTGGGCTTCAGTTCCCTCAACTGTAAAACGAGAGGTTTGGACCACATGTTCCAGAAGATTCTTACTTTGACTTGGGGATTCTCTGCCCTCCGCTTCCTAAAACGTGTTCACTTAGACATTCTCTTCCCCTCTCCTCCCCCTCAATTTTTCCGACGTTTGTTCACAGACCGGCAACAGCAGGCAAGACAACCCTAGCACTCATTGTAAATTATAATGAGAGGATAATCAGCTGCCTTCAAATTAAGCCTCCCTTCTCGGAATCCAGGAAACTGGTTTTTAAGTTCTCATTATCACCATTTAACGCCGATTTCTCGCTAAGACCCAGAGGGGTGAGGGAGAATGACAAGCAGATGTTTTGTGATGTGGGGCCCTGGGGGGTGATTTGAGACTTTCGCTTAAGTGATCATCCTCCGGATTCCTCTGGAGTCAGCAGAAGCTTTGATGAACTTGACAGAGGGCAGGGGGATTGGACAGACATGGGGCGGCGGCCTAAGGAGAGAGAAAGCTGCCCGAGACAGTGTTTCCCGGCGGGGGACCGAGTGGATTATGAAATTAGTGTATTTATGGAACACTTTGCAAAGAGATTTCAGGCTGTTATTTCATTTTCTCAGGAAGATACTTCTCTATGGCCTGAGCTCTTTCTGCCGGTCAGTTCTCAGATTTCCAGAACACTGAGACTAAACAGCATCCTCTTCAGAAAGTCAAGGCAGCCGGCCGGCATGGCTCCGTGGTTGAGCGTCCACCTATGGACCAGGTCACAATCCAATTCTCGGTCACAAGTCAGGGCACAAACCCAGGTTGAGGGCTTGATCCCCAGTGTGGGGCATGCAGGAGGCAGCCGATTCATGATTCTCTCTCATCATGGATGTTCCTCTCTCCCTCTCCCTCTCCCTTCCTCTCTGTAAAAAACCAATAAAATATATATTTTTTAAAAAGAGTTAACCCTGATAGAGTATTCTTCCTTCTTCCCTCCCTCTCTCCTGCCCTCCCTTCTTTCCTTCCTTCCTTCCTCCTCTCTAAAATGTCTTAAGCACCTACTATGTGTGTGGCATTGTTTTAAGCCACTGAGTTTGGGGGTGATTTTGTTGCACAGGAGTCGAGAGCTCACCCAATCGCATATCCCTCCACTCTGGTTAAGGAGTCCCAATCCAAGTGGACGGAAGCGGGAGGGGTGGTTCGCTGAGCATTCTACTGGGATTTCCCGAGAGGTGGGATCACACCCCAATATCACCTTCCAACCACAGGGAGACAGGAGGGATGAGGGCGTGGCCACAGTCAGACCGGCCCTTGTGGGGGCGGAGTCTTAAGGCTGGGGGCGTGGCCTCGGGCCCGGCTTCCTGGTGGCAGTTGGCGCCGGGGGCGGGGCCGGGACGAGGCTTCCTATCACCGTCTGCGGAATCGCCGTTTGACCCCGGAAGTCCCGGCTTACTGGGAGCTGTCACCGTGGACCGCGGCGGCGGCGGCGGCGGCACGGAGCCGGCAGTGGAGCCGCCGAGGTGAGTCCGTGGCTGGATGCGGGGCATCGGGCCTGGGGGGAGCCGCGGCCGTGCCTGGGGCTGCCTCGGGACTCTCCACGACGGGGCCTGGGCTGTGCTGCCCCAGGGGCCTGGAGTCGCCCTCTGACCCCCACGAGACCAGAAAGTATCATCGGGGTTCGAGGCTCGGCCCCAAAGTGACTTGATCGAATCGCGGTCCCCGCAACTTCATCCTGGGGTGAGGGGACCGCGCATCGTTCCGTTTCCTCGGGGTTCATCCATCTATAGTTGGGCAAATATATGTCACGTTTCTCCTACGTGCCGGGTACCGATCTAGGCACAGAACAAGACAGGCGAGACTCCTGCCCGCGGCTAGCGCACGGTCTAGTGGGAGGAGGCAGTCAATGACAGGCAAAGGCGCAAGATAATGAAATGTAGGACAGGGACTGGGAGAGTGAGGACTTGAGATTGGGCCGTCTGGTGTCTAAAGGGGAGTCGCGGTGAGTTGAGACCAGAAGGGTGATGATGGCAGGGAAACTGAGGCAGCGGTAGCTCCGGGAATGCGCCCCGGCCTTGCAGGCATTGGTGCTTGCCCCCAGCTCCCCTTCTGAAGAAAGTGCTTTCCTGACTCCTGGCGTTGCTGTCCCGCCTGGCACTGGGGTTGCAGTGGTGGGCACAGACATTGTCATGATCGCGTGTCCTTATCCTTTTGGGAACTTCAATCATTCTTTGCCTCGTTAGTTTCTGCCCATACTCGAGAGGAAAACGCACATCTTCCTTGACAGCCCTCCTCTGTCCTAGCCGCAGGGGCCTGACCCAGGTAGCACGCATTATGGTGTTGAGATCCACGTGTTCGTATGGCTGATTGACTCATGGCTGTCTTTCCCTTCGAGACTGAGTTCTGTGAAGGGCAGGACAGGCCTGTTATTTGTGCACTTGAGCGTTCCATGGGCTTCAGTGCCCGGATGTGAGATCTCAGAAATCTTTGGGTGGATGAGCGAGAGGATTATTTTTTATTTATTTATTTCATTCATTGTCAAATATATTTTATTGATTTTTATTTTATTTTTTTACAGAGAGGAAAGGAGAGGAAGAGAGAGTTAGAAACATTGATGAGAGAGAAACATCGATCAGCTGCCTCCTGCTGGGGATGTGCCTGCAACCAAGGTCCATGCCCTTGACCGGGATCAAACCTGGGACCCTTCAGTCCCCAGGCCGACGCTCTATCCACTGAGCCAAACTGGTTAGCGATGAGTGAGAGGACTAACCTAGACTTTGCTCTCCACTGGTTCCTCGGGGGTCTCTCCTGCCGCCACGTTACTGTCTCCCCTTTCTGACCATGTCTCTCCTCTACTTAAATGGCTCCTCGCTGCCTTCAGTGGAAAGCCACAATCTTTGGCATAGCATTCAAGGCTTTAAAAAAAACACGCAGAACACCTGGCCCCATCTCTGCTATCCAGCATCTTCGCTCTACGTCTGTCATCCCTCCCTGACCTTGCATTTCCAACCCTGTCTTCCCCTCCCTGCAAACCACAGGCTCTGAGCCTTGGCTCACGCTCGCTCTTTGCTTTTTAATGCCCTTCCTTCCCATCTTGTCATCCCGGCCCTTCCACCACCACGTGACAGGTCCCTTTCTCTGTGGCGTGCTCCCTTTCCCTGCCGTGCTTGTTTGGGAAACTTCCTGTTAGAGCTGTAGCCACGCCAAAGCAGAGCCATTGGCCCTCCCAGGACCCCGAAGGTCTGAAGTCAGCGCTGAGTAAGCGAAGAAGCCCAAGGCGCTCTGCCTGTGGTCGGGACTTGAGTGATAACAAGTTAACTTTATTGAGTGCTTGTTATACGCCAAGTCCTGTGTTGAACACTGAGCATTATTATCCTCTGTTTCCTCGTTGGCCTTAGAGTTGGTGTGAGCATCAATACAGGCAAAGTGAGTTAACATGTGTGAACTGAGTTAATGCCGAGAGTTGCCAACACGTGATAAGCATGTTGCTCCCTCAGCTCTTTGTCATTATGTTTGGACGTGAGCTTCCTCAGGGGTGTCTTCTGAAGACCAGGCCCTGGCCTGACGCCAGAGATCCGGACATCCGTGTGTACACACATAGCCCATGTAACTCTGGGATGATCATGCCCCCCCGCTTATCTGAAAGGGCTCAGGACGTGAGAGGTGATGGTTCCCCCATCCCGGCCTTAGTATGTCTGCATGTTGTCATTGAGATGGTGCTGACCTTTTATGGCGTGTCTTTTTTTTTTTTTTAATATGTTTTATTGATTTTTTTGCAAAGAGGAAGGGAGAGGGTCAGAGAGTTAGAAACATCGATGAGAGAGACACCGATTCAGCTGCCTCCTGCACACCCTCCACTGGGGATGTGCCTGCAACCAAGGTACATGCCCTTGACCGGAATCGAACCTGAGACCTTGAATTCGCAGGCTGATGCTCTGTCCACTGAGCCAAATCGGTGAGGGCTGCGGCATGTCTTTTAAGGAGTCTAATTCACTTCATTCCATGAAACAGCCAATGTGCACAGCCCTCCAGTGGGTCAGGTCACGTGGTATTGTGAAAAGAGCAGTGGACGGGAAGACAGAAGACGTGCGACCTGCCGTTCACGCAATCTGCCGTTCACGGACTCTGGGCCGATTTGGGCCTCTGTGAAAAGGAGCTTGTACTTAGCAAGCGTCTGTGAATTCTGTCATCCTCCTTTCCTCCATGTCCTTCTTCCCCGATGCCTAGGAAGGTTATAAAATCTTAACACACTCTACAAGTGAGGGGAGGCCCATGGCTTCACCCTCAGACGACTTAACATCAGGTTGGAATTAAAAGTATCCTGTCCAGTTGTTCATCAAACATTTGGATGAGGCCTCCTCTCCACCGGCCTGTGCTGGTCCTGGAAAAGTTAGTAAGAGGAGGAGAGTCAGGCACTGTCCTCACAGAGCCCACAGGCCAGGCAGGGCATGGAGCTGGAGCCGCACTGAAGATCACCATAGCCAGTCCTCAAAGGGTGGGAGTGTGTGGGGGTCACCGGGGAGTGTGCAGTCACGGTAGCCTGGATTAGGACAGGAACCAGGCCTTTGAGGGCCTCGCCAGGAGCCCCATGAGGCCAGCGGTGGCAGCTCCTGGGATCAGCCTGGAGCAGGACCCTGTACCCGGAGCCTATGTGTCTGCTCTCTCCTTCCATCCGTGTCCTTCCAGGAGGGCCTCGAGCACAATGCCAGCTCTGCCCCTGGACCAGCTCCAGATCACCCGCAAGGACCCGAAGACAGGCAAGCTGAGGACATCGCCAGCGCTGGTGAGCGGTGCCTTGCGGCTTTTCGGACTGATGTTATCACTCCTGCCATTCAAAAGTGCGAAGTGAATTCCTTCTCTATGTGTTCGGGGCCACAGGCAGTCACTCAGTAGCTGGGACACTCAGGTCCTTCCAGGCCCAGCGTAGAAGTTTCCGTTCCGAGCCTCCGCCTGCATTTGAGTCTATTTTCCATGTCCCCTCCCCACACCTCCCCTCAGAGCATTTCATTTTGAGTCAGAGTCGGCGGGCAGTTCTGGCTAGCCTGAGCTGGCCTGGAAACGGATCCGTCCCGAAGCCGGTTCGGCCCTTTGGCCCTGTGGGACGTGTTCGGGTTTCAGGTAGGCCTTTTTCAGAGCTATCTCAGCTGCTATCCACACTCGGGGGGAGGGGGCGCTGATTTCAGAGGTCCGGCCGACTTTGATCTCAATGTCAATGGGCTGAGAAGCGCCACATACAGACCCGGCAGGGCCTGAGAGCCTGAAAACTAAGGAGGCTGTGAACAGCTGCAGGGGGAGATTAGAGCCACGGGGAGGCACCAGGCTGCTGGAGGGTCAGACCCTGGGCGAGGGTCCCCCTGCCCGCTTGCTGTTTTCCCAAGAATATGAGCTTACTGGCGCAAGGTGGGAGGAAGTACTTTCCCGGCACTTGAGTGAAGTCGTGGGAAACGAGAGCTTGGTGTTCTATTTCCTGCTTTCTGAATGGCTTCCCGTTACTTCCTAACTCCTGTCTGGGCTGCGCATGCCCTCCATGCTCCCAAGAGTGTTATTCATATAGTACTTGAGAGTCCCAGAGCCCTCGCGTTGGGCGAAACCTTTCTGAGCACCCCACCCGATTATCTCTCGTAAGCGGCCCGCGGCCCTGTGGGTAGGTATTTGGGTTGTCTGCATTTTACAGATGAGGAAACAGAGAGTTCAAGGTCACAGACATAGGAAATTGGGGGAGCCAGGATGGGAATCCAGCTCGAGGTCAGACCCATCATCTTTCTGCTATAAAACCTCTTGTTTCTTTTTTATAACCTTTTTATGTAAGGAGGATATTTATCAAGAAAATCGAAAACTCTTCTGCCCAATAGGATAGCCATTTGCCAAATAGGACAATTGAGCACTTGGAGTGCGGGGTGTTCGGTCGAAGAACTGGATGTGTAGTTGAACTTCAGTGGAATTAAATCGGAATGGCCCAGCGGGTAAGCGGTGGCCTGCACCGGTGCAGAGCAGCTCATTCCTGCAGAAAGCGCCCCTCTCTGGATCCAGCCAGCCGCTTTGTGAGACACGTGGTTCCTCCCGCGGCTGGCTCTGCTGTTCCACCTTGGTCCTTCCCCTCACTCTGAACACCAGGGGAGCTAGACTGTGGGCTCCGGGGGAGCAGGGACCTGGTGCCTCCTCTTCCTTCTGGCTTCCCAGGGCCAGGGACATTCCGTCAGTGAGTCAAGGGCCCCAGCAGCCATTGTGACAGGCACCGGAGCCGCAAAGAGAAAAGACCTGGTTCCTGCCCCGGAGCTGCCCGTGGTCCGAGCGAAAAGCCGACCAGTGGCTTCTCTACCGTGTGATCAGGGTGGTGGGGGAAGGAAGTCCAGGCTGCCGAGCCAGACCAAAGGGAGGGAGTGTAGGCAGGGAGGCCTCGGGAGAAGTGGGAGGACATGCGCAGCCAGAGAAGGCTCCTAAACCGGGGGAGGGGGGGGGGGGGACGGGGGGGTGGGGGGGGGGATCCTGAGCTGGTGTTGAAGGATGTAGAAGCGTTAGCCAGGCAGAGCGATGGGCAAAAGGCGGGCCTGGCAGGAGGACCGAGAGACCCTGCTGTTTTGAGAGCCTGACTCCTCCACTGACCACCGGTCACCTGAGGTGGAAACTGTACCCCACGGGCTTTGAGTGAAATGTCACACACACTTGGCTGTGTGACTTTGGGCAAGTTACATAACCTCTCCGTACCCCGGGATCTAAAAAGGGGTGATAACAGAACCAGCTTTGTGGGGTGGCGGTGAGGATTAAATGAGATGTCTGAATTAGCACTGTGCCAGAGCATGGTAAACACTCAGTAATGACGGAGATGACAGTGACCGTGACAGGAGCATTGGATGGGAGTAGGGTGGGAAGAGGGATGAGCTGAGGGAGACAGTTGCCTGATCGAGGAGTAGTCTTGCTGGCCAGGCCGAAGAGGGTGACCCTGCTGGCCACTGGAAGCTCCTGAAAGATTGTCCCTGTACTTGTGTCTTTAGCCCTAACATGGGACAAGGAGATTGCTAGCCAAGGGACAGCCACCATGCCGCCTCTGCAGGGTGATGGGTCACCCTAATGTTTATTGAGTGCCTACTGTGTGCACTGTGCATACTTGGTAGCTGTTGAATATCCCAAAGCAAGCCTTGGGCCAGATTGGGTGAGTGAGCTGTGGAAGAAGATAAGACTCATGGAAGTGGAGCACTTAAAGAACGGTGCCAGTGGTTTCTTATCAGAAAGGCTGGTGGGCAGAGAATGTCCAAAGAGCTCCTTTGACCAAGTGGGACCCAAGTCAGCCCTGAAGGCTGGAGAAACAGCTGGGGCCTGCCACTCCCTGCCCTGAACTCTTCCGCGGCCCCCGTTACCTCCGAAATAAAGTCCCTACTCTGAGCTTGGCATTCAAGGCTCTTCAAAGACCTTAGCAGTATCTGGTCCTTCATCGCCTCTAAAGGACAGGCAGGGAGACCAGGATGGCACGGGGGTGCCATAGGTCACTTAGTAGGTCTGCAGAGTAAGCTTTGGTTCATGCGCTGCCTCAGTTGCCTCCTTAGCCATGTGACCTTGGTGGAGTTCCTGAAGCTTACTGAGTCTGTTTCCTCCTCTGTGAAAAGCTGCCATCTCCCTTTTCAGGAGCTGTTGTAGGTGAGGACGAAAGGATGGGGGGTACACTCCTCAGCAGCAGGCACAGGACGGGCCCGCCATAACCAGTGGCTTTTATTGTCATCTTTCCAGCGTCTTTCACTCCAGATCCATCGCCTGCCGCCCGTGCAGTCTGTGCCCTCTCTTTTTTTATGGCGCATTTTTATGCCTCCATAAAAAGACCGTTTCTTCCTTCTCAGAATCTTTCTCCTTCTCCAAGGCCCCGCTCAGCTGCTGCCTGCTTTGCGAAGCGAGCTGGCCCTTGTCCCCCAACATCGTCAGCCCCCCTTGCACTCCCACGGCCCCTCTGGCAGGTCGGAGCTGTCACCTGCTCTGTGTTTTGCTCTCCCGGTGGCTGAGCTGTGCACCTTCCCCGCCGGAGCACGGTCTCTGCGCACGCAGATGCGTTTCTTCACGTGCCGCACCCCACATGGCGCAGCGGGGTTCCAGTCAGTGTTTGCTGGACGGTAAGGAGAGTAGGACGTTTTGGGGGGCGGGGTCTATTTCGGAGTGGAGGACAGGGGAGTAACCTGGCCTGAGCAGTGACCTAAGAGGTGAGGTGTCCAACAGATAAGAGTTTGGGGGAAGCCAGGAAACCCGGGAGGTGAATTTAGACCTTAGAGAATAGTTTTGAACCGGGTTCAGTCATCAGGATTCCCTTTTCAAAGATTTGTACCTGGAACCCCCCTCTGTACATTTTAATTTAAGTGGGAAGGGTCCTAAAGACCCAAAGAGAGGCCCCTTCCCAGCCCCCCAGGAATCCTTGTGGAACCCAAAGACTCCACGGTTTGACAACGTGCCTTAGGCAGTAGGGAGGCATAGGTGGTTGTCAAGGAGACCAGCAATCATCCTGATTTCCCTGTCGCCCCGGACTGACAGGCCCGAAAGCGGGCGGATGTGTTTGATGGCAGCTGGGATGTTGCCTGGTCTTCCGCTGTTCCCGGCTCCCCGGAGAAGGCAGCCCCTTATGCAGTCCGAGGAGAAAACGGAGCCTCTCCGTTAAGGGAACAAAGTCCGTCTGTTCCCAGCGAGGGAGCGGCCGGAAGAGAGAACTGTGACTCTCGGCCAAGACCTGCAGCTACTCGGCTAGCATCTTGTCTGCGCAAAAAAGTGACGGAGTGTATTTTCCTGATTAGGAAATGGATATAGCATAATACATCTAGAATAATACCATTTCTGTGAGGAAGCAGCTAAATACCTTATGTGGGTACGTTTTTAAAATATATAATATTGTATTGATTTTTCACAGAGAGGAAGGGACAGGGATAGAGAGTCAGAAACATCGATGAGAGAGAAACATTGATCAGCTGCCTCCTGCTCACTTCCTATTGGGTATGCACCCGCAACCAAGGTACGTGCCCTTGACCGGAATCGAACCCGCGACCCTTCAGTCCGCAGGCCGACGCTCTATCCCCTGAGCCACGCCGGTCTCCGCTGTGTGGGTGCATTTTAACGTAGACGCCCAGAGAAGGCCTGAAGGATGCTCACCGGATGGACGGACAGGGCCTGGGAGGGGAGTCTCAGGCAGCTCACCTGCTCTGCGGTTTTGTAATCTTTGAAAGAACAGAGGCTCAGGTCTCACTTACATAATTAAAACGTAATTTACAAAAGTAATACATTTTCATTTTTTTAATTGGAAAGCATTTTCAAATCAAAATATCCCTATCAGAGACAACCGTTATCAGCTTTAGAGTGTTATCCCCCATACACACTTTTGTTTTTTAGCCTGAATGTGAATGTGTTACATCTATCTATCTATCTATCTATCTAAAGTCTTCTTTATTTTTTAATCCAAAAACGGATTACATTAACTAGAGAGGTTTGTATCCTGCTTTTTTTTTTTTTTCCCTCACCCTTTCCCCGTGCGATGACAGTATTCTCCAAAAAAACACGGTTTCCGATGCCCGCCCCGTGTTCTTCGTCGGAGACACTCGGTCCTCTGTGCTTACAGCCCCTGGAGGGGCGCCGGCCGGCGCAGCCCGGCGCGGGCATGGCTGGGGGTTGGCAGACGGGCCCTGGCTGACTAACCCTGCCACGGTAACACGTGGTTTTTGGATCCCTAGCACCCCGAGCAGAAGGCAGACCGGTATTTTGTGTTGTACAAACCGCCCCCTAAAGACAACATTCCCGCCCTAGTGGAGGAGTACCTGGAGCGCGCCACCTTCGTAGCCAATGACCTCGACTGGCTCCTGGCCTTGCCACACGCTAGATTCTGGTGCCAGGTAACCTTCTCTCCGCGTTGACGCTAACACAGCGCACGTGCCACGCTGTTGGGTTGGTTCCTGTTGTTTCTCTCCCCCTAGGAGGTGCCTTTTCCTCTCCCTTTTTGCCCACTGGATCCCTAACAGGAAGTTGTGGTTTGGATTGCCCTGTCTTGTATCACGCTCTTAGTGCTGTCTGCACAACACCTTCCGACGTGTCGCTTTGAGAAACGTGTGTAGCCCTCGCTCACGCACGCCTTCTCGGCCCCCTGGGGGTGGCGTGGCGGAGCTCAGGCCTCGCACCAGCCCCGGGCTGTCGGGCTCAAACCCTCGCCCCGCTCTGTTGCCTGGCCCAGGTCATCTTCGACGAGACCCTGCAGAAGTGCCTGGACTCCTACCTGCACCATGTGCCCCGGAAGTTCGACGAGTGGGTGGCCCCGGCCCCCGAGGTGGCGGACATGCAGAAGCGGCTGCATCGCAGCGTCTTTCTCACCTTCCTCCGCATGTCCACGCACAAGGAGTCCAAAGTGAGCCCTGGCCCCGTGACGGTCACCCAACACCTCTCCGTCCTGGGAAGGAAGGCTCTGGAAGGATCGGGTTTCCCCTTTGTCTCCCCTCTGCCTTTATCCCCGCTGTCTGTCGGGGAAGAAATCTGTGCCGCTTCCCTGCCCCTCCGCCTCCCCTGCCCGGCCCGCCTGCATCACGCCCAGTGTCTCCATCAATGGAGCCGGGCCCTCCGCCAGCTGACGCGTGACACTGCCTTCGCTGTGCGTCAGAGGGTGGACATGCTGATCTGACTTTTGAAAGGAACTTGTAGGTGCTGTTTGAAAACCTTGACTCCTCCCACCCCCCAGTTTTAAAAGTGATAATGCTGCTGCCCTGGCTGGGGGCGGGGGTGTCATTCTGTGCACCAGAAGGTGGTGGATGCCATCCCTGGTCAGGGCACGTACTCAGGTGTGGGTTCCATCCCCATTTGGGGCACATGCGGGAGGTAGCTGATGGGTGTTTCTCTCTCGAATCAATGTTTCTATCCCTTCCTCTCTCTAAAACCAATAAATAATAATGATTCTGTCTCTAAACAACACAAACATCACAGAAATATTTTGTCAAGAGTGAAGGTTACCTACAAAATCCCCTCCTCCCAATAACTACTGTTAAGGTGCATGTTTCTTTTTAAAAAAATATATTTTATTGATTTTTTACAGAGAGGAAGGGAGAGGAATAGAGAGTTAGAAATATAGATGAGAGAGAAACATCGATCAGTTGCCTTGTGCGCACCCCCTACTGAGGATGTACCCACAACCAAGGTACATGCCCTTGACCGGAATCGAACCTGGGATCCTTCAGCCCACAGGCCGACGCTCTATCCACTGAGCCAAGCCGATTAGGGCAAGGTGCATGTTTCTTTAGGGAAACTTTTTTCCCCTTTCAGCAGAGAGGTGTGTGTGTGTGTGTGTGTGTATGTGTGTGTGTGTGTTTGTTTTAAAAATAGGATCTTGTGGGGTTTATTAAACTTTCTTAGTATGAAAATTTTCAAAAATCACAAAAGCATAATGAATCCCATGTACCCATCACCCAACTTAAACAATTATCAACATGTTGCCAGTCTCATTTTCTCCCTCCTCCAGAGTCTTGTGTGTTTTTTTCTTTTTCTGGAGTATTTGAAGGTGACCCCAGACACCCCGGTAACTCACCCATAACTGTTTTGGAATGAATCCCCAACCACTGCACCGTGCACTGTTGCTTCTTTTCACACGAACCGGCTGTTGCCCGGCTCAGTGGAGGAGCCCCAGCCGTGTCCACGGCGTGCAGGGAGCCTCGCTGGCTCTCCGGCCCCCTGTGATGGGCCTGGGTTGGTTCTCGGGCGCTCGCTCTTCCTCTGCAGCGCATCTGCACGCAGTCAGCCTCGCGGCCTCTCTCCGCCCCGCTCCTAGGACCACTTCATCTCCCCCTCTGCGTTTGGAGAAATCCTCTACAACAACTTCCTGTTTGACATCCCAAAGATCCTGGACCTCTGCGTGCTCTTTGGAAAAGGCAACTCGCCGCTGCTCAAGAAGATGATAGGTGTGTAGGGGGTGGGGCTGGGGTGGGGGTGCGGGGTGCACGCAGATGGCCCCGTAAATCGAACCGGAGGTCCCAGAGGCGGCGCCTAGAGGAGTGTGGGGTGGGGGTCGGAGCAGCAGTCGGGGATGGTGCTTAGAAATGACTTAGGTACATGTGTGCCGACTCTGAAATGAGTGGTGATGGCGGAGGGGAGACGGAAATGTGTCCCGCGCGGTTCCTCGAGGGCCTCGGAGTCCCCGTGTGAGGCTGTGTGTCGGGCAGTTGAAGGAGCGGGCAGCTGGGGACAGGAAGAGCAGCAGGGACAGCTGCCCTGTCTCCGAGTGGTCACTGGGGGCTGAGCACCCCTCGTGTGGTCGATCCTCACAAGCCCTGTGATACAGTGCTGTCACCTCCAGCGGACGAGGACCGAGCTCCAAATGCCCGGGGCCAGGGGAGCGGGTGGCCAGGCCGGGATGGGTGTCACCTGGGCCTGATCCTCCGGCTCTTGCTGTTTGCCACGCCCTGCCTCAGGGGTGAAGGGCCGCCTCAGAAGTGACATGATGGGCATTGTTGCTGGGGACAGACGGGCAGAGCTCAGAGAGGCTCTCTGGCTGCGAAAGGAGTGGCGTCAGCAGCTGGGGCCTGGGGGGGGGCGGGGGGGCTGGTGGCGCCCTCAGAGGCAGCAGCTTTGTTGGGAACAATGCGCTTTGGATCGCAGCTCACAGCGGGGGGGGGGGGCCTGCATGGAGAGGTGCTCCCCCCCCCCCTGCAGTCTCACTCATCTTGAGATTGTAGGACACAGTTCCAAACACCCAGTACTTTCTCCCCACCTGGGTTTCTGAATGGCTTCGGCTGGGGAACGACGTTTCAAAGGAGGCCATTGCTGTCCCGTGTGTTTTTATTATTATGATGATGATGAATTATTTTTAAAATCTGCACCCGAGGATATGTCCTTCATTGATTCTGAGCCTTCCTAATGCCGCGACTCTTAATACCTGTTGAGGTGACCCCCAACCATAAAATTATTTTCGTTGCTACTTCATCACTGTAATGCTGCTACTGTTAATGAGTCGTCATGTAAAGATCTGTGTTTTCCGATGGTCTCAGGCGACCCTGCTAGCGGTTCGCGACCCACAGGCTGAGAGCCGCTGCTGTGGAGCCCGAGACCATCGGGAAACACAGATGTTTACATGATGACTCATTAACAGCAGCAGCATTACAGTTAGGAAGTAGCAATGAAAATAATTTTAAGGTTGGGGGTCACCACAACATGAGGAACTGTATGAAAGGGTCGTGGCATTAGGAAGGTTGAGAACCGCTGTTCTACAGAGAGAGGAGGGAGGGAGGGAGAGGAGGGAGAGGGGGAGAGAAACATCGATCTGTTGCCTCCCGTGTCCTGACGGGGGGTCACCCCGCAGAGCTGGGTGTGTGCCCTGGCCGGTGAGCGGTCAGAGATGTGCATGACGTTACCGCAGCCCTTTGGCGCATGGGTATGGCTCCAGCCAACGGAGCCAGGCGTGCCGGGCTGCTGTCCCGTGCCTTTAAAATTACTTCTGGAAGAGATCAAAGTTCTTCGCCATCATCAGAATCAGATAAAGGAGAGGAAAGGGACTTCAAAGTCCCCAAGGGTAGGTTGTGAAATCTGATCTCTTTTGATGCTTATGAAAATCCCTGTTACCCAGGTTTACGCAGGGGAAAGATCGGAGAGAGTGCCTTCCCCCGGGCCAGGTCGTTGGGGTTCGCTGGGGACCATGGTGTGGCCCTGGGGATTATGGGAGGAAACCGGCTCATGCCCGGTCAGGAGATACTGCCTGGAGAAGGTGACCTGCCTCCTGGGAGGTCACTTCCGAGAGGAGGAGGGCACAGGGCTTGTCTCTGAGGTTGAGGATGGGGCAAAGGAGGAGGTGCAATGCCAGGAATGGGGAGGGTGTCGTGTCCTCGGCAGGCCTCTCACCATGGCGTGGGGTCGCCTGGCATGGCGAGCATATTCCAAGGCAGAGGGTGACTTTTCCAAAGAAATGTCTCCTGCGAAGACACCGTGGCCTGGCAAGAATCCTGGCTTTGGCACCCAGGTTTCTCGAGAAAAGAGATCCGATCTCCTAATTTTCCTGGATGGCTAATGCCCACCTCCAAAGCTGATCTGTCACGTAGGGCGCGGTGCCGAGCGTGAGCCCTCCCCGGGGGTGTCAGGCGAGCTGGTCTGACGGGGCAGGCCTTTTACGTAACGCGCCAGGCAGAGGTGCTTCACAGGTTAAATGGTACCAGGCAGGTTCCTCCCCCACCCTGGGAAGTTTCTAGGCTGGGCCAAAGCCGGTGCCAGCAGGGCCCGGGCCAGGTCTGCTCTCGTTCGGGAAAGGGGAGAAAGGTCACAGAACCTGCTGGCACCCCTCTGTGATATCTCCTCTGCGCCCCCACTCTCTTCCCCATTTCCACCGTTCGCTTCTCTTTTCAGGAAACATCTTCAACCAGCAGCCAAGTTACTACGATGATCTGGATGAGAGCATGCCCACCATCCTTCAGGTACCGGCTCAGCCCGGCCCCCTCCCCACCCGACGGCGACCTTGACTTTCCTGAGCCTGGGAGAAAGGTTTCCTCCCCACCCCCCTCCCACCCCCTCAGGTCTCGGTGTCCTGCTCCGCACACACCACTCCCCGTCCTGTCCGTTCTCTCCCCTCTCGGGCGGGATTGAGCTCCGAGGGCTGTCAGTACCGACCGCGCTTGTACGGAAAGCCTTGGATGGCGCTGTGTCTGCTGACGGCCCTGAGCCCCTGAGCGCCCCTCGAGAGGGCTCGGTTTCTCAAATAAGAACCACAAAGTTTTATAAAACCGTCTCGTGAAATAATAATGCTCATTCTAAAAAATGGGGAAAATCTAAAACAGACAAAAAGAGAAGATTAATATTCCTCTATGATTCCATCCCGTCCCCAAGAGAATTCACTTCATGGTAACGTTTGGAATACATTCGGCCCTCTCCGTGCCTGTGGGTTCTGCACCTGGGGATTCAACCAACCATGGGTCGAAAAAACGTATTTTTTTTAAATGTCACGTTATTGCTGATGTGTATAAATAGTTAGGCCTGTGATGGTTGTGTCTGTCCTGAAAATGGAGAGTTTTTTTCTTGTCATTTCTTAAACCGTAAGTATGACCACTGTTTACATAGCATTTACATCGGATGAGGCATTATAAGTAATCTAAGGATGATTTAAAGTGTACAGGCTGATGGGTGTAGGTTATATGCAAATATAATGCCATTTTATATAAGGGGCTTGACCATCTGTGAGTTTGGCCCTCACTGTTGATGTGTCTTTTATTTAGAATAGTTTCCATAAATGCCATCTACAGGGTGTCTAAAAAACACATTATATATTACTGAATATATATCTTAAATATTACCGTCCACTTGCCCAGCCTCTCCAGTCGGATAACATCTGCGTGATTCTGGGGGCTTTGCATACGTTTTATCTTTTCCCTCCTCCCCATGATCCTGTAAAGGGACTCCCCCATCATCTCTATTTCACGGTGTCCACTCTGACCCTGCACCCGAGCGGGTCGTTGTCTCAGCTGGTGTCCTGGGAGCCCTGGCACAGGCCCCAGAGGCCACGGCAGCCTCAGTCACCCACCCCGGGGCAGGCGGGGGTCCGAGCTGCTGGCTGGGGCTGGTGGGAGCGTCGCCTCTGTGTCTCACTGTCTCAGGTCTTCAGCAATATCCTCCAGCACAGCGGTTTGCAGCGGGACGGGGCCAGCTCCACCCCCCAGAAGCTTGAAGAGCGGGGCCGGGTGACCCCCAGTGACATGCCTCTCCTGGTGAGATTGCCCTGCTCACGGTCCCTTTCCCCCGAGTCCATCAGCAGCTGCTCCTGTCACGTTAAGAGCACGTCAGCAGACTCTCATTCTTCTCCAGAAGCTCGTTTAGGGAGCAGTGGAACGAACAGGGAACTAGAATTCAGGGGCTAGGAGTGCAGTTCAGTTCAACAGGTTCATTCGTGTGCTGTTGTTTGCGCTGTTCATTCATCAGTGGGTTTGTACTGCGGAGCCTCTGGCGTGTGCCGGGCCCCGTGCTGGGCCTTGGGCGTAAGGCAGTGTGCCAAAGCAGACATGTCGCCTGCTCCGTGGAACAGTCCCCTGGAGAGGACAGGCAGAAGGTAGGTTAGCGCCCGAGACAGAGCAGGGACCGGGCAGCTGGGAGCTGCCTCCGGGAGCTTGGGATCTCCTGGGGAACAGACGTGAAATGTTTCGGAAAGGGGCGCCCGCACCGGGTCCTGTCTGCGCGGTAGAGATTCTAACAGCTGCCAGCTCGTAAGTTGTCATGACGATCAGGAAGCGTATGAGAAAGCGCTCCCGATCCTGAATACCGTCGTCAAAATGTAAGAAAAGTGGGGGCTTGGTCTCCTTGCTCTCACCGGGGTGTGCTTTCTGTGTGGACCAGAGGCGTGTGTCTTAGACAACGCTCCTTCAGTCTAGAAGGGAGACCGATATAGTCCTGGAGCTAGAAGTAGCCCTAGAGACCTCGGGGCGTGCACCCATTGGAGCTGTGGCAGCCGGCCTGGGGCTCAGGAAGGCTGAGTGACTTGTCCAGGTTCTGCTCTTAGAAACGGCCAGCGAGGCTTTGCCCAGACCTCCCGTGCTCTCCTCCCACCACCAGGCACCTGCCTGTTGGGGGCCCCCTGGCTCTGTCAGCTTTGTCTCCGACCCTCTGCAGAGCTGTACCGGGGCGAGGAGAATAACAGTGTTTCCTCTTGGCGACAGGAGTTAAAGGACATTGTCCTCTACCTGTGTGACACCTGCACCACGCTCTGGGCCTTCCTGGACATCTTCCCGTCGGCCTGCCAAACCTTCCAGAAACACGACTTCTGCTACAGGTACCAAGCTCGTTCCGGCAGAGGGAGGAGAGGTCCTAGTTCACACCTCCTTCAGCAAGGGTTTCCTGGGCGCTTAGAGCCCTGCTCCAGCCTGGGGACACAGGTGTGGCATCCCATACAATGGAAATCTGTGTAGCCGTGTCAGAGATTGACAGACAGGGCTTTATGCACAGACATTCCTCCCCTCCTCTAATCTGTTCCTCATACAGAACCATGTCCGTGGTTTTTATGTGGAATTTTCCAGAGACATGCATATGAACAGGCATGTATAAGCAAATCTGCGTATTATTATTATCACCCGGCCCCCTTTTAAAGTGTATTGCTGGCATATGAGTGCTCTCTGTGCTGTTTGTGTTGTACCTTTAAATTTGATGTATGTCAGGACATAAAGCACCCTCAATGCCTGGTATGGTTAGATAGAATTCCGTCGTGTGGGCTACCAGACCCCATAGATGAACCTTTAGGATTCATCTATGAAATGCTCTGGGAACACAGAGGAGGGAAGCAGAATTCTGCCTGGTGAAATACGAGGTTTCATGGGGATCCGCAAACAAGGTTTGGAAAAATGAACTAGAACCTTCCAGGCAGAGAAAGGTGGCCGTGGCAGAAAGGGCGGGCCAGGCGGGGGAAGTGGGCCTTCGAAGGCCAGAGTGCTCCTGGGAAAGCCAGACAGGAGGGTGACGCATGGCGGAGGCTGGGGAGACCAGGGCAGCGGGAAGCGGTGGGTAACGGAGAGACGCTGGGGGAGGCTCGGCTAGTCAGACTGAGAGGCCCCTTGAACACGCTGTGGAGGAGCCGGGGCCTTTATTCTGCGGGCAGGGGGAGCCGCTGGAAGCCTTTATCCCAAGAAGCCATAGGAAGATCCTGTGGGGGCAGAGAGAGGTGCAGGGGGGGATGGAGCAGGGAGGGAGCCCTCTTTGCCTCCTTAGCACCATGGGCTGGTACAGGGCACGGTGGTAACCTGCACGTTGCCTGGCAACTGCGGGGCTGGCCTCTGGCTATTGCTCTTGCCAGGCACCTTTCTCCACCACCTAGAGGCGCTCCTGGGAGCTGTCCAGCTCCGTCCGCCCAGCCGCGGCCATTCATTCCGTCGCTCCCTCGCCCATGGACAGACCTTTATCCAGCGCGGACTTGCGCCGGAGCGGGCAGTGGGGCCCGACTCGCGCTGCGTCACCTCGCTGGTGACGATCAGAGGTTAAGATTGATCCGCCTCCCCAAGAATGATAGAGTAACGCATTTCTGAAAGAGAAAAGGGTTAGGTAGGCCGGGGCTGGCGCTGTCCATTGTGTTGGAAGGGCGTCTTTTCTCCCGGTAAATCTGGCAAGTGCCTGTAGGAAGTTGGCAAATCCCAAAAGGTAGGAAATGAAAAATCACTGGCAGGTCACGTGCTCCTTCCACTCTGGGGCCTGCTTGTTTTCACGTCTCCCGGGCTTTTTCCCGTTTCGTTACACGGGCGGCTTTTGAAAGGGTCTGTGGAGTTGGGGTGCATTTTTGGGCGAACGGACTTCCTTCAGGGGACAGCGGAGGCAGGGGAGCAGCTGGGCCTCTCAGGGGGGGGCGGGGAGGGAAACATTTTTGCCAGATGACATTGCCTTTGACCCACACACAGCCCGGGCCGGTCCAGCCTGTTCCACTGTGCCGGCGGCCAGGCACGCCCGCTGAGCACACGCATGACCCCGTCCCAGAACTTCCTGCCAGTCAGAGTCACCGACAGCTTCGCTGATCCCTCTCAAGACAACTCTCCTTCTTCTTCACTATGCACTGGAGTGCACCGAGCCTCTCTCTCTGCCCTTTGGTTTTATGAATGAGTAAGACGCGCACAAAACTCAAATAAGTATGAGATATATAGCGACGTCTCCCTCTCCCCTGCTCTGATCTGTTCTTCACACAGAACCACTGTCTGTAGTTTTCATGTGGAATTTTCCAGAGATATGCTCTTAAGCGGGCATGTGTAAGCAAGTATGTGTGTTATATAATACCCGGCCCCTTTTTAAAGTTATTGCTGGCATATGAGTGCTCTCCGTGCTGTTTGCATTGTACCTTTAAATTTGATGTATGTCAGGGCATAAAGCACCCTCAATCTCTGGTATGGCTAGATAGAATTCCGTCGTATGGGCTACCAGACCCCATAGATGAACCTTTAGGATTGTTTTCAGTTGTTTGCTATTACAAAAATGATGCTACAAAGGATCACTTTTTGGTTGTCTAACACTATGTTGTGCACCTGAAACCAATACAAAATAATACCGAATGTAAACTGCAATTGAAAAATAAAACTGCAAATCATCAAAACAAAACAAAAGAATAACTTTGCACACCCATCTTGCACTTCCGCGAGTATTTCTGAGGACTGAATTCCTGGAAGTAGCATTGCGGGGGCAGATGCTGGGTGCATTTAAGTTTTGATAGATCTCGCCAGATTACCCTCCATAGGAGCTGCTCCACCAGCAGTGTATCCTGGCAACCCTGCACCTGGGCCAGAATGCCCTGTCTGTCTTCTGTGTGCCATCCCCTGCGCCACTGAGGCCTGCCTCTTCTGGCCCGGTCACCCTCAGCTACATGCGGCATTACACTCGGCTAGACGTTGCCAGAAATCAGCCAGTTGACAAACATTTGCCTGTAAACATTCACAGAGTACGTGCTACGAATGCAGCACTGTTTCAGGCATACACTGAGTGGCCAGATTATGATGATCTCTGAACGGATAATAATCTGGCCACTCAGTGTGTGTGTGTTAGAAGCCCAGTGCATGAATTTGTGCACAGGTGGGGTCAAGCCAGCCTGGCCAGGGGGAGGGGACATGGGCGTTTGGCTGTCCTGCCTGCTGGTCGAACTCCTGGTTGAGGGGGCAATTTGCATATTAGCCTTTTATTCTATAAGTTACGCACTGAGTGGCCAGATTATTATGATCTCTGAACGCATAATAATCTGGCCATGAGCGTACAGTCTGCCTTTCTGGCTTTGGGAAGCGGGGCTGCTCAGACGGAAGTGCTCTGCAGAAGAGAGGTGGCTGTGCCCAACAGTCCAAGAACAGCATGTTCTGGCTCTGCATCTGGTTCTGGGAGGAGGAATCGTGGGGGAGGGGAGCCTGGTGATGAAGCGTGTGGCTGGCTTACCGGAGGGGTTAAAAAAAGCGTGTGGCTGGAATGGAGAGCTTTGATTCCCTTGGGAAGGTGTGGGTGTGAGTTGCTGTGATGAGAAGCAAGGCTGTGCCAGGTGGGGGTGTCCCAGAGAGAGGAGTTACGACTTGATGTCGCAGGAGGCAGGCAGCGGCTAGAAGGGTTTGAGCACAAAAAACAGAGTGGCCTGCGTTTGTTTCTCAAACCTCAGTGAGTCCTGGGCGGCCGTCTCGTTGCTGTGTTAGAATGAGCCAATCAGATGGCCTCCCGTCTGAATGAGAGACACAGATGCTGGTCACTCCCCGGGACCCGCCACGGTGGGAAAGTCTTGTATTCTCGCAGCCACTGGGATGGGGCCTGGCCTGACCAGGCCAGAGGTGGGCTGCTGGGGCCCAGGGGAGCAGGGGGAGGTTTACCGGAGAGCAAACAGGCAGCTGGCTCCTCCTAGACCCCTGCCCAGGCTGGAACCAGGTTCCCCAGGCGGCCCAGGGGCCTTGATGCCACCCGGGGTGCAGCCCAGACGCCCGGGCAGAGCCAAGTGACAGATGCCGGGGAGGGACTGAGACGGGAAGCCGCTCCGAGCTGAGAAAACTGTGGAGATAACTTGGGAGCAGGAAAGGCGCCCCCCCACTCCCACTCCCTCGAGTTCTGCTCTGCTAACAAAGCGGCGTGTTCGTGAACGAATGTAGCCTTTTCCCCACTTGTGTCTCCACAGACTCGCTTCCTTTTACGAAATAGCAATTCCTGAGCTGGAGTCTGCAATTAAGAAGAGGAGGCTGGAAGACAGCAGGTGAGGCGGGGACAGAACTCTGGGTGGTGATGTTGCGGGGAGAAGCCTGAGCACACGCCCTGCCTCAGCATCCCCGTCTCCAAGGCGACGGGTGGGACCGAGGACCACGCGCCTTTGGCTGGTGCATCCCCTCCCAGCAGCCTCCCGGCCGGCAGCGCAGCCCTTTCCCCTCGGCTGCTGCTTGAAGCGCTTGCTAACGGCTCGAATTTGTTGCTTGAGGGGTTGGGGGGGACACTGAACCAGAAGTGACCCTGCAACCAGCCAGCATCTCCGAGCCCCTGGCCTTTTCCCAGCTGCTGTCAGCAGTGAGCTCTGAGGCCTTCTGAGCCCAGGGTGTGTCCGGGGTGGAGCTGGGTGGAGTGGGATTAAGCTCCCTGTGCCTGTCTCTCAAAGCTCTATTTCTTCCTCCCCTTGGCTTTCGAAGGCTGCTCGGTGACCTGTGGCAGAGGCTGTCCCACTCCAGGAAGAAGCTACTGGAGGTTTTCCACATCCTCCTGAGCCAGATCTGCCTTCTCCCCATCCTAGAAAGCAGGTAAGCCCTTGGGCGCCGCTCCCCCCCCCCCCCCCCCAGGTGGAAGGCCTCCGCCCCCAGCCCTGCAGGGCCATCGCCCTCACTATCTGCCCCCTCTCCTGCTTCCGAGTTGCCGAGCAGGAAGGAAAACCCAGAAGAAAACTTTCCTCCAACTGGCCAGCTGGAGGCTCTGCGGGGCGGGCGGGCGGGAAGCTGCTGCAGCTCCTCTGCGTGCAGGGAGCTCAGCTCCCCGGTGTCCTGTTGCAGCTGCGACAACATCCAGGGCTTCATTGAAGAGTTCCTGCAGATCTTCAGCTGTCTGCTGCAGGAGAAGAGGTGAGCGTGGCTGAGCCGGGACCAGCGGTGGGACGGGCCCACGGTGCGTCCCCCGACCCCGCAGATCTTGCATAACAGAGCCCCTGTCTTATCGCCACCGTCTAAGGTTCTGGAGTTGGCGGTTGGGCAGCAGACACGGGGAGTGGCCCACAGCAGGCCGGCGCCCCTGTGGCCCCAGCCCTCCCCTCCCATCTGCTGTCTGTCTGGCAGGTTCCTCCGGGACTACGATGCGCTCTTCCCGGTGGCCGATGACGTCAGCTTGCTGCAGCAGGCCTCGTCCGTCCTGTATCCTTCCCGCAGCGCTGGGGCGGGCCTGGCCGGACCAGGCCAGAGACGGGCAGCTGGGGCTCAGGGGGGCAGGGGGAGGTCTACCCCAGAGCACACAGGCAGCTGGCTCCCCCTAGACCCTGTCCAGACCCGAGCCCGGTTGCCCAGGCAGCCCGGGGGCCTTGATGCCGCCCGGGTGCAGCCAGACGCCCGGGCAGAGCCATGTGATCAGATGCTGGGGAGGGACTGAGACATGTAGCAGAGAGGCTGTGGTCCCCAAGAGAGACCCCTTAACACATCCTCAGAGACGAGACACGGGCTGCCTACATCCTGCAGGGGGTTGAGAGTGCGTGGGAAGGGGTGGACCGACGGAAACCCACAGACGCTAAAGACCCCCCGGTGGCCGAGGATCTTAATGGCGTCGTGGCGAGCGGGCAGCCGGTCAGCGGAGCGGCCTCACACCCAGAGGACGAGGGGGAGGAGGAGGTGTGTCTGGAGCAGCGCTTCCTTCCTCCCGGGGCAGCCGCTCCGTCCTCTGAGGGGTTGGCGCAGGGACCCTCCCTTCGTGGTGTCTGACCTTGGGGGATGGGGGGGGAGGTTTCCTTTTTTTCTTTTTTTTTATCGATTTTTTACAGAGAAGGGAGAGGGATAGAGAGTTACAAACATCGATGAGAGAGAAACATCGATCAGCTGCCTCCTGCACACCCCTACTGGGGATGTGCCCGCAGCCAAGGTACATGCCCTTGACCGGAATCGAACCTGGGACCCTTCAGTCCGCAGGCCGACGCTCTATCCACTGAGCCACACCGGTTTCTGCGGGAGGTTTCTTTTGGAATGGGCACCTGCACCTGCCTGTGCTGCCTTAGAGAGAGTCCTGAGCTGAGGCGGCGTGAGGAGAGCCGGTCTCCGGAGCCGTCACAGCCTCAGTTTCCCCTCCCTCAGACACGGCCGTCCTCTGAGCAGGTCTGGTGGCACCGCTCTGGTGCAGCTGGTGGGGTGTCAGGTCTCGCTGCTTGGCCCCCCGGAAGTCCCCCCAGGGGGCTGCAGCCCTGCTGAGCCTGGGCGGGAACCTCTCCTCTCGTGCTGCCCGTCCAGGCTTTTCCAGAACCACCAGGCCTGTGGCTGTACTGGGCCCAGCCTCGTCCCCGTGTGTCTGGAGGCGGCGTGACTTAGGGGTTAAGACCAGGCAGCTCAGGGGTCTATCCGGGTCCTGCCCCTCGCCTGCCAGGTGGCCTTAGGCAGTGTCCCCACTTCGAGCCTTGGTTCCTCATCTGTCAGGTGGGACTGGTCGCCGTCCCGCCTCCCTGAGGTTGTTGGGGTTCCCAGGGCTGCTGCCTGGAGCTCCCCGGACGTGGCCGGCCCTCGGGGCCTCGTGAATAGGCACTGCCCTGCTTCTCAGAGCCCAGGCGCCCGCTCTGTCGCGGGCCTTGGGGAATGACGGTCCCCCCCCGCCTCCGCCGCCCTCCTCCCCATTTGGCTTCTTCTCCGAGTCCTGGAAGGTTTTGTTGTTTTTTTCATTTGGGAATTTCTGGAAATGAAAAGCCCAACAAAACGAAGCCACATCAAGCAGCCTATAAACGGACTCCCTTCGAGCAAAGCGTGTAATTACAGGGAGCTGCCGCCCGGCCCGGACTGCAGCCGCCCCGAGGCCAGCCGCCAGCTGGTTAGCGCTGCGGGGACCTGGGTTAGGAGAAGCCAAGGCTGTTTATGGGGAGTCGAGCCGGTGCCCGGCTCTGTGCTCGGCTCTTCATGTGCATTATTTCCTTAAACCCGTGGTCGGCAAACTCCTTCGCCCACAGAGCCAAATGTCAGCAGCCTACCGATTGACATTTCTTTGGAGAGCCACATTTTTTAAACTTAAACTTCTTCTAACGCCACTTCTTCAACACAGACTCGCCCAGGCCGTGGTGTTTTGTGGCAGAGCTGCACTCAAGGGGCCAAAGAGCCGCTTGTGGCTCGCGAGCCGCAGTTTGCCGACCACGGCCTTAAACCATTGGCAGCAGCCTCTGAGCGGGGGGGCATGTGAGTGCTTGTCTATAAGGAGGAGGCTGAGGTCCCGGGGAGAAGCCCCTCCAGGGTCGCAGGGCCAGAAGCAGCTCAGCTGGTCAGACCCAGAGCCCTGCCTTCCACAGGGAGGACGGGGAGGCTCGGGGGGACTTGCACTTGGCCGAGGGCCCGCGGCTAGGAAGGGCCAGGACTCGCACAGGCCCCCGATTCCAGGCCCAGTGCTGGTCGGGGCCTGTTGCCCCAGCACGCGCCCCGGGCCTCACCTCCCCTCCTTCGCTGGCTCTCCGCGCAGTGCTTGGGGGCCGCGGCCGCCCTGGGCGCCCCCGTGAGCGGCGTGGAGCTGGACTCGCTCATCTCCCAAGTGAAGGACCTGCTGCCGGACCTGGGCGAGGGCTTCGTCCTGGCCTGCCTGCAGCACTACAGCTACGACCCCGAGCGGGTCATCAACGACATCCTGGAGGAGCGGCTGGCCCCCGCCCTCAGCCAGCTGGACCGCGGCCTGGACAGGTGGGGACCCCCGGGGAGGAGGGCCTTGTCAGGGCTCTTCGGGGGCTGGCATGCCTGGCGTTGCCACCGCCCAGTAGATCCCGAGGAAGCACAGCCGGAGTTTCTCGCTCCTTCCAGAGCCGCCCTCTCTGAGTTGGGCCCGCCGCTTCCCTCGGAGCCCGTGGGGCAGCAAGAAGGAGTGTGTGAATGGGGATCTCTCCCACGAACAAATGATGTTTATCAAACAGGTGGATTGAGTTAGCTCTGCCTTCGGACAAGCGTGTCAGCGTCTTTGTGCCCATTTTACAGAGGAAGGCACTGAGGCACCAGGAGTTGAGTGATCTCTGGCTGCTTGTCTCACAGGGTGTCATGAGGGAGGGGCTTTTAAGGAAATCTGTGTGGCCGAAACCGGTTTGGCTCAGTAGATAGAGCGTCGGCCTGCGGACGGAAAGGTCCCGGGTTCGATTCCGGTCAAGGGCATGTACCTTGGCTGCGGGCACATCCCCAGTAGGGGGTGTGCAGGAGGCAGCTGATTGATGTTTCTCTCTCAGGGATGTTTCTGACTCTCTATCCCTCTCCCTTCCTCTCTGTAAAAAGTCAATAAAAAAGAAAAGAAAACATCTGTGTGAATGGGAAGCGGGACTGAGGGGAGCTTTGTGGGAAGTGCGGTCATTCCGGGCAGGGGCCAGAGAGGGCAGGTGTTTAGATTGTGTCCCAGGTGAGGCTGTTGAAGGAGGGTGGTAAAGGGGACTGGGGTTCAGGTGGGCACGAGCTGGCGAGTCCCCCTTAAACCGCTGTCTGTGCCCCTCCCCCCAGAGAGGTGAAGCCAGACCCGACGCCTCTGCTGACGGCTCGCCACAACGTCTTCCAGAACGATGAGTTCGACGTGTTCTGCAGGGACTCGGTGGACCTGAGCCGGGTGCACAAGGGCAGGAGGTGAGTGCGGTGGGCTGCGGGGTGGCCGGCGCCCCGACTCTGCAAGCGCAGCGAGAAAGCGAGAGAAACCACAGGTTCGTCTCGGGGAAACTGGGCTCCCGGCAGCCCAAGACCTTGTGCCCGCTTGTTTGTTCTCAGTCCGGCGCGGGTTCTTCCCCGGGTGTCCTTCAGAGTCGTCACAGCACTTAAAAATCCAATTTGGAGCAGCAGCAAAAAATGCCCCAAAATGTTACACTTCCGGCTCCGGCTCTGCGCAGGTGGTTTCGGCGAGTCCTGCTCGTGGGCAGCGGACGGCCAGAGTGGCCCAGGCTCTTCCCTTCGCCTGCCACTGCTGGCCGGGCCGGCCGCCAGGCCTCTGGGGGGGGCTGGGCAGTGCTCCCCGGAAGCCTCTCTGGGTCCTGACTTCTCCAGTCTGCGCCAGAGGAGGACAGTAAGGACCCCCTTTCCCAGAGGGAGCTTTCCAGAGGTGAGCCTGTTTCGTTGAAGGCCTTTCTCCGCACTGTGTTTAATGTCCTCCCTACATGTTGGTGTTGAAAGACCATTCACAGTTTATTCTTCAGCCAACAAGTACACTGAGTGACCAGAATATTATGATCTCTGAACGCATAATAATCTGGTCACTCAGTGCATATCCTATATAATAAAAGGCTAATATGCAAATTGCCCCCTCGACCAGGAGTTGGACCAGCAGGCAGGCTGGTCAACTGCCCATGTCCCCTCCCCCTGGCCAGGCTGGCTAGACTCCACCCATGCACCAATATATACACTAGAGGCCTGGTGCACAGATTTGTGCACTGGTGGGTCCCTTGGCAAAAACGGCTCTCTCCAACATGCACCGAGGAGTCCCAGACTGTGAGAGGGCACAGGCCAGGCTGAGGGACCCCACCAGTGCACAGTCAGGACCAGGGAGGGACCCCGGGAGGGCTCCAGGGCGCATCCGGCCCATCTTGCCCAGTCCCGATCAGCTGGATCCCAACAGCAAGCTAACCTACTGGTCAGAGCATCTGCCTCCTGGTGGTCAGTGTGCCTCATAGCAACGGGTCGAACGATCGGTTGGGCACTTAGCATATTAGGCTTTTATTATATAGGATATACACACACTGAGTGGCCAGATTATTCTGCGCTCAGAGGTATAATAATCTGGCCACTCAGTGCAGGTGCCCAGTGCTCATGGCCTCCCAGCCCCTGGATTGATTAGGTGCTGGGATGTAGCGGAGAATGAAACAGACATGGCCCTGCCCACGTGAGTTTGTGCTAATCAGTTCATCCAACAGCCCATAAAGTCAGTCCTAACAGGTGCTGCAGGTGGGCTGAGCAGACCTCCAAGCCTCTGGCAGGGGCTTCGACCAATCCCGGCAGGAAGGCTCCGCTGGGGAGACGGCCTGGGACCGGGAAAGGGGGAGGAGGAGGGAGACGCTTCCACGCAGAGAGACAGTCAGGGCAGCGGCCCCGAGGCCGCGGGGAGATGGCGATGGTCCCACAGGCCGGTGCCCTCTGTTTTGGAAAGATCACCTGACTTTGGAAGGGGGGCCCATGGGAGGGACTGAGTCAGCCGTGGTGGCAGAGAGGGCAGCACAGGAGAGAAGGGCAAAAACAAGAGGTTCGCCACACGGTGCTGGTCTCCCTAAGTGCCCTGCGTGGTGGTGTTTCATGAAACCCAGAACCCCGGGCCTGCTGGACGAGTGCAGCTGCCCTTTCCCCGTCGTGTGATGGCGACAGTCCGTTCAGACAGGGTGGGGACCTGGCCTGATCCCCCGGGCGGAATCAGGCTCTGCGGGGAGTGCTCTGCAGTGAGGCGCCCGCCGTTCCCCCTCCCCAGGCTGCGGGAGGCTTGGCTGGCCAAGAGCCTGGGAGCGGGCACAGCCGGCTCTGAAGTCCTGGCTGGCCGGACAGGAAGCAATTGGAATCTGCTGAGTCACACACATTGCAACATCCCCGCATCCGAGGCCAGAAATGTCGCCTGCTTCAGTGGCCGCCGTCCCGGCCAGAGCGAGCCTCCGGAGCTTGGACTGTGGGTCAGGGGGTGCAGACAGGAGGGCCGCGCCCCTGCGCAGGGGGCACTCACAGCTGCCAGGCGGAGTCTGGGTGGCAGCTGTTTACCGAACTCGGTGTCCCCGGGAGCTCAGGGCTGAGGTTGGCAGAGGCAGAGCCTTTCTCTGTGTGTTCATTATTTATTCAATCGGCAAATATTTGTGAAGCAATTTACCAGCGCCGGGTCCTGAGCTACACAGCGGGGAGACGACGTGAACAGGGCACCCAGGCTTCGCCTCAAAACGGCACAGAGACCGTGGGAAAGACAGCCACGCCGTCCGCAGTGATAAAGGGGGAGGGGCTTGGTGGGGACACCTGTCCTAACCTGGGAAGGACAGAGGGACGCAGGGCCCTGGCCCTGCCCTCGGGACCACACGAGAAATTAAGCAGCACGAGGCAGGTCACACCTGAATGAAAACGTCCCTGTGTTCGTCGTCAGCCAGGAGGCACTCGGGGGCTCCAGTGGGAAGGAAATCTGTCCCCTCGCGTGACAGGAACTTGCAGGTGAGGGCCGTCTGGGCTTCCCCTGTGGCAGCCACGTCCTCAAGGACGCACCTTTCCATCTCGGGGAGCTGGTTCCCTCCAGGTGTGCTCAGCCCACCTGCAGCACCTGTTAGGACTGACTTTATGGGCTGTTGGATGAACTGATTAGCACAAACTCACGTGGGCAGGGCCATGTCTGTTTCCCCACCTCCAGTCTGGGATCCGTGGCTCCGGAAATGACAGTGCCCAGAGGCATGCTGGGCCAGGTCTTCCCGGATCGCTCAGGGGCCAGGAAGCCTTTCCCAGAAGTCTCCAGAATCCCCCAACATCTCACTGGGGAACTGGGTCCCAGGGCTTCAGAAGGGCGGGGGGCGATCTGGACAAAAGGAGGAGCGGTTAGGGTGGAGATGAGACAGCGGTGGCTGGTGGGCAGCCCGCACAGGCGCTGCAGAGTCGTCACGGCCAAGTGAGAGAGAGGATGTTCTACGGCCAAAAAGCCTGTGTGCTCTTCCTGACTCCGAATGAGGCTTCACCTCCCTGGATGGGATCGACAGGGCGCCAGGCCTCTGTTCCTAGCTGTGTCCCCTGCCAGGGCCCGGCTAGGGTGGGCAAGCTTGCCAGGCTTCTCATTCCAGCGGGCACCCGCACACCAGAGGCCACCAGTACAACAGAAGCGCCCTGCTTCCCAGGACCTGGGACAGTGGGCAGGAGCCACGGGGTGGCAGAGGGACAGTGACACCCCCCCCCCGTACCCCGGGCCCCCTGGCCCGGCGCAGAGCCTGGCACCTGTAGGCCCTCAGGACATGTGGGCACCAATGGATGTGCTCCTCCCTGTGGCACCAACCACATAGGCAAGCTGGGCCCCTGTCACTTCCTCTCCAGCCCCCAGCTTGGCGACGAGAGCCAGGTAAGGGCCAAGGTCACTGGCCCCCTTCCTGGCGTGAGGGGAACGATTTCTGTGGATGGGGAATTTCCCCTGGTCTTGATCAAACGCCTTCCCACCATGGAGCCTCCAGTGTCCCTTCTCCAGACCCCAAGCTAGAGCTCCCCGCCTCAGCCAGAGTTCACGCCTCCCTTCTCTGAGTTCCCAGACGTGGGGCTTCCATTCGGCACACTTCATGTCTGCTGTTTGCTCGTCACCCTCACTAGACTGTGAGGTCCATGGGGTCAGACCCATAGCTCCCTCTTTCCTGTCTCCCCAGCTCAGTATTAGTACCCTGCCTGGCACACAGTAGGCCCTTAGCAAAGACAGCTGAGAGAAGCCAGGCCTGTGCTGGAGGCTGCAGGCCTGACCTGCCCCAGGCTCCACGGCAGATGGCCCCACGGACGCAGGCGCCTACCCTGCTTGTATCAAAAGCCAGTTAACAGAAGGTTTTTATGGAGGCCGCAGATGGCCTCGTGGCTCTTCCCACTCCCACCCCCGCCCCTTGGCACATTCCAGAGGCCTGATTTCACAGCCAAGCTGGATTTTCTTGCCCAGCATCTCATATTGATTCCCCTGCAGGGCCCAGAACTGCACTCCTCAGGCCTCTGGCTGACAAGCCAGGGTTTCTGCGGGTTCGCACAGCTCTGCGTCAGGAGGTCCGAGCCCCACTGTGGCTGTGCTGGAGCTCCGAGCAGTCGTCCCCCCCTCCCCTCCCCTCTTTCCCTGCACCCGCATCCCCTCCTCCAGGACACATCGGGAGTGGAGCTTTCAGGCACTCTCCCCGATGCGATCAGACAGGCAAGACTGAACACAGGCCAATGAGAAGGCCGCCATGGTGAAGTGGGGGTGAAAGGAAGGGGTCAGGACCCCTCCTGACCCTCACACCCCAAGATCCTGGGGCTCCCCTGAGCTCAGTAGGAAAGCCATATGTGGCCTTGCTCTTTCTAAATGTCCGTTTTAAAAGATTCCAACAACCCCAGGTGCTCCTGGGAGTCCCTGGCCCCCGTGACTTGGTGGGGCCCACCGCCCCTCTCTGTGTATTTACGGACGCGGGTATAGACGTGCCCACAGGGACAGCCTCACTCGCTCTCACGTTTACACGGATGGGATCGTGCCTGTGCGTTTTCTGTGGCCGGCGTGTCCTCTTCCGAACTTTCTCCCGCAGCGCAGTCGGATCGCCGCCGTTCCGAGAGCGGCGTGCGGGCGTGGAGGTGTGGCCGGTCCATAGCCGTCTCCCCGGGCGTGGGCGCTGCTGGCTGTCCATTTTCACCATTAGCAAACGAGGCTGAAAACAGAAAATCCCCAGTCAGACCTCTGGGTGCACACAGCCAGCGTTTCTCTGGGGTGGAGCCTCCAAGGGGGATTTGCTGGTTAAAGGGTGTTTTACATTCTAACACCTGCTTCTGGGGTGCCTCGAAAGTGCTGGGCCCGACCCTAACCGGTTTGGCTCAGGGGATAGAGCGTCGGCCTGCTGACTCAAGGGTCCCGGGTTCGATTCCAGTCAAGGGCATGTACCTTGGTTGCGCGCACATCCCCAGTGGGGGTGTGCAGGAGGCAGCTGGTTGATGTTTCTAACTCTATCCCTGTCCCTTCCTCTCTGTAAAAAGTCAATAAAAAATATTTTTAAAAAGGAAAGAAAGTGCTGGGCCCGGTCACATGGGCACCAGCAGCGGTCCGGCCCACCTGCCCACACTCCGCCAGGGCGTGGTGCGAGTTGTCCCCGTCTGTGCTGGCCTGAGGGGTGAAGAAGGGAGCCAGTCTCTCTGGGCCCTCGTCACAGCCTTCAGAGCCTGATGGTCCCTCCTCCCCCCTCCCCGCTCCTCCCCGCGCCTCCCCGCTGCTCCCCGCTGCTCCCCGCTCCTCCCCGCTGCTCCCCGCTCCTCCCCGCTGCTCCCCGCTGCTCCCCGCTGCTCCCCGCTCCTCCCCGCTGCTCCCCGCTCCTCCCCGCTCCTCCCCGCTGCTCCCCGCTCCTCCCCGTGCCTCCCCGCTCCTCCCCGCTGCTCCCCGCTCTTCCCCGCTCCTCCCCGCTCCTCCCCGCTGCTCCCCGCTGCTCCCCGCTCTTCTCCGCTCCTCCCCGCTCCTCCCCGCTGCTCCCTGCGCCAGGAGGGAGGAGGACGCGAGGAGCCTGCTGAATGACAAGCGGGAGGTGGCGGCGCAGCGGCAGCGCTACGAGCAGTACAGCGTGGTGGTGGAGGAGGTGGGTGTCCGGGGGGGCCAGCAGGTCAGCGGGTGGTGGAGGAGGTGGGTGTCCGGGGGGCCGGCAGGACAGCGGGTGGTGGAGGAGGTGGGTGTCTGGGGGGCCGGCTGGGGAGGGCCAGCAGGACAGCGGGTGGTGGAGGAGGTGGGTGTCTGGGGGGCCGGCTGGGGAGGGCCAGCAGGACAGCGGGTGGTGGAGGAGGTGGGTGTCCGGGGGGCCGGCAGGACAGCGGGTGGTGGAGGAGGTGGGTGTCCGGGGGGGCCGGCAGGACAGCGGGTGGTGGAGGAGGTGGGTGTCCGGGGGGCCGGCAGGACAGCGGGTGGTGGAGGAGGTGGGTGTCCGGGGGGCCGGCTGGGGAGGGCCAGCAGGACAGCGGGTGGTGGAGGAGGTGGGTGTCTGGAGGGCCAGCAGTACAGCGTGGTGGTGGAGGAGGTGGGTGTCTGGGGGGCCGGCTGGGGAGGGCCAGCAGGACAGCGGGTGGTGGAGGAGGTGGGTGTCCGGGGGGCCAGCAGGACAGCGGGTGGTGGAGGTGGTGGGTGTCCGGGGGGCCAGCAGGATAGCGGGTGGTGGAGGAGGTGGGTGTCTGGGGGGCCGGCAGGACGGGGGGGCCGGCTGGGGAGGGCCAGCAGGACAGCGGGTGGTGGAGGAGGTGGGTGTCCCGGGGGCCAGCAGGACAGCGGGTGGTGGAGGAGGTGGGTGTCCGGGGGGGCCAGCAGGACAGCGGGTGGTGGAGGAGGTGGGTGTCCGGGGGGCCGGCAGGACAGCGGGTGGTGGAGGAGGTGGGTGTCCGGGGGGCCGGCAGGACAGCGGGTGGTGGAGGAGGTGGGTGTCTGGGGGGCCAGCGGCCCGGGCCCCTCTCACGCGTCCGCCCCTGCAGGTGCCGCTGCAGCCCGGGGAGGGCCCGCCCTACCGCGGCGACGACTACGAGGACGAGTACGACGACACGTATGACGGCAACCAGGTGGGCGCCAACGACGCCGACTCCGACGACGAGCTCATCAGCCGCCGGTGAGGCCGCGGGGGGGCCGTCGGGGCGGGGCGCTCGGGCCGGGGCTCCCCGAGCCTCTTGTGCACACCGGGGGGAAGCCCAGGCCCTGATCCAGGAGCCGGTCAGCGGCAGAACCAGGGCCCAAACTGCCCCAGGCTCCCCCTCGGCTGGTTGGGCCAACCCACCCTCGGGGGTCCCCTGATTTAACTGCACGTCGTGGTTTCACATCGTTCTTAACTGTGGAGAGCCTGTCCCGGGGTTACATGGAGATCACCCAACAGGCGAGACTGAGCTGGAGAGCCCCCAGCCAAGCTCGGTCCCCCCGCCCCGCACGTTAGACGCTGGTACCCTCGGGGCCTGGAGCAAAGCTGGCTGGGAAAGCACTTCGGCTTTTCCCAGCTCCCCCCCCCCCCCCCCAGCCTGTCCCATCAGCCCCCGGCTGGTCCCTCTGCCCCGAGCCTCGGGCTTTAACGTTCTCTTTGATGCCACCTTCTCCGAACAGCCCCTTCACCATCCCGCAAGTGCTGAGGACCAAGGTGCCCGCGGAAGGGCAGGAGGAGGAGGACGAGGAGGAGGAGGAAGCTGAAGACGACGCCCCCAAGGTACCTCCTCGAAGGCGGCAGAGGAAGGGAGGGTGCGGCTCTGAAGGGCAGGGGAGCACTCGCCCCCTCCTGTCAGCCGCAGGCAGCCCGGCCTCACTGCGGGAGGAGAGGCACCTGCAGGCACAGCTCGGGGAGCCGCTGGCTGCCCTCGGCCCAGGAGCCCGGGGCCGTGCCCAGGATGCCAACTCCTAACCCAGAGCAGCGTTCGAGCCGGGGCCTGGGCGGCCGTCCGGGCTGGAGGGTGTGAAAGTTTTGTTTTTTAGCAGCTCAGTGTTGTCTTCAAATGGCATCTTAACTAGAACCCCACCGTGCGGGACAGCGAAAGCGGTGATGCTCAGGTCGAATGGGGGCAGCCCAGGACCCCTGGGTCCCTCGGGCCCCCCTCCCGGGGCGATAAACTCAGATGTGTCCGGGGCCGGGCCACCGGCCCGCATGGCGCCCATTCATCATCGTTGTGTTCCAGCTGTGGTCACCCCGCCGTGCCGTCCACGCCTCCGCCCCTTGGGGAACTGGGCGAAGGGGCAGAGGAGGCCCTCCGGGGCCTGGCCCCGCCGTGCTGGCTCCCGGCTCCTGGCTGGAGGCCTGTGCGGGACTCCGGCGGGCAGTCTCCCCGCAGCCGGGCGATGTGGGCTCACGCGTGATCCTCCCTCCCCGCCCTCTCCCCCCGCAGCCCGACCACTTCGTGCAGGACCCCGCGGTGCTGCGGGAGAAGGCGGAGGCCAGGCGCATGGCCTTCCTCGCCAGGAAGGGGTGAGCGTTTCAGAGGCTCTTTCTGGGGGGAGGGGACCCGTCCAGGAAGTCCGGGTGCCAGCTCGGCGGCCCGCCCTTCCGCCCGATAGCGACACACACCCCGTGCGGGAGCCGCTGTGCCCGGCCGCTGGCTGGTGTCCGCAGACTCACGTGTGAAAGAGCCCAGAACGGCGCTTGGTCTTTGGCGGCCGCCACCCCCAAGCCTTCCTCCTCCTAATGCGGGCTGCCCACCGCTGGTCCTGTCTCCCCCCTAGCCAGGGCCCACCAGCATGCCAGGCTCGGAGAAGAGCAGCCACCGGGCACAGCTGCCAGCCCCAGAGCCCTGCCCCTGCCAGGCCCCGCTCTCCGCCCGCTGGGAGGGGGCATGGGGACCCGGCCCAGCCGGGCATCTTCAAAGGAGGCCGTGGCTCTCCGAGCAGGGCTCCTCCGGCTGATGGGCCTCCCGGGGCTGGGCTGTCCCTCCCTCAGGTTCCGACATGACGGCTCGGCGGCGGTGGCCGGCAGCCCCCGGGGCCACGGGCAGAGCCGAGAGACCACCCAGGAGCGCAGGAAGAAGGAAGCCAACAAGTCCGCACGGGCCAACCACAGCCGGAGAGCCATGGCCGACCGCAAACGGAACAAAGGCATGATCCCCTCCTGAAGCTGCCACGGGCCCGAGGAGGCGGAGGAGGAGGAGGAGGAGGAGGAGGAGGAGGAGCCGCCAAGCCCGTGGGCTGTCTCCGGAGCCCCGGGCCTCCTCGCCGGGGACCCACGTTCACCTCGACCCCCAGCAGCCTCAGCTTCGCAGCCCCTGAGAAGGCCGCCTTGGCCACCAGCCAGCCGGGGCCCCTCAGACACACAGTGCCTTAGCCCCAGCCGGGGCCCGGCAGCGCAGGCCCCAGGGACCGGCCAGGGCCCCGAGGCAAGCCCCCACAACCTCTTGCAGCAAGACAGCGCTCCCTGGTCCTCTGACGGCAGGAAACCTATGCCGCAAAACAAAAGGCCTGCGAATAAAGCGTTCCGCCCTTTTAAGCAGTCATCCGTGATGTGCCCATGACCCGCCCTCCCCGTGTCCCATCCTCCCATGACAGCCACCGAGGAGGGCAGGACGCACCGGTTCTTCCCATCGGCCCCTCGTGCTTGCCCCCCGTCCTGCACCCCATTCTGCCTCGTGGGTGTCCCCGAGAACACCACTCCCTTCTCTGCACCTCCAGCGCCTACTGTGGAAGGAAGGACTCGGGGTGTGAGGCCCTGCAGTCCTGTCTGTTTTTCTTTAGTCCCCCCACCCCATTGTGAGCCCCAGAGGCAGATGGGGAAGGCGAGGCACTGAGAGCTGACGGGGCCCGCCGGGGCCTTGGCTAGAAAGTGGAAGACCAGGGATGGACACGCAGACTGACCCCGGCCTCTAAGGCCGCAGACCCTCGGGGGGTGGCATCTCCATCTCTGCTGGCCTGGGGACCCTGGGCCAGCCGCAGAGCCAGGGCCAGAACCCAGCGCCTCCTGATTGTGCGTGTAATCGTGAATCCTCCGAAAACGGGGGGCTGGAGGTCAGAAGAAGCGGGTGAGGATGTTACTGCCAAGCCCTGGTGGAGCTAGTGGGACTTGGGCCTCGTTCCCCAGAGTCCCCTCCCAGGCGTGGCCAGCTGGCTCCTAGCGAGGCAGCGGCTGCCGTCACCCCGATCCTGGGCCTCCAGAAGGTGGCTGGGCTGATCCGCAGCGGAGGCCAGGCCTGCCCGCTGGGCCCGAGGAATGTCCAGGTGCCAGGACTGTGTGTGCGGTGAGGGCGAGCCTGGGGGCAGCGAGGCCGAGGGCCCTGACAAATGGGTTTTGTGCGGTCAGCCCGTCAAGTGAACATCGATAGCGGTTCTCCCACGTCACGCCCGGGCTCTGGGTGCGTCGGAGATGCAGGCTGGGGTGGAGGGGGTCCTCCCCTCGTGCCGCCGAGCCAGCTGAGATGAGGCTCGGGTCAGCCATCCCAGCGGGCCAGGCGGCAGGAAGACTGCTTCCTCCTGTCAGCGACCCAGCTCGTCCCTGGAGCAAAGGGTGGGGGCGGGGGGGTCAGGGGAGCTCCGGCCTCTACATGTCCTTTCTGTTGCTGTTCGCTTGGCCCCTCTCACTCTCACTCTGTCGTCGGCACCCCCTGACCGCCAGCACGGTGTCCAGGCCGCACCAGCTTCCCGGTTTAAAGGCCTTGCGAAGACAGAAGGGATGTCTCCAGTTTTCCAGAACGTGCCGCCAGCTCGAACCTAGCCCCCCCGGAGGACCTGCGTGCTTCCTCATCTCAGATCTTGAGGGCGCCCTGTCAGGGATGCTTGGAAAACAGCTCAGGGTCGTGCAGAACGGTGCTGGCAGGCACAGCCGTTCACCTCGTAGGGTCTCAGTTTTCTCATCCGCAAAGTGGGTACATTGGCCCAGACGAATGGTTTACACGTGGTGCCCATGAAATCCTCCGAGGCAGCCCCGAGATTGAAGGTGGGCAATGGCACACGTGCTCTTAAGTGAGGTGGGGTGGGGGCCCTGAACCCTGTCTTCTGACTCACCCCCGTGCCCACCACTCCTCCTCCTGAAGCAAGAATGTTCAAGTGCCTTCGCTGGTCCCTGGCGGAGAGCAGGACTCTGCCAGGCCTTTCCCGGGAAGCTGTGAGGATCTCGTGCCTCTGGGAGAGCCTGCGCTTGTTTCCAGTCTGAGTGGCCATGGCAGTTGGCATGTCGGTCTGGATAGCGCTCTGTGCTGGGAGGGGTGGACAGAGCGCGTCACGGCTTACGGAGGGGAAGGGAGCCGGGAGCTCGGGGAGGGCTTCCCCGGAGCCCAGGGCCTGCGTGCAGAGCCTGTCTGAGGGCCCCTGAGCCAGCGGGTGCAGCCGGAGGAGGACATGGTCCTCCGGAACCTGCCTGTCCCTGTTATTCCGAGAGCTTGGGGTGACCGGTACGGGGAGGGAATAAAGAGAAAAACAAGCCCGCCGAAAAGGCTCCGGGGTGTGTGTGTGTGGGGGGGGGGTGGAACACCCCCTTTCTGTGACGTCAGTGAAACGATGCTAACCCCATGGGAAACTAAATATTCAAGAATAATGTGTTTTAAAGTTTGGAATACATGCTGGTGACAATGTAAAAAGAAAGAAAGAAAAGAAATAAAAAGATTTGCATACAGACCGAATCTGGAAGGGCGTGTGTGTGCGCATGAACATGACGGGACCGTGACACGTTGCAGTGGAAGTAAAGGGACTTACTGAGGACTTACATGGCAGAGTGTGCACTGGGTTCTTTCCTGGTTCATCCTCGGGCACAGGGGAGACGACTGAGGTCAAGAGAAGGCAGACAACCTGCCCGAGGTCCAGTTTTTCACCAGGTGGCAGCTGCTCCGCATTATTAACCGGTACACCTAGTATCTCTCTCTCCCTTCCTCTCTAAAATCAATTTAAAAATATTTAAAAAATAAATAAAAGCAGTGAACCTTATTCTGACGGGAGAGCAGAGCCCTGGCTGGTCTCTGAGCGGTTGGAGATCGGCCTCTGAGCCGGAGGGTCGGACTGATTCCCGGTCAAGGGCACGCACCGGGGTGGCAGCGGCCAGATCTGAACGTCTCCTCGGGGACCGGGGTCCCGAATGGCCAGTGGCCTGTGTTGCTTCTGTCATTCAGGGCAGGGCTCAGCCACTTCCGGGCTCTGTAACTGAGCAAGGTGGCCTTGCTCTCAGGGGTGTCTTATCTCTGAAGGGGACATGTTGGCAGGGCGTTGGCATAGGTGGGTGCGGTCCTGGCCTACCTGGAGGCCGGCTAGCGAAACTCAGGGCCGGGTGCCTGCCCAGGCCCCCGCCCGCTCCCGTGCGCCTCACCTCACACACTCAGGGTGGCCTGGTGGAGAGAGGAAAAGGTGGGGGCCCCTGCTCAGCCTTTGGGGCTGGGAACCACCTCACTGAATCCTTGAATGCGGACAGGGGACAGGTGTGACCATCACCCTCATTGAGCAGTTTCATCGCTTGCTCGTGGCTGAGCCAGGATTCAAACCCAGAGTTTGCCGGCCTCTGAATTACAACAAACGGCAGCTGCTGAATTCCCTTCGCTCTCGGCCACCTTCCTACCCCCTAGAGCCATGGTCTGCAAACTGCGGCTCGCGAGCCCCATGCGGCTCTTTGGCCCCTGGAGGGTGGCTCTTCCACAAAACACCACGGCCTGGGCGAGTCTATTTTGAAGAAGAAGAAATTTAAGTTTAAAAAATGTGGCTCTCAAAAGAAATTTCAATTGTTGTCCTGTTGATATTCGGCTCTGTGGACTGATGAGTTTGCCGACCACTGGCCTAGAGCTGTGCTCTTGCACCAGAAGCCGTCGTACTCCACAGGTGGCCGACTGAGAATGGGGAAGAGGGCATGCCGCCCTCTCTGTTCCGAATCCATGCTTCTGTTGATGTGACAAGCTGTCCCACTGGCAGCGGGACAGTGAGAGCAGGACAGCAGGGAGCCGAGCAGACCTCCCCTCTGCCGGTCTCCCCGTGGGCCTGTGGGAGGAGGGGTGGCCCCCTGGAGGGCCCCCTGGACAGAGGGTGTTTCCTTAGGGAAACTCAGTGAGACAAGGAGTCTCGGGGAATCGCAGCCCCAGGGAGACCTGCTGAGACTCAGGGAGGAGGGGAGACGGCGGAGAGGCGGGGTTTCGGGGTGACCGGTGTGGGGAGGAGATAAGGGTGCCTGCGGATGGATGGCAGGCGGCTGCTGGTCTGCACCGGGTCAGAGATGCTGACTGAGGGTGCCAGCGGACACGGAGGGGGTCACAGGAAAGTGAGTGGTCTCAGGGGTGGGGGGATGTCGGGGAACATGGTTTTATTTCTTAACATAGATTGATTTTTTTACAGGAGGAAAGGAGAGGGCTAGAGAGCTAGAAACATAGATGAAGGAGAAACATCGATCAGCTGCCTCCTGCACGCCCCCCAACGGGGATGTGCCCGCAACCAAGGTACATGCTCTTGACCGGAATCGAACCCGGGACCCTTCAGTCCTCAGGCCGATGCTCCATCCACTGAGCCGAACTGGTTTCGGCGGGGAACATGGTTGTAAACAGCAGGGGTTGGGGTGGGGGCCTCCTGGGTGACTCCCCTGTACAGTCACCCCCAAAGCTCTGCGCTGGCCCCTGAAGACCATGCAGGGAGCCCCTGTCAGCTCACTCGCTGCCGACGACATTGGCTAATCAGCCTGTGCTAAACATGCCACAGGCATTACTCACATATGGTCTGTGAGTCATTGTTGTTACCCCATTTCCCACTCGGGGAAACCACGGCTCCCGGAGAGGAGGCAGCCCACCCCAGGGCGCTCGGTTGGAGGGCAGCGGAGCTGGAGCTCAAGTGCAGGCAAGTTCCGTGTCCCCAGTCCACGCCTAGGCACTCGATGGGTGGGCAAAGGGACCCACAGCATCAACCCTGGCTGGAAAGTTTCTGAAGTGCAGTTAGACGAAGCCTTAAACGTCAGGCTAAGGCATTTGAACTTGAGCTTGCAGGTAGTGGGGAGCCGTTGACGGTGTTGGAGCAGGGGCGTTGATCTGGCAGCCCCCGAGGGCACAGGGAAGAGGAAGGGCCGCTGAGGAGGGCTCTGGGCAGCAAGGAGGCAGGTGGCACCCCCGTCCTGTCAGCAGGACGGCTCCTGGCCAGCACTTCCTCTGCGTTTCATCATCGCCCCGTCCTTGAGGCCGGCTACAGTCTGCCCTTGACATTCAGCCGGAGCGTAAATCCAAGCCTCTCAGGCCAAGGCCCCAGTGAAGAGAGAATGGTTTTTACAGACTGGGGAGCAGTGCACGTGGGGGTAGCCTCGAGCCAGCTGTCCAGCTCCGCGCTCACTAGCTATAACCCTGGGCAAGGCGCTAACCTCTGAGCATCACTTCCACCTGTAAAGTGGGGTGGAGATGAGCGCCCACCTCAGCATGAGGATCCAGGGGGATGGGGCATATTAGCAGCACCCAGCCTGGGCCTGGCCTTGGGGGCATGCCCAGAGAAGGCAGGTGTGTGTGTGTCTCCCGTGGGGGCTGTGCCTGCCCCTGGTACACAGCGCCCAGCCCTCACTGACTCCCATCTTGCCTGAAGAATTTGTATTCCCTCCAACATTGCACGGTGTTCAGATATTTTACTTTTTATTCATTTTTATGGGTTTTTTGTTTTTCCATTTTTTTCTATTAAGGTATTATATTTGTACATATCTTATCATTACCCCCACACCCCACTCCCATTCATGCCCCTTACCTCCCCCCCCAGAGTTTTGCACCCATTGGTTATGCTTATACGCATGCATACAAGTCCTTTGGTTGATCTCTTATCTCCCCCACTATTTTTTTTATTCTTTTAAATATTATTGAGGAAGGGAGAGAGAGATAGTCACATGAATCATGAGAGAGACCACTGATTGGCTGCCTGAATCAGGCCAACTCTATCTACTGAGCCAAACTCACTGTAGAGTAGTCCTTGTTCCTTCTAACTGGGCTGGCTGAGTTCCGGATGGAATCTATTTCTTTTCAATATGTTTTATTGATTTTTTACAAAGAGGAAGGGAGAGAGATGAGAGTTAGAAACATCAATCAGCTGCCTCCTGTATACCCCCTTCTGGGGATGTGCCGGCAACCAAGGTACGTGCCCTTGACCGGAATCGAACCTGGGACCCTTCAGTCCGCAAGCCGATGCTCCATCCACTGAGCCAAACTGGTTAGGGCTGGAATCTCTTTCTTTTTCATCGCTTACATTGCCTTCCCCCTCTCCTTCTTACAGAAGCGGTAATGTGCCCAGGGAGGAAGGAAACCACCACAATCCTACCACCTGGACATAATTACAGTTGGGATTTTAGTTCTTATCCTTCTAGCATTATTCCAGGAAAAGGGCTATACACATTGATTTTACACACACACACACCCCAAAGGGATCTTACCACAGACACACGCTGTGATCGCCACCGTGTCCGTTAGTGAGACAGGGTGACCATTTCCCCGTTTCTCAGCTTCATCCTTTTTAAGGGCTGAATAGTATTCTGCTGTGCCAGCGCCCTGGGCTGTTCCTCATTATTTGCTACTAAACTACAAAGAGCAGCCAGCCTGCCGGCTCAAAGTCCATCCCCACCCACCCTTCTTTCCTCAGGGTAGATTTTAGAAACAGAACTGCTGGGTCAAAGTTCTTCCAAAAATATATTTCTATGGCTATTTCAGAGAGGAAGGGAGAGGAAAAGAGGGATGGAAACATCACCGACGAGAGAGAATCGTTTGACTGGCTGGCTCCTGCACGCCCCCCACTGAGAATCGAGCCTGCCCCCCCCCCCCCCCCGGGGCACGTGCCCAGACCAGGAACTGAACTGTGACCTCCTGGCTCACCCACTGAGCCCCTGGCTGGGCGGAGGCAAAGATTTTGACTGTCAAGTTGACCTTCCCACCAGCAGGATTTGACAATGACCAGACCGCACCTCTTTGCTCATGACAGGCATTACAATAACAAAACCCTTCTGGGTTTAATAAGTCAAAGCATATCTAGCTATTTCTATTTTGCAAATCTACTCTCCGGGGCCTGAGAAGGACGCAGAGGAGTGTGGGGGATGCTCAGATTTGGGGGCCAGATCCCCCCCCAGGAGTGGGATGCTGGAAGTGCGGCCGGCCTATGGCCCCATCAGAGGCCAACCACCCCAAGAACCGCCCTGCCCCATTCTGCCCCCTCCCTAGATAGCAGTGGGTGTCGACAGGGCTGTACAGGACTGCCCTCTCACCGGCCAGCGTGGCTCCGAGGTTGAGCCAGGAGGTCAGGGTTCGATTCCCGGTCGGGGCACAGGCCCGGTTGCAGGCTCCATCCCCAGTGTGGGGCGTGCGGGAGGCAGCCCATCAATGATTTCTCTCTCATCACTGATGCTTCTCTCTCCTCCCTCTCCCTTCGTCTCTGAAATCAAATACCTTTAAAATATGTATATTTTTTAAAAGGGCTGCCCTCTCACGCTGCCCAGGACAGCTCTGAAAGGCCACCCCATTCTCAGAACTCCCTGGGCCTGCACCTGCCTGCCCCCTCTGCCAGTTCCGCTTCCTTCCGTCCCACACTGACCCCAGGGCACTTCTTAAGAAAGCTCCCCGCGCCCTGGAGAGTCTGCTTCCCAGGGACCCCAGCCTATGATGGGACAGGCAGCATCCTCGTGTCCACGGGGGACGAGCCTAGAATGTTCTGCGGGCTGGGCTTTCCTTCTTTCTTGGGGCTGCCAGGCCGATTTGGACTCCGCCCAGAGCCGAGTTCTGAACTTGGCAGGCGGCCCTGCAGGGCCTGGGCTTCTGGGTAGCCGCGGGCTGGCTTACCGAGGCAGCTGCGAGGGAAGATTCACTGCCCAGCGACCCCGACTCCTCCTGACACCCCTTTAAGATGACAGCAGCTCCAGAAATAGGTGCTCTCACCGTGGGAATGTCAGATGGGGGAATGGGCTCCGAGAAGGTGAGGGACTTGCCCGGGTTCACACAGCCAGGGAGCTGTGTTGGATTCTAACCCAGGACTGTCCGTCCTTAAAAACCAGTGCTTCTTACGCTTCACTCTAGCCATTCGGCGGCAATAACGATATGGATTATTGGACCATTGTTCACATCGAGTGACAGGGAGGCTGCAAAGCACTTCACACGACGCCGGGCTCATGCTAAGCGGCTGACAAACGGAGGCGATTGATCAGAAACTCTCCAGGGGCTTCCCTTTCTCAGAATAAATCCGGACTCCTTTCGTAGGGCCAACAAGGCCACAGGGTCTGACCCTCCCTCCAATTCCCACGGACTGTTCTCTTTTCCAGAACGTTCTTCCTCTGGATCTGCACTTGGCTGAAATTCCCATTCGAAATTCAGCTCAGCCCCGCCCAGCCGGCACAGCTCAATGGCTGAGCGTTGACCTATGAACCTGCAGGTCAGTGTTGATTCCCAGTCAGGGCACAGGCCTGGGTTGTGGGCTCCATCCCCAATGGGGGGCGTGCAGAAGGCAGCCCATTCATGATTCTCTCTCATCACGGATATTGCCGTTTCTCTCTCTCCCTCTCTGAAATCAATAAAAATAAACAAGAAGCCTTTTTCCTGGCACAACTAGAACTGGTGCAGTGAGGACTCAAACCTGTGTGCACCGTGAGAAACCAGGCTCTTTAGAGGGCAGAACCCTAGCAGGAGGCTTCGAGCTCTGGCCTAATTCAATCACCAGATGGGTTATGGCCCAGAGAAGTGTGGCAGCTTGCCCAGACACACAGCAAGGGAAAGGCAGCATGGAGACCAGACTCTGGGGACTGGGGTGCCCCAAGACGCTCAGGCCAGGGTTTCTCTTTCCCAGCTGAGGCTGCAGTGCCTCCCCATGGCCAAGCCGGTTAGTTCCCCTCTAAATGATTTCAGAATGGAATTGCCAAAACGGGTTTGGCTCAGTGGACAGAGCGTTGGCCTTCGGACTGAAGGGTCCCAGGTTCGATTCCAGTCAAGGGCATGTACCTTGGTTGTGGGCACATCCCCAGTAGGGGGTGTGCAGGAGAGGAGGCAGCTGATCGATGTTTCTCTCTCATCGATGTTTCTAACTCTCTATCCCTCTCCCTTCCTCTATTTTTAAAAATTATTTGGAGAGTTTAATCCTTAAACAAAAAAAAGAATGGAATGATCGGTTTGGAAGACCAAGTTGAAGGTAACACCGCCAACTCTAGCTCATGTTTTGAAAACCAGAATTCTGTGGAAGTGAATGGGAAACCCCAAACAATGGACGTTTGCAGGGGACTCTGAAGTGGTCCCGAGTAACTGACCAGTGACGATGGGGTCGGGTTAATAAAGCGCCAACGCGGAAGCAGTTCTCAGGACAGCTTACATTTATTTGCTGATGACTCTGACTAGTCAGACTTCCAACACAGCAGAAGCGAGAGTCTGTCAGGCCAGGCTTTCCGTAAAACAGCTACACGTGGTCCGTGGGCAGCGCTGGGAGCATCTTCTCACGCCGAGACCCGGCCCCGGGCACACCGCTGGCGGGTGGGCCTGGTCCGTGCGACCTTGACCGGCGCCTCCGAGGAACTAGTCCTCATACTTGTGCTTGATATGTTTCCACAGCTTCTGCGTTTTAAAGACAAAAGCCACGAACGTTCAGTTTCGCCCCTCACGTTTTACGGTTACATTCCCACTGCCCCGGTCCCTAAAACAAGCTTGAGAGACATTCTTACCGCGTCCCGACAGTTTCGGAGGGACGAGTGGAAGCAATACCAGGCGTGTGACACATTCCTAACGTTTATAAGATGCTGTGAGCCCCGGCTGGTGTGGCTCAGTCGGTTGGAGCGTCGTTTTCTTGTTTGTTTGTTTGTTTTGTTTAATATATTTTATTGATTTTTTTACAGGGAGGAAGGGAGAGGGACAGAAAGTCAGAAACATCGATGAGAAACATCGATCAGCTGTCTCCTGCACACCCCCCACTGGGGATTTGCCTGCAACCAAGGTACATGCCCTTGACCGGAATCGAACCTGGGACCCTTCGGTCTGCAGTCCGACGCTCTATCCACTGAGCCACACCGGCCAGGGCTCTGTCTTTCTTTTTTTAAATCCTCATCTGAAAACATGTTGTTATTTGTTTTTGTTTTTCTACAGAGTGGGAGAGGGATAGAGTTAGAAACATCGATGAAAAACCTCCATCATCTGCCTCCTGCACACCCTCAACTGGGGATGTGCCCGCAACCAAGGTACATGCCCTTGGCCGGAATTGAACCTGGGACCCTTCAGTCTGCAGGCCGACGCTCTATCCACTGGGCCAAACCGGTCAGGGCAGAGGACATGTTTTTATTGGTGTTTTAGGGACAGAGGAAGAGGTGTGTGTGTGTGTGTGTGTGGGAGAGAGAGAGAGAGAGAGAGAGAGAGAGAGAGAGAGAGAGAGAGAGAGAGAGAAACATGGATGTGAGAAACATTGGTTGACTCCCCCAAATACTCCCACCCGGGATCAGGGATCGAACCGGCAACCTGGGAATACAAGTGTTATTTTCTGAGTGGTAGCACCCAGCAGGCACTGTGACCTCTTGTCTATGTCTCAAATAATATTCACAGTAAACCCGAGGTCGTTCACAGGTAAAAGGGAAGCTCAGAGATGTCAAGAAACGTGCCCCACGTAAGGCCACAGTTATTAAGTACCGAGGCCCAGTGTCCCCATGCAGGGCTCTCTGACTTCACAGCCCCAGCTCCGACCCACAATCAACACCACGCTGCTTGCGCGGAAAGCCTGGTCGCCGGAAGCGCCATCTGAAAAGGCAGCCGCGATGTCTAAGGAGATGTGCTTTTCGCGATCGTCCACCGCTCCCATCTTGCCCTTGAAACCCTCCGCGGAGACAGGGGGGCTCAGTCCCAGCCCTGCCTGACGTCCTGGCGCTGCAGCCCTAGTAAGCCCTTTGCTCTCACTAGTCTTTAGTTGTGGCTTCTGCACATGGAAAAGTGGGCGATCGCAATATCTGAACGCCCTGCAAAGTGCACTCCATCGACCTCGTTTAACGGTTTAGGATTCACACCCTAATTCCCAAAGGTTTAGGCCAGATGGCAGTCCACAGACAGAAGACGCCCGGGGTTTAACCCCTCTTCCTTGGGAAGGGGTATCGCGTCCGGTCCCACCTCCATTCCCACTGACACTCTCCGGGGGCCCAAGGTCAGGAATGGCCTAGGCCCTCACCCCCTGGTTGATGTGTTCGTAGATCGCGTCCGCGCCTTGATCGAAGGCACGCTCGAAGAACAGGGCACCCACGGCGATGGTTAGGGCGAAGGTGGAGGTTCTGCGGAACAGCAGGGAATACAGCTTCGAGGTTACCGTTGGGGGCGCCATGTTTCTCCACAGCCGAAGTCGCGACACCGCGCCTGCGCCGCGGCCGACCTTGCTCTCCAAAGGCCTTCGACGCGCAGCGCTTTATGGGACATGTAGTCCCTCTGAGTCTCCGTACTCGTCGTTTTGAATCACGGAGGTAACGGGTGGCTTACGCGGGATAAAAGTTTTATCAAGTTCAGATCACAGCAGCCCAAACTGTTTGGTAATGTTTATTACACAATTTTAGTCCTCAATCATTTCTTGCTTGGTTGAATATTTCTAACTACAACACCCAGAAGCCCTTGCGCTTCCCCTGCCTACTCTCATGGTATTGCAGCTTTAATTCCCAAAGGTTTCTGGGAAGGGAGAACTGATACCTAAGGGAGGACTACGAATCCCAGCAAGCAGTTCGCAACGCAAGGGCGAAGGAGGAGGAGCGCTTGGCTGTCGGGCCCGGCCGAGCCAGGTACCTTCTTTGCGGGACATCGAGGGTTCGTTGTTAGTCTCTGCTCCTCACGGGAGGACTTGGGCTCTTCTTTCCAAGCCGCGCTCCTCCTGGCGGGAAGTAGAGAGCAGAGCGAGGGGGCTGGGCGTCTGGGACCCCGGTTCATCCCTATTCCCCGATTCCTCGGTCAGTTTCAAGTTCAGGGCTAAAGTTGGAGCCTGTGGCAAAAAAGTCAGGTCCTGGGTGCTGAACCTATCTGCCCGACTTCAGGGGAAAGGGCGGTTCTATTTCCCTCATCTCTGGGCTTCCCATCCGAGAACCCTGGCCTGCAAGGCAGGAGGACCGACACCAGCATTCATTCCTACTTGGGAATAGAAAGAACAGGGGCTTTGGCGTGCTCGGCCGAAAACAACTATTTCATTCATTCATTCTCTTTATTTACTTACTTATTTTCATCCTCTCCGCAGGATGTTATGTGTGTGTGTGTGAGTGTGTGTGTTAACTGACTTTTGCAAGAGAGGGGAAGGGGTAGAGAGAGACACCTATAAATGAGAAACATCTAATTGATCGGGGGAAGGAATCCGTCACCTAAGTATGTGCCCTGACTGGGAATCGAACCCTCAGCCTTTTCATGTACCATGCTCCAGCCAACTAAGCCACCCAGCCAGGGCAACAAAGGTCTTTGGAGCGCTGGGGACTCCACAGTGAACAAGTCGCAGCTCGTGGAGCACCCATTCTGCTGGGTGCGGGTGGGTGGGCAGGAGCAGCAATGACAAACCAGTAATGCTTTGAAGAGCAGAACATGGGTTGGCTATTGTAGCCAGGTGCCCAGGGTGACACTTAGCCGGAATAGTAGGAAGTCAAATAAGGAAGAGAGGAGATGAAATAAGAAGTCAAATAAGGAAGATGTGGCTGCCGAGACCTGGGGTGTTTGAGGGACAGAAGCAGAGTGGGCTGTGAAGAAGCTCCCATATGGCCTGTAGCCTGTGGTCGGGAGCCTCGTGCTTTTCTAATTGCACTAGGAAATCCCTGAAGGGTGTTAGGCTGGGTTGTGACCGGCTCTAATTTGCATTTTAATGGCCTCATTCTGGCTGCTCTCTTGGCTGCTCTCTGTTTGGTCAAGTGAAGTTTGAGCTGCCCCTTAGACATCAAGTGGAGGTGTCTACTGGCAAATGGGACTTTGGCTCTGGAGTTGGGTCTGGGCCAGAGAGAAAAGCCATTGACATGCTTGAAAACCAGGGCCTGGAGTTAAGGCCTGGAGCTGGCTTGTAAAACGGGCGGTCATGCCTGAGGAGGGGCCCGGGAGGGAAAATGTGAGATGCTGTGCAATCCTTACTACGGTTATTTCCTATTTGCAAAGCATCCTAGTAGCCCCTGGGGATAGGCTGCTTGATGCTTGTGGGAAAGAAGACTTAGGTGTTGCTAACAACAAATCTGGCTGATGGGAAGTTCAGAGGAAGAATTATTTTAGGGGGAATGGGTGGGGGAGACACAGGTTGTGGCTTGTTTTATTTATTTTTAATCTTTTTAATTAATTCTCTTTGGAGCAACAATTTTTAAAAACCTAATGTTCTGTAAGCCGTCAAATTCAACTTGGAAATTATTATGCTATACATGAACTTAGAAAAATAAGAAAAATGACCTTACCTTTTCCTTTGAGTAATGTTGAACAAACTAAATCCCTTTAAATATTCAGCCCTATTAACAACTTAATTGCATTCCCTTGCATATTTAATTCCACTTATAAGTGTAATATATTTGATTTTCTTGTTAAGTATTTCAGATACATAACCTAACAAGCATAATTTCCCCAGAATACTTAAACAGTTACTAAAAAAATCATAAACAATGAATTTTAACTTCTTGTAAACAGTTCAGTGCTCTTAGTAGACAGTCATGTTCTCTTGCCACTGGTTCTCAGTCTGGGGAGCTAATAAAATACATCTCTGACATAAAATTAGGATATGGGGGGCGCCTTTAGTATCATGATAGCACCCCAGGAGATCCTCACATGTAACCAGTTTCTCCAACCACTGCTAACCCCACAACTTAAAGTCACAAGTCTAATGTCAATTACTGGCATATATTTTATCAGTTACCCAGCTATATATTTTTAACTTTTATATTTTAAATTGGAATCACATTGCTTACCTGTCATCTACTCAACATGTCACATTCTTTTCCATGTCACTGATACTTTCAAATACCCAGTGTGCACCGACGTAGCGCTGACCGGTGTGGCTCAGTGGGTAGAGCATCGGCCTACAGACTGAAAGGTCCCAGGTTCCATTCTGGTCAAGGACATGTACCTTGGTTGCGGGCACATCCCCAGTAGGGGGTTTTCAGGAGGCAGCTGATCGATGTTTCTCTCTCATCGATGTTTCTAACTCTCTATCCCTCTCCCTTCCTCTCTGTAAAAAGTTAATAAAAGTATTTTTTTTTTTTAAATAAGAGGGTTGGCCTGATGCTGCCCAGGGCAGGAAAACTGGGGAGGCTGGTCCGGGTGTGAGGAGACCTGACTTGGTGCTGACAGAGGGTCGGGTGGATTTGAAGCCCAGGCTGGAGGGGAGGAGAGGGGGAGGCGCACGCCACTCTGAGCCTGGTATCTGGTGCAGGAGCCTCCTCAGACTATTTTTACCTTTCCTATTTGGAAGCTCTGGCCTCCTGGGGCCTGTAACTATCTGACGAGAAACCATGTCTCCAGCCTGTGGCTCCCCGGAGCCCGATTCCGGTTCAGCCGCCTGCGCTGGGCTAGGTCTGCCCAGAATCGGGGCGCACCCTGTCAGCCTTCAGCCAGGAACCGAGGGAAACGTCTCCCTTGGGTCCCTTTCCAGGGTCATCCTGGCGAACCAGGTCACTAGAACCATTCATGGTGTTTCCTAAGGAAGAAGGAATGGGATTTATCCCTGCCTGAAAAATTTCCCACTTTGTAAGGGAATTTTGGGGGGACATTTAAAAACAAGACACGCTAAAAGTCTAGACGTAGAATAATTGAAAAACAGAAAGTGGAGGAAAATCCTGTGTGTAATCCTATTATCCAGGCATTACCACAGTGAATATTTTGTGTCTGCTCCAGTCTACGTATGAGTGTGGGAGGTTCTTTTCCCTTAAAATCGTGGTATTATATATACTGTTGTGATAATGAGTTTTTCCCATTGGTGTTTGTTTTTTGTGGTGTTTTGTTTGTTTTTTTTTAGAGTGGAAGGGAGAGGGAGAGGGAGAGAGAGAGAGAGAGAGAGAGAGGGAGAGAGAGAGAGAGGGGAATATTAACATTTCTCAGGAGTTGGGAGTGGCTTAGCTGGGTGGTTCTGGCTCAGACAGCCCCCGAAGGTTGCAATCAAGCTCAAGGCTGCACTCATCCGAAGGCTTGACTGGGGCCCACCTCCAAGCTTATCACATGACTTTCAGTTCCTTGCCACGTGGACCTCCCCACAATATGGCAGCCAGCTCCCTCCAAATCGAGTGATTAGAGGAGGAGAGACACCAGGGTGGAAGCCACCGTGTCCTTTTATAACCTGATCCTGTAAGTGACACACTGTCACCTCTGCTCCATTCTCTTGGTCTCACAAAACCGAGCTCTAGCTTGGGAGGAACAACAACACATGGCACACACGTGTGACAAGGAGGCGGTGTCTCTGCGGGCCACGCTGGCTGCCACATTCACGGATGAGTGTTGAGCACCATCATCAGCAGGTCCGGCGAGGCGCTAACACTGCGCACGCGTGCTTTACTCCTCCACTGACACTGCGCACGCGTGCTTTACTCCTCCGCTGACACTGCGCACGCGTGCTTTACTCCTCCGCTGACACTGCGCACGCGTGCTTTACTCCTCCGCTGACACTGCGCACGCGTGCTTTACTCCTCCGCTGACACTGCGCACGCGTGCTTTACTCCTCCGCTGACACTGCGCACGCGTGCTTTACTCCTCCGCTGACACTGCGCACGCGTGCTTTACTCCTCCGCTGACACTGCGCACGCGTGCTTTACTCCTCCGCTGACACTGCGCACGCGTGCTTTACTCCTCACGGTAATCTCACCAAAGAGTGGCACTGCCTTCCTCTTCCAGACGAGGCTCCGCGGGGAAGCAGTTTGCTGCGAGTCTCCTGGCCTGGAAGTGGCGGGGCCGGGACCCCACCTGGTTGAGTGACTAGAGGAGGGATTGACGTGGGTGACCAGTGTGACTTCAGGCTGCTGTCCCTCGCTCTGTTCTTCAGTCCGTCACCTGCTACCTTAAAGGACCATCATTTCTCCCCGTGGGGGTCTGTGGACTCTGCATCGGAGCACCCCTAGATCCTGGCCCTCTCCCAGACCTGCCGAGTGGGAAATTGCTGTGTGCGGGGAGCGGGGGGGGGGCGCTACCTTACTCTGCTGGGAGGAAGGGGGTGCGCCTCGCTCCCAGGGGTGGAAGGGACTGGGGTCAGGATGAGGAAACACCGGGGCCTCTCGGGGAGACCCCTGACATACTGGGGCTCCTCTCGGGGAAGACATCTGGGTCTTCTTGGCATTCCTGTTGGAGCTGGGTCCTGGTGGGCACTCCGCGGGCCACCCCCGCCGGCGTTCCCATGCCATCCCCTCCAGACGGCCGCCAGATGTGGCGCTGGGACGTCGCCAGGCGGCCGGTGGGGGTGCAGGCAAGCCGTCCGCTGGCTGCCGCCGGCTGTTTACCGGGGGCCTGGCGGCGCCATAATTAGAAGGGGTGACAGGTGAGCGTGAGGGCGGCTTGTGGTGAGCCCAGGTCCTGGGTAATTGTAGTGTGTGTCCCGGCCGCAGCCGCGCTGCTGGCTTATTTTAGCTCTGTGCCCGGCGCGCACCATGGCAGGGACCGGGAATGTCCGTGAGGCGCACATACCTGCCCGTGACCGCGGAGCAGTGGGAGGGGAAAGCGGGGTGCTGGGTCAGGCAGAGGCCCCTGTGGGTGCTGGCTCTGGCCCGTGTGGCTTCCCAGGGCGTGGGGCAGGCGGGTGAGAGATGACCTTGCTCAGTGTCCCTTCTGGCCTTGGCCTTGAGCACACTGGGAGCGTTTCTGAACCCGGTCCTCATCTGTGAGAGCACACCTCCATGGGGAGGGGCTCTGTGGGGGCCACAGGAGAGGATGAGGGCCGGGCCTCGCAGGCAGCAGTCCAAGCTGCAGCTCTTCCCTCGCCTCAGCTCATCCCGCTCTGTTGGCCTTTCTGCCATCCCAGTGTCCCTCTAGTTGGCCATCTTTTCCTGGAGCCCAGAGGACAGAGAGCAGGTGCCCGGGTGGCCGGTGGGCTGAGTGTAGAGCTGGGCTCTGCCGGGGGCACCAGTCCTCCGGGGAGGCTGGAGGTGGCGCGACAGGCCTGCCTGTGGGGTCTGTGGTCTCTCTTCTCGGTGTCTTCCTCATCCATCCTCGTCGTCGTCCCCAGATTCAAACTCGAGGAGAAGAGGCCTGAAGGGGTGCAGAGAGTGACTCAGAAAGGAGAGCGGCCAGCGGTGGGGCTTGTCGGGGCAGACGGGGTGAGTGACCCAGAGCAGCGCCGGGCCATGCGGCCTGGATTCGGAGCCCGGCTCGCCGCTCGCTGGCGCTGTGACCTTGGCTGTGTCACTCACTCACCGGAGCCGCAGTGCCCTCGTCTGAAAGGGTGTCCCAGGTCCCACCACACAGGGCGTCCTGAGATGATGCTGTTTATGAAGCTTTGAACCGAGAGCCGGTACAGGAGGCGCCCAATAAACCGAGTCCTAGGCAGCCCCGCCGAGCACTGGCTCAGTGTGGCAGGGCCGGTGCCGTTGGTATTGCTCGTACCTTTGTGGTCGATAATTCACTGGGAGAAGCAGCCAGGCGGCCCCATTTCTGCAGTGAAAGCAGAGGCCTCGCAGGGGCAGTGACTTGCCCAAGGTCACACAGCTGGTGCTCAGTGCCCTGCGTGGTTTCGTCCCGCTGAGTCCGCTGCAGAGCCACCGTTTGGGCTCAGCCTCCCAGAGGGACAGCCTCCTCCCACTCCCCTCCCCTCCCCCCCCCCCATACTCCCCGGAGCCGCAGCTCCCGGCGCTTCAGGCTTCACGAATGGCTTGGGTTAGCTCTCGGCCGTGAAACATTCATCTCTTACCATTTCAATCCCGTTCCTCTAAGTTTATTGGCAAGACGGGTGTATTAGAGCCGCCAAATTTAATATATCAAGTCCGTGTGTCTGGCATGTGGTTTCTCTGCAGTAACTGGAGAAAAGAGAGGTTTTATATGTTTTCATTTGGAAGGACTGTCTGTTCCTAATCCCATTAGAGCCCTGGACTTACGGCTGCTGCCCCGGCGGCCGCAGGCCCGCCGTCCCCGCGGCCGCTCGGCCGTCCGGACTGTCCGGGGGGCTCGTTTGTCTTCATGACTCCTCCAGCCTCTTCTTCTTCTTTAAATATGTTTTATTGATTTTGTGCAGAGAGGAAGGGAGAGGGACAGAGAGTCAGAAACATCCATCAGAGAGAAACACCGATCAGCTGTCTCCTGCACACCCCCCACTGGGGATGTGCCCACAGCCAAGGTCCGTGCCCTTGCCTGGAACTGAACCCGGGACCCTTCGGTCCGCAGGCTGACGCTCTATCCACTGGGCCACACCGGTTTCGGCTCCAGCTTCTTCTTGACCAGATGCATTTCCCCGTCCGTCCGCCCTGTGGCTCCAGCGCCGTGTCTGTTTGCCAGGTCCCGGGAGTCGAGCTGCCGGCCTGAGCTGCTCCTCCCGCCCTGGGGGAAGCCGCCGGTCTTGGTCCTCTGGGCCTCGGCAAACGGCTCTGCGAAACGAGGGGTCCGAATATAGGACCTGCCCTGGCTGGTTTGGCTCAGTGGGGAGAGCATCAGCCTGCGGACTGGGAGGTCCCAGGTTCGATTCCGGCCAAGGGCACAAGCCCGGGTTGCGGGCTCGATCCCCAGTAGGGGGTGTGCAGGAGGCAGCGATTGGTGATTCTCTCTCATCATTGATGTTTCTCTCATTCTCTCTTCCTCTCTGAAATCAATGAAGAAATATCTTTAAAAAAAAAAAAAGAATATAGGGCCGTAACAGGTTTGGCTCAGTGGATAGAGCATCAGCCTGTGGACTGAAGGGTCCCAGGTTCGATTCCGGTCAAGGGCATGTGCCTTGGATGCGGGCACATCCCCAGTAGGGGCCGTGCAGGAGGCAGCTGATGGATGTTTCTCTCTCATTGATGTTTCTAACTCTCTATCCCTCTCCCTTCCTCTCTGTAAGAAGTCAATAAAATATTTTAAAAGAAGAAAAAGAATATAGGACATTAAGGGGGAGGGGCTTGTCTGGACTCAACCTGTGCCGGTCCTACCTGATGGGCCTCTCTGCTCTGTGACACCAAACTGGGAGACGCAAGGGTTGGCCCCCGAGAGCCAGAGCGGCGGCCCGGCCCGGGGCTGCAGGTTGGCTGGGTCGGGAGTGGCAGCGGTGGACACCACGGTCGCGGCTGCCCGGGCCCTGCCACTTGACAGCCGAGCCGCTCGCTCTCCTGGGGACGCTGTGCGGTGCTGCCCGGCCTCTGCTGCCCCAAGCATGGGGCCGGCTGAGGCAGAGGAGCGTAGGGGACCGGGCTTCACCTTCTCACCAGCCGTGTGGCCTCAGCCACGTCCTCTTCCTCAGCCTCGGTCGTCCCTTAAGGAAGACGGGAGCTAATTTGCTTATTCAACAACTATTTGGTCGCCCGCCACGCACCGCGTACCACTCTGGGTGCTGGAGCGCCGGCGATGAACGCGCAAAAATAGCCCTGCCTGCGTGCGGCCAGCTGCCTGCGGGGAGCAGAGACAGCGAGCGTGACCGGAGCGGTTGCTGCCGGGGACAGAGGAGGCAGGGGACGGGGAGAGCTAAGTGGAGGGTGGAGGGTTCTGCCATTTTAAGTCAAGTGGTCACGGCCGCTTCCTGAGAAGGTAGCGTTTGAGCGAAGATCGGAGTCGAGTGAGCAGGCTCGGCAGGTGCCGGGGGAGGGCATGCAGGCAGAGGGCGCAGCGGGGAGACGCCGGGAGGGGGGCCCGGGGCTGGCGTGCGTGCGGAGCAGAGCGGAGGCTGCGGGGTCGGCGTGGGGAGACCGTGGAGAGATCACAGGGTGGAGGGTGGCAGCTGGCGAGAGGGGTAAGGTGGTGGTTCCCTGGCGACATGTGGAAAATTTTAAAAATATTGTGTTGATTTTTTACAGAGAGGAAGGGAGAGGGATAGAGTTAGAAACTCCGATGAGAGAGAAACATCCATCAGCTGCCTCCTGCAAACTTCCCACTGGTGATGAGCCCGCAACCCAGGTCCATGCCCTTGACCGGAATCGAACCTGGGACCCTTCAGTCCGCAGGCCGACGCTCTATCCACTGAGCCACACCGGTTAGGGCAACATATGGAAGTTTTAAGAATGCTGATGCCCAGGCCTCACCCCGCTGGTGCTGCTTTAACAGGCCTGGGGGGGAGGCCGGGCATCAGAATGATTGAAAGAGCCCCTGGGCTGAGGCGCGGGCAGCCCCGCTGTGGTGAGTTTTCAGTGAGGTGCTGGGCGCACAGCCCAGGCCCGGCCCGCAGGGAGCGCTCCGTCGGGGTGGTGCGCGTGGGCTTCGGGGCGTGGCGTCCCCTCCCCACCCCCCACCTGACTGCTGGCTCTGTGCCCCGCAGGGCGGCACCGGGCGGCGCCATGGGGAAGCGCTACTTCTGCGACTACTGCGACCGCTCCTTCCAGGACAACCTCCACAACCGCAAGAAGCACCTGAACGGGCTGCAGCACCTCAAGGCCAAGAAGGCCTGGTACGACATGTTCCGAGGTGGGTGCCGGGCTCGCCGCCGGGCGGGGGCCTGCCCTGGCGCTTTGCTCTTGCTGGGCACCAGGCAGGGAAGCTCCTGGCCAGTGGCCCCAGCGCAGAGGGGCCTCCGAAGGTCAGACTGGAGCGGGGGCCCTTTCCCCAGCCAGCTTGACTGGGCGCAGGTCTCAGGTGCCGGGCCAGGCCCTGGGGGTGCTGTGGCGGAGGAAGCCTCTCCCAGGAGGGGATGTTGGAGCCGGAGAGAGGACCGTTGGGGGGGAGCTGGGGCGGGAGAGGGACTCGGTGGAGAGAGGACCGTTAGGGGGAGCTGGGGCGGGGGAGGGACTGGGCGGAGAGAGGACCGGTAGGGGGAGCTGGGGCGGGGGAGGGACTGGGTGGAGAGAGGACCGTTAGGGGGAGCTGGGGCGGGAGAGGGACTGGGTGGAGAGAGGACCGGTAGGGGGCGCTGGGGCGGGAGAGGGACTGGGTGGAGAGAGGACCGTTAGGGGGAGCTGGGGCGGGAGAGGGACTGGGCGGAGAGAGGACCGTTAGGGGGAGCTGGGGCGGGAGAGGGACTGGGCGGAGAGAGGACCGTTAGGGGGAGCTGGGGCGGGAGAGGGACTCGGTGGAGAGAGGACCGTTAGGGGGAGCTGGGGCGGGGGAGGGACTGGGTGGAGAGAGGACCGGTAGGGGGCGCTGGGGCGGGAGAGGGACTGGGCGGAGAGAGGACCGTTAGGGGGAGCTGGGGCGGGAGAGGGACTTGGCGGAGAGAGGACCGGTAGGGGGAGCTGGGGCGGGAGAGGGACTGGGCGGAGAGAGGACCGTTAGGGGGAGCTGGGGCGGGAGAGGGACTCGGCGGAGAGGGGACCGTTAGGGGGAGCTGGGGCGGGGGAGGGACTGGGTGGAGAGAGGACCGGTAGGGGGCGCTGGGGCGGGGCAGGAGCCACACACCGGACTGGAGGCCTCAGTCAGGGGAATGGGTTGTCCCAGGGCAGAGGGCGGTCTGAGGGGCTGCAGGCAGTGCCGTTGTGCCCAGAGGGACATGTGACAGCGATGACCGCCGCTGTGTAGGCAGCGGAGCGCAGTGAGCGGCAGCTGGGTGCTGGCCGGACGGTTGGCTGAATACCCCGCTCCCCCCGGGCAGGCGCTCAGAGCCGCTGTGACAGGTGAACGGGCTCGGCTGTCAGCACTCGCTCAGGCCTGGCCCCCGGCACTCTGTGGGAGCTGCTCCTCGCTGTCATTGACGTGCACACCGAGCCGGGGGGGGGGGGGGGCAGGGGGTCAGCTGGGAGCAGGTCAAATGGAGAGGGAGCTGGCCATGGGGCGAGGGGACCAAGAGCCCCTGGAATGAACCGAGGTGGGTCCGGTCTCAGGGGGACCCAGGGAGCAGGATTCCGGGACAGGCCCAGAGCCTGGAGGGAAGGAGTTGGGTCCCAGCTGAGAAGGAAGAAGGTGAGACAGAGAGCGTTCCCTGGTCTGTGACTCAGAATTCACAACAAGGGGGTGAGCATTTATTGAGTGCCTGCTGCATGCCAGGTGTCTTCAATTCGCTTTTCTTAGTGATTCTCTGAAGCAGCAGCTCTCAGCCCCTGGAGTTAGGGTCACCCAGACACCTTGAACTTAAACAATGCAGATCCCCTGACCCACCCCCAGCAGCAGGTTTGGGGGGGCCTGGGCATGGGGCTCTGAAAGCGCTCCCTGACCCTCCCCATTTCAGACGAGAAGCCCCACAGGCGGGGATGAGGCAGGCAGGTGGCCAGGCTGCTCAGCAGGCCAGACGTGCCTGTGGCAGGGGTCTGGGAGTGCGGGTGCCTGGGAGGCCTCTGCCCCTGGTGTCGGGCAGAGACGCCCCAAATCCCAAGGAGCTGTGACCTGGCATGGAACTGGGTGTCCTTCCCCCCCAACTAAGGCAGGTCATTTGGCCTCATGCTGTTTACCCCGTTTACATCGCGTGGATTAGTGTGCCTGCTGGACCGGAAGGAAGCACCAGGTCTGCCTCGTTCCCCACTAAATCCTCATCCTGGCACGGAGCCTGGCACACGGGACGTGCTCAGTCAATGTTTGTCAGATGAATGTCTAAATGAACGAGCAAACAGACACGGGCGTCAGGGCTGGGGTTCATGCCGGGGGGAGCGAGAAGGACCAGTGGGGTCGGATCACGGGGAACCTTGAACGCCAAGCAGAGGAGCTTGGGTCTGTGTGCAGGCCAGGCCGGGGTGCCCAGCGCTGGGTGCCCTTCGCAGTCTCGGGGGGCTGTGAGCAGTCCTCACGCTCTCCCCACGGACGGGTGAAAGCACACCTGAGAAGGAGGGGCGGGGGCATCCGGGTACTTGAATAGCTGCCCGACGACTCAGGTGCCGGGCGGCCGGCAGTCTCCTCTCCGTCCCAGCCACCCGGCCGGAGTCCCTTGCGTGGGCTGGTCATCCTGCCAGCCTCAGCTGTCCTCCCCCCGGAGGCCGGGCAGTGTCCTGTGCCAGGGTGACCCCGGGCCTCTGAGCCAGGGCACCTGGCTCACGCGTCTCGCCCCCAGATTTTGACTGATCGATTCTTTGCCTACCAAGAAACACACAGAATTTACCCCATAAACATACGATGAGAACAAAGGCGGGCAAAGGGGGAGAAACCAGGTTAATGTTTGTATCCGCAAAGATTGTCGCCGGTTTTCCAGCTCTCCATTTTGAAGTAACTATAGGCTCCTGAGAGGCTGCAGAGACAGGGCAGAAAGACCTTGCGCTGCAGGTTTAAAAACGAGCACAACAGCCCACCCCTCCCAGGTGCAGCGGTCAGAGCCCCGGCCACAAAGCTTGCCTTTGGCTGGGTCTGTGGGGGGGGGGGGGGGGGGTGGAGGTCCCCCAAAGCTCAGACCCCTCTGCCCAGCATCCCCGTCTGTGGTTGTCCCTTTATGGATGGGGAGCGCCTCAGGGAGTACCTGCGGGCAGCGCAGGCCCGAGCCCAGCCCCCCTCTCCTCTCACAGACGCAGCTGCCATCTTGCTGGATGAACAGAACAAGCGGCCCTGCCGGAAGTTTCTGCTGACAGGTGAAGTGTCCCGCCCCCTCCCTGCCCCGGTCCCTCCCCAGGGACCAGCCTGCCAGGCTGGCCTGCTCGGACCTCTGCAGAGCCTCTCCCCCCACCCCCAGTCACCGTCCTGAACCCACCTGGTGGCCTTGAGCCTCAGCTGACGGATCAGATGGGGCCCCCCCCTCCCCTCCCCGGGGTTGTGCCTGAGGACTTCCGGGGGCTTGTCCTCCGTTCTCCAGACCTAGATTGGGATTTGTATCCGCTCGGCCAGAGCAAGCGAACCTGTGACGTGGCAAGTGACCCTGGAGACACCGATGGGGGTGCTAGATGGCGGGTGAAGTTAGCCCGGCGGGCAGGGCGGGAGGGGCAGCAGGCCTGGCAGTGCCCAGAAGGTGCGGGGGGAGAGCCGGGGCGCTGGGTGTTGGTTTGGCTGCTCAGGCTCCAGCCAGGAAAGGAGCTGTGGCTCAGAGATAGAAACCTCAGTCAGGGAGGCGCCGGGGCGGGTGAAAACAAGCGCAGAACAGTAAGACAGCCCTGACGGGGTGGCTCAGTGGGCAGAGCGTCTGCCTGCGGACTGAAGGGTCCCAGACTCAGTTCCGGTCAAGGGCATGTGCCTTGGTGGCGGGCACATCCCCGGTGGGGTGTGCAGGAGGCAGCTGATCTGTTTCTCTCTCATCCATGTTTCTAACTCTCCCTCTCTATAAAAAAATCAATAAAGTACATTAAAAAAAGAAAGAAAAGTAAGACTAAGCCAGGAGCGTTGGTGGCCTCCACGCCTGCCCTGAGGGCCCGTGTGCTCCCCGAGGGCTTGGCCCTGAGCTTCCTGGCGGCCAGGCGAAGATGGGAGCCCCGCGATGGACATGATGCAGAGACGCAGCCCCGGGGAGAGGAGCGCTGTCGGCCAGGGGAGCGAGGTCAGGAGGAGGTGCTGCCCAGCCGGCCCCAGGCCTGCCGATCAGGGGCTCCCCGCCCCGGACGCCCCGTGGAGTGCACACGTCACTGGCGATGGCGCTGGCTTTTGGTTGAGGTTCAGAAACCCCCCCGACGGCACCTCCTTTCATGGCGCAGGTGGAAGCCAGGAAAGCGTTTCTGGGAGCCGCTCCCGAGGCAAGACAGGCCCAGGCGGAGGGTGCGCAGCGGGCCGTGGCCCCGAGTGGAGGAAGCATGACCTTTGCAGGGACCCACGTGTAGTTCCTGGGGCCGCCGAGTGGCGACAAGAGCCAAGCCTGCAGAGGCCACACATCCCGACCTGGAGGGTGTCTGGGGCTTGACCCCCCGCCGGGGCAGGGCCGAGAGCGGCACCGGGCCGGGCAGGTTGCTCTGGCTGCTTCAGTGGGTGGGGCAGAGAATCGGGTTCTTCAGGGGCGGGGCTGCTGCTCCTGAGTCTCTGAAGTCTTCCCCTAAACCTCCGGTGACCCCTCAGCCCACAGCGGGCCCCCCGCCAGCGCAGCGAGTGACTGTCTCCCCCTTGCAGGCCAGTGCGACTTTGGCCCCAACTGCCGGTTTTCCCACCTGTCGGAGCGCGACCTGCAGGAGCTGAGTATCCAGGTGGAGGGTGCGTTGTGGTCGGGGTTCAGGGGCGGGGCTGGGGGTAAGGGGGTGCTGGGGGGAGTGTGCAAGAGTGAGGCTGGGGGAGCTGCCTGTCCCTCCTCACCTCCCGTGTGGGGCAGGCTGAGGGCTGCTGGGTGAGGGGTGGGTGTCAGAAACCGCCTCAAGCCTGATGCTGGAGGCCACACCTAGAGGAGCCAGGGGTGGGAGCGGGGAGGGGCGGGACAGAGGCGCCCCAGCTGGCTCTGCTGCACCCCTGCACACGGTTAGTCCCAGAGGCGGTGTCTTGGCCTGGGACTGTGGCGCTTCTGAGGGATGCTTACCAGGGCCTGGCCCCGAGGAAGCGCCGGTCCACCAGGGAGTGGTTTTCCTCCGCCGCGCCCCCCCCCCCCCAGGCTCTGAGCCCCCTCACACCCAGCCTGTGTGAGCTCCACCCGCTGCTGGGCCTTCATTCAGTGGGCAAAGGTGTTTATAGGACCTTCTATGAGAAGAGCCGTAGGGAAAGCTGAGCTTCTGCCCAGGGTCAGAGACCCAGCAGAGACCCACCTGCTGGCCCCCGGCCACCTGCCCCCGGGCGGCCTCCCGAGGACCAGGCTCCCTGCAGGTCATCCTTGTCCAGCGCCACAGGCCGGGCCAGGCACTGCTCTATCCCGGCCGATGGGGAAGCAGGGGGGCCCCGAGGGCGGGCCTGGAGGTGGCGGGCGGTGGGGACAGGCCCGAGGCTGCTCCTGGCTCCCGCCTGGCCCTCCCAGGAAGGCCCCGGGGGGTTGTGGGGGCTGGGATGGAGGTGGGGGACCTGCCCTCACTCGCCTCTGCTTCCCCTCCCCACAGAGGAGCGGCGGGCCAGGGAGTGGCCTCTGGAGGCCCCTGACCTCCCCGAGGGCCGTCTGGAGGACTGGCTGGAGAAGAGAGCCAAGCGGCTGAGCTCGGCCCCAAGCAGCAGGTACAGGCCCCCTGCGTGTCCTCCCTGCGAGCCCTCCTCCCAGACCCTCCTCCCGTGCCCTCCTCCCTCGCCCTCTGGGAGCAAGACCCCAGCCAGGCCGCCCTGGCCGGAAGCTGAGCAATCTCCGTGAGCTGCCCCGGCCCAGGCACCGGACAGGGCCTCCCGCGCCCCCGGGCAGGGCCCCGAGGGCTCCCGCTGGGGCCCACCCGCACACCGTTCTCTCTGTGGGCGGCACCATGGGACTCGGCCTGGCCTGGGCCTGGGACGCCGGCCCGAGTCTCGGGGACCAGGCCCCCTCGGGCAGGCCAGAGGGGCAGGGCAGGTTCCCGCCTTCTGTTCCCGTCAGGAGCGTCCGTTAGGCCACTTTACCATCGGCTCTCCTGTTCTCACCTGTCTTGTCGTTTTTGTCCCTCCACCTGCAACGATACAGCACAGAAGGGACGCAAACGGCCCCTCCTCCTGGTGCTGCCGGGGCCATGTGGGCCGGGGCTGGCCCTCCGGACCCAGGGGGCCATGTGGGCCCGGGGCTGGCCCTCCGGACCCAGGGGGCCATGTGGGCCCAGGGCCGGCCCTCCGGACCCAGGGAGTTCACGCCTCAGGCTTCTCCAGCCGGTGGGGCCCCTGAGAGAGCTCTGGGGGCCTCCCTGCTCTCCCGCTCCGCCCACACTTCTCCCCGGGCAGTGGTGGGCAAACTCATCAGTCCACAGCGCCGAGTATCAACAGAACAACGATTGACATTTCTTTGGAGAGCCCCATTTTTAAACTTCTCCTAACGCCTCTTCTTCAGCATAGACTCGCCCAGGCCGTGGTACTTTGTGGAAGAGCCACATGTGGCTCGTGAGCCGCAGTTTGCCGACCACGGTCCTTGGGGGTTAGCTAGCTGCCTGGGCGGGCGCCCAGCACGGTGCTCCCTGAGCCCTGCTCCTCCCCGGCTGCTCCCCTCCCGGCTGTTTCTGATAGAGCCCGAAGCTGGGGACCCCTGGCCTCTCAAGGCTGGGAACCCCTCCCCCAGCCCCTGCCCGCGGACCTGCTTTCCCGCAGCCCATCTTCTCTGTCCACCTGCCGTCCCCCTGCCTCCCGCGGGCTCTCTGGCCGCGCAGGTGTGTGCGGCCTCGAGCAGCAGGGCTGCCGGGAGGAAGGGGAACATTTGTTCCTGTCTGCGCCCTGGCTGCCCCCTCCTGCGGGCTGGCCCCTGAGAAACGACGCCTGAGTCCAGCGCCCGGAGCTGCCCGGGTGGCGGGGAGGGGGGTGGACTGGGCCCCTCGCGCTGTTCCCTGTCTCCTCGTCCCCCCCCTTCCTCCCCTCTGCTCCTCCAGCTTCTAACACACACCCGCCTGGCCTGGCCCAAACCCTCCTGGGCTCCCCCACGTCAGGGAACTTCCCTGCCCCCTCCCGGCCCGTGGGGGTCGCCTCTCGCCCCTCCCATCTGGCCTCTGTGCCGGACCACTGGCAGCGCCTTCGCTGCGGTGGGTGTTTCTGAGCCGGGCGCCTGCGCCCGCTGTCCTCGGCCCGTAGCTGCCGCCCGCCCGCCCGCCGCGCCTGCAAAGACCTCCCTCTCCCAGCGCAGGCCTCCCCGCCGGCCCGAGCGGGCATTGTCGGCACGTGGGCAGATGAGAGCATTTGGGGGAGCAGGGTCCCGGCCTGGAGAATTGTTTGCTGTAGTGGCTGCGGGCGGCTTGTGGGGACTGGTCCGGTGCCCCCTCTTCCTCTCTGGGTGTGATTCCTCCCCTGGGGCCACCCAGAGCCCTGCAGGGGAGCCGGGCCCTGTCCTGTAAAGGGGGGATGGGGGCTCCTCGGGGGGCATTGTGCCAGGTTCCTGACCCCGAGTGGCGGGCGGCAGAGGAGCGGCCAGCCTCGGCCAAGCGGACTAATCCCCGGCCCGGCCCGGCCGGCCCCCGCCTCTGTTGTTGGCTCTTCAGATTGTGCTTTATCCCCCTAATCTCCCCTTTGCACCCCGCTCCGGGCTGGCGCGCTGTTGCAGCCCGCGCACCCCCTGAACGCTTCCCCTGTGATGGAGACCAGGCTGGCGCCGTGAGGGCCACGCCTGTCCTTGTGCGCGGGACAGACAGCCACTGTGCGGCTCAGGGTCCCCGTCCGTCCCGGGTGAGGCCGAGGGTACACTTCCGGGGCTCGGGGGCCTGTGTCTGAGCACACGTGGGGGTGCCCCTCTGCTGGTGGGAGCCTCGGCGGGGGGTGCAGGGGCTGAGTCCCAGCTGCCCAGGAATCGGTCCCTCCTAGAAGGGGCTGAGGCTCGTGGGGAGGGGCTCCCCGGATCAGACCTCTCCGTGGAGAATTGTGGTCACCCCAACCCTGCGGGGAGCCCAGGCTTGGCTTGGCTGTCCCTTCCAGCAGCCATGGAGCCTCCGGGGGGAGGGGGTATGAAATCTCCCCAGACCCGTAAGTCACGCTGGCGCTGCCTTCCTCGCTTCCCCACAGCAGCCGGCGCTGAGCAGCGAGCTCCCCTCTTCTAGCAGCCAGAGGCCCAGAGGCCGCCCACAGTCCTCAGATGCTCTGTACAGCTGGGCTGTGGGGGAGGCAGTGGGGTACAGCGAGGCAAACTGCTGGGCCTCCTGCCCCAAGCCCCCCAGCTCCACCCCAGAGGCCCGAGTCCTCTCCAGAGCACCCCCAGGCAGCGGCCACGGTGCTCCCTGGAGCGGCAGCCTGAGTGGGGGTCACCCCCAGGGGGACTGGCATGTGGGACAGTTGGTGGGGGATCTGCCTCTGTGCCTCAGGCCGGGTCCTCGGGACAGGGCGGCCCTGACTGGGCACCAGGCGGGCACCTCCCACAGGCCCGGCTCCCCTGGACAGACGTGGCTCCAGGGGTGGAAGGAGAGGGAGGAGCTTGAGAAACTTTTTTTTAAGTTATACAGTGTGTGTGGGGGGGTAAGGGTCGTCAAAGGCTTGCGTGCCTGTAAAACTGGAAAAGTACGAAGTTAAAAAAAAACCCACGATGGCAGCACTCCGACAGAACCGCTGTGACCGTGTTTCCGGGTTTTTATGCGTTTATATAGGTTGTACATCTTTAAACAAAAATAGTGTCATGCTATATACATTTCTTATAAGCTGCTTTGTCTACTGCTCACACGCACGATCCCTTCCTTCCTCGTCAGTGCCTGCAGTGCCTTCAGCGCCCAGGCTGCGGGGGCGTGCGAATGGGGGTCCCCGGTCCCCGCGGTGGCCTCCCCGGTCCATTCCAGCCCTCCAGCCCTCCCAGAGCGCGCTCTGGCCCGGGCCGTTCCCAGCGGCGAGGCTGCTGGCCCTGGGGGTCTGCCCTGTGTTTGAGGCTCTGCTTTCCAGAAAGGTCTACCCTCCCGCACAGCTGGGGCGGCAGGAGGGCGAGCGGGGACGATGCCCAGCCTGGGCCTGCCCGGCCGTGCCCCTCTGACCCTCTGCCTGCTCCTCCTCTCCAGGGCTGAACCCATCAGAGCCACCATCTTCCAGTACCCGGTTGGCTGGCCGCCGGTCCAGGAGCTGCCTCCATCCCTGCGGGCACCCCCGCCCGGGGGGTGGCCCCTGCAGCCCCGCGTCCAGTGGGGCTAGTCCCCCTGCACCCGACTCCGCCGGGTGAGTTCCCACGGCAGGCCCGGTACAAAGGGGCTCCCGCTGGGGACGCTGAGCCCCTCCTGCGGTGCCCACGGAGCCTCTGGAGCCGTTAGCTGGGCCTGGCCGGTCAGCGCCGCCCCCTCTCCCTCCGTCCCTCCCGGGACACCCTGACCCCCCTCCCTCCCGGGACACCCTGACCCCTCTCCCTCCTGGGACATGCTGACGAGACGGGTGAGGAGACCTGCTGCTGGCTGTTATAAAGAGAGTCACGATGGCGCTATGGCTACGCTGCCCCCTTGCCGGTGCCCTCAGCTCCGCGCTCGGGCCTCCGGTGAGAGGGTGGGCAGGCTGGGGTGACTGGAGGTCTCCAGGGCGGCCGCGCGCGCTGCCCTGCTCCCTGGGGGGCCGGAAGAGGGGGGCCGGTGTGGCTGCGACCATCACCCGTTTGAGACGCGACTTTGGATCTGCGGGGAGAGCTCGAGGGCTCGGTCTGCCATTCCCGGTCCCCACATCTGTCCGTGCTGAGCTCTGCTGGGGCTCCAGCCCAGCGGGGTAGAGACTGGGGGACCCAGGAAGACAGGCCCCGGGCACAGACCTGAGCCCCGCAAGGCGTCTGCCCTGGGGGAGCCCCAGCCCGAGGGAAATGGCAGGCGGTTGGGAGCCTCTAGGCGCCCTGCTCGCTCCTCGCTGTGCCCCAGCCCTCCATTCTGTGCTGGGGTGCGGTGGGCAATGGCGCCCTCAGGCCCTGGGCCTCTCATGGGGGAACCGGGTGTCGGGGGGCTGCAGGGCCATCTCGGGCGCCGCCTCCTCCAAGAGCTGCTCCTCTGGAAATCCTGTTGATGTGGGAACTGAGGCCAAAGCTGGGACCCTTGGGGCTCTCGCCTGTGGCACGGGCCGGTGCTCCGGCCAGTGGGTGTGGGGCAGGCCGGTGTGGGTATGAGGCGGGTCAGAGAAGGGGCCCGGGGCCTCAGCCAGTGCCAGGGCATGCAGCCTGGGAGACGCTGGCCTCAGGCGCCCTCCCAGAAAGAGGCCGTGCACCCCCTGCCGTGACCCAAACCTCGGGGGTCCCCTCCTGCCTAAGGGGCCACAGCAGCTCCCGGGCCCGGGCCAATTCCTCCTCCATCTCCCGGAGCCCCGGCTCGAGAAGGGGGAGAGTTAGCACTACAATCAGGCCAGCGTGGGGTGAGGCGGGGGCAGGAGCTGGGGGAGCAGGAGGCCGTCCTCGGAGCCACCCCGGCCTCCACGGCTGGGCCGCAGCCCCATGCACGGCGGGCGGGCGGGGTTGCCAGACATCCGGGCCCCGGAGTCCAGGAGGGGCGCAGGCCGGGGGCGGAGCGGGAAGGGCTGCGGGTGGGGGTGCGGGGGGTCCGCGGCGCCTACTTCATGCCGCTGCGCAGCACCTGGTTGGCCGCGATGAGCATGACGCTGATGATGAAGGCGATGGCGAAGGCGCAGATGAGGCTCTTGCGCACGCAGGTCTGGCGGATCTGCTGGTTGGAGCAGGCTGTGGGCGCCAGGAGCACCGAGAGACGCGAGGAGACAGCGGAGCGCCGTGGTCAGGAGCCGCCTGCGTGGCTCCCGATCACACTGCGGGCTGGTCCCACGTGCAGGGGCACAGGCTGGGCCGCCCCGAGGCCCAGGCCCTCTGCCACCCCGGTTCCTCCCGCACCGGCCCGCCCCGGGGGTGGGGGTGGGGGTGGGCCCGGCGCCGGCACTCACTCTCCACGTCCACGGGGCACTCGGCCGTGCCCAGGTGGCTCTCCTCCTCCGTCATGATGATGTTCTCGATGTCCCGCATGGACAGGTGCTCACAGAAGGTGTCGTAGAGCAGCCGCTTCAGCTCGTCCACCGTCAGCTTCTGCATGTCGCACTTGGGGGAGACGCGCGCTCAGGCCGCCGGCCCCAGTGCCCCGCGCCCGCCGCCCCGCCGCCAGCGGCCTCCCGCTTCCAGAAGGCGGGAGCCGCTCGCTGCATTTCACCGGCCTCCCCCGGAGCCCGGGGGACAGACCGACGCGGTCACCCCCTCGCCCAGCGGCACCCCTCCATGCCGTGCGCAGCCCGGCCCACCCGGCGCGGAGTACCTTCCAGAAGACCGTGTCGAAGTCGGTGCCGTGGAACCGCTCCGGGATCCCCATGGTGGAGAGCTTGGGCCCCAGGAGGGTCACGAACTCCTCAAAGTCCACTTGGCCGTCACCTGGAGGGGGCACGGGGCTCATCAGGGTCGGCCTGCACTGTCCAGCCTCGGGCAGGCGCCTCCTCCAAGCCTCGCCAGTGTCGGGGGCCCCTAACGGGCCAGGCTCCGGGCTGAGGGGAGGCCAGGCGCGGCGAGGCTCCGTGGAGGGGCCGGGGGAGGGGGGTGGGCAGGGGGGCCTGAACACGTGGGGACCCCCACGCTTCACTCAGACCCTCCGTGGCTTCCCAGGCCCCGCTGCTGTCCCGAGCGGGGATGGGGCCTGACGCCCCCGCCCCCCAACAGGCAGGAAATGGAGCTCAGGACAGGACAGCTGCCAGGCCACCACCTGCCCTCTGGCTGGAGCGAAGTGGGGGCTCAGGGGGACGAAGGAGGGGACTGGGCATTACTGCTCCTTGGGAGTTTTTCCATAATAAAGTGCCAGGTGGCAAACACAACTAAACCATTTCTTACTTTGAATGGCGAGACCTGGGCTGTTGAGGAAGTACTTCCTTCTGCTTTTCTGACTTAAACTTTTCCCCGAACACAGACCAAGAGGGGTGAGCCTGACCGCTGACCTGGCTAAGGCGCCCACACCGGCGTCAGCAGCCAAGGGCTCGGGGGTGGCTGTGGGGGGGGGGGGGGAGCGGGTCCCCGTCGTGCCCAGCCCTGGGGCAGGGGAGGAGACGGGGCTCACCGTCCATGTCCAGCCGCTGGATGATGACCTCCAGCTCCACCTCGTTGGGCATGTAGCCCAGCGAGCGCATGGCCGTGCCCAGCTCCTGCTTGGAGATGAAGCCATTGCCGTCGCGGTCGAAGACTTTGAAGGCTTCTCGGATCTCTGTGGGGGGAGCAGAGCGGCGGGGACCTCACTCCTGTTCCGACACCCTGCTTCCCAGACCACGAGGACCCCCAGACCTGCAGCCCGAGCCCGGCCCGGGGCCTGCGGTCTGGGCAGAGGCGCCTGGCCGGGCCCCCGAGTCCGCATAGCGCGGCTGGCGGAGCTCAGGGCGCAGCGAGCAGCGGAGGGGTGCCCTGGGCCCTCGGCCACCCCGTTCCCCTGACGGGCCAGGCTCCGGGCTGATGGGGAGGCTCCACTGAGGGGGCGTGGGCCGGTGGGTGCCTCCCCTGCCCAGGCTGTCCCCAGGGTCTCAGTGTCGGTGCGCCAGGCCCTCGCAGCCCCTCCAGAGGTCCTCACAGCGACCCCCTGTGGCGGGAACCACGGGCCCCACTGTCCTGCTGTGCGGGGAGGAAGCCAGGCACCCCACACTCCTCCACCCCCGCTCCCTGTCCCCATTCCCACGTCCCCCCCAGCTCAGAGGCCCGGCTCGGCTCAGCCCGTCAGTGAACCCGCTAACGGCAGCCACCGGGGCAGCTGCGGGGCTAACAGCTCAGCACAGACGGCCTCGGGGCCCAAGGCCTGGGGGAAGGGGGGGCCAGCGGAAGGGCCCCAGCAGGCGCAGGCCGGCTCAGAGGTGGGGGTCGCTCCCCTCACTCCACTGTGCAGAGAGGGAGACCAGCCAGAGGGCCTGGGGGACTCAGCGTGGAGAGCAATGCAGTGGCTGGGAGCCTGGGAACGAGCACCCTAAGGGTGAGCTTGGGTGGGCCTCAGGCTTACCCACAGTGCAATGGTGCAAACGACGTCAGGACGAGGGCTTCCCTGAAGGCCTGCAGGAACCGTGCAGGGTCCCCCCCTTTCCCAGCACTGCCTGCCTCTGTCTCCCGGCCCCCCCCTGTTCTCAGCCAGGAAGGGCCCTAAGGAGTGTGTTCGTTCCCTCGGGAGAGAGCGGATCTCAACTCACTCACACCCTCCAGCTCCCCAGCTCCTCCCTCGGTCACCTGCCAGCCGCCCGGCCTTCGCTCAAGCTGTTTTCCTGGGCGGGACGTCAGCCCGCAGAGCGGCTCCGGTGTGCACATGTGTGCGGTGTGTACCCGCATACATATCGGGGTACTGGCTGATGTCTCGGTGCTGCGGACCCGGAAACTGAGGCCCCGTCTAGGGTCAGCGTGAGGTCACTGGTGAGGGCAGGAGTTAGGCTGGCCTGAGGGTTCTGTGAACCCCTAAAAACTTGACGGTGGGCTCCTACACCTCGGGGTCACTCCCTGATCCTGCTGACCCCACGAGAGCCCAGAGCGGGCAGCCGAGCGTCCCAGGCCACACAGCAAGGAGGCCCCAGACTTCATCAGGTTCGCCCCCCGCTGTCTGCACCCAAGGCCTGGAGGGGAGCCAGCGGACACACAGGCCGATGGAAGCAGCGAGCCGCACCTGCGCCGCCCCCAGCCGCTCCGACTCGCATCAGCGGTCGGCAAACGCATTCGTCAGCAGAGCCAAATGTCAACAGCACGACGACTGACATTTCTCTGGAGAGCCACGTTTTTTAAACTTAAACTTCTTCCAACGCCGCTTCTTCAACACAGACTCGCCCAGGCCGCGGTGTTGTGTGGAAGAGCCGCCCTCAAGGGGCCAAAGAGCCGCCTGTGGCTCGGGAGTCGCAGTTTGCCCATCGCGAGGTTACCCATCCCAGCAGGGCCTGACAGCCTGCAGGGGAGCAGCCGGGATGGGGGATCCCTGACCCTGGGAGCTTCAGCCGACTCCCACCGAGGGGATGAGCGGCCCTCCCCGGAGGTACGTGAGCAGAGGCCTGCCAGTGTGGAGACTGCGGGGCTTCCGTCGCCTGGGAGTCTCTGCTTCCACTGGAACCCCCCGGGCTGGATGGGGGACAGTGGAGGTCAGGGGAATTGTGGGTATGGGGCAGGCATCAGATCTAGCGGTAGCCAAACAGGCCCCACAGCCATTTCCCAGACAGCACCAGACACATCCAAAGACGGCCACCTCCACGTCCCCCCCCCCCCGCCCTCCCGCCACCCCTCCCTGCCCCCCCAGCCCACACCTGAGGTTTGCCTCTGTAGCTCTGTCCATGCCCAGAGCCCTGCCCCAGCCCCAGGGGACCCCGGAGGCCAAGTTCAAGGACCACCTTCTCAGCCAGAGCGTCAGCGCTGTGACGCAGACACGGGTTCAAATCCCGGCTCTCCTACATCCTGGCCAGTGTTTGCTCACCTGCCCAGTGGGGGGCGGGGTGACCAAACATGAGAATGAGGGGTGTGAGTGCTTAAAGGGCCCCCGGGCGTGGCTCAGAACGGGACACTGCCAGTGAGGACGTCACGGACAGCAGAGCGGGGAGGCGAGGGAGGACCGGGTGAGCGCCGGACACCAACTGGCCTCCCTGTTGGCCGGTGCGGGGACCGGGGGCCTGGCCTTGAGGGCCAGCTCTGCCGCTCTGCAGCTGAAGGGCCAGCTGGAGTGCAAGGCCGTTCCCCTCTCTGAGCCTCAAGCGCTCCACCGGTGACGTGGGGCGGGGACTCCGGCACCTCCCAGCCGGCGGGTCCCCCGAAAGCCTCGCTCGGACCCTGCGCTCTGCTCCCCCCCAGGAGGCCGGAGGGAGCCTGTGGGCGCCATCTCGGCATGAGGACGCCTGGCCCGGGAAAGGGCTGGCAGGCCTCTGGTCTCCAGGCCCGCACGGTCCCCCACCTGATGCCTCCTGCTGGCACCCCACGGCCCGTGGAGCTGTCAGCGCCCGATCCCTGACAGGCCCAGGGGATGCCGGCTCTCCGTCAGGGAGGTGGGGTCCAGAGAGCGGGGGCCGAGGCCGCTGCGGGGGGGGGGGGGGGCAGTGTCGTCCTCCGCGACTCTCCACTGGCCCAGCGCCCCACCTCTCTGGCCCCCTGAGCTTCTGGCCCGCAGAGCAGCCCGGGGCTGGCAGGAAAGGAGCAGCATGGCGCTCCCCGACCCACTCTCCGGGTGTCCGCGTCTGGCCGCTCTCCGGGAAGCGTCCCGGTCCCCCCGAGCAGGCCAAGGTCCCGGCTCAGAGCCCCGCCCTGCCGGCTGTCTGTCTGTCCCCTTCCCCCTCCACCGGCCAGAGAGGATGGAGCTTCGGTTTGAGCCGGCCGTTCCCACCCTCGGTGCCCGGGCTGCCGATGCCCGGGGCCGGGCCTGGGCCTCTGCGGTGTGTGTCGGGGAGGAGGCACCGGGAGAACCCGGGAGTCTCTCATTGGGGGAGCGGGGGCGGGGGGGGGAGGAGGTCCCAGGCCTGCTCTGCCAGGCCATGTCTATCCACCAACTGCCATCACCCATGGCCGGTTCCCCCCAGCCCCTCCCCGCCCTACACACCTGCTTCTCGAGCCTTCGCCGGTCCCTCTACACTCCAGCCTCTACCTGCAGGCCCCCTCCTCGGCCTTCCCCACTGCTGCGTCTGTCCCGCCTCCCCCACCCCCCACCCCATGGCTCCTGGGGCCGCACTGAGCACTTGCGTCACATCCTCTGTCACCAGCAGCCCTGGGGAGGGCCAATGCCAAACCCCTTTTACAGATGGAGAAACCGAGGCGAGAGGCAAGCGACTGCCGAGGTCACTCCCTGAGACCAGGGTGCAGAGACTCGGCTCTCCTCCTCCCTCCCTGGCCCTCCTCCCCCTCGGCGAGCCGCCCCCCGTTCCGCGCCAGGCCCCCAAGCTCCTCTTCTCAGCACATGTGGCTCCCCCGCTGTGGGCACCCTCCCGGGAGAGGCCTGGGTGTTACCCAGACTGCCCTGGGGAGGGGGGAGGCGGAGGGGGGAGACTGTGCTGGGAACGGCCCCCTGGCCACACCGCCCTGGCGTCGGGGGGCACCGGGGCCTGCAGCCGAGAGAGGGGTGGGTCCTGGAGGCTCGTGGGCCGGGAGATGGGCTGGGGGAGACCCCCGCCTGCCCCCACCAGAGAGGGCCTCGCCCTTCAGATGCCCCTGTGCCGGGCCTCCCTGCTCCTCGGGGCGCAGGAGAGGACGGGCGAGAGGCAGGGCGGGCGTGCGGTGTGGCCGGTGACTAAGGCTCCTGGGCTCCTGCCAGGGAGCCCGCCAGGCAGCCCAAGGGAGGCTGCGGCCAGGCCTCCCTGCCCCGGCGCTGCCAGCCCCGCACCCCCCTCACCCCGCACCCTAGGCTCCTCCCAGCTTCTCCCCTTCCTTGGGGGTCTTCATTCAGGGCTGGGAGGTGGCGAGAAGCAGGACCTCGGGAGACCCAGAGCGGGCTGCCCGGGTCCTGGGGGGTGAGAAAACGAGGTGGGAGCTGGTCGGCCTGGGTGCGGCGGCCAGCAGCAAAGAAGGGGTGCAAGCCTGTAGAGGGGGGCACTGGCAGGAGGAGACATTAGGGAAGACAGCGTATGTCCCATCCCCTGCCCTCTCGCCCCTCATCATACCCCCCTCCTCGTTCCAGGCCCTGGATGAGGCTCCAGCCCAGACAGTGCAGGGATCTGGGTTTGGGGTTCAAGGCCAGAGACCCAGCAGCAGCACCCATGCATCCGTCCTGCCCGCATCAGACACCAGACAGTTTCCAAGGCTCTCCTGGCCGTGGGGAGCTTTTGGGGGGACTTGGTGAGGAGCAGGTGGCTCAGAGCCTGCGGTGTAGCTGCGGGAAGGGGGGCTGCCTGCTCCCACTTGATCTTCCCCTTAAGCCAGTCTGACCCCCCACACACACCTGCCCCCTCCAGAGCTTGGGGAGAAGGGGGACCTCTCTTATGCCTTACCCTGTGTGCCCCCCGTCATCCCTGGCTGCACTGGTGTCTCGACTGCAACCTTCCCCCAGGCCGTGCTGAACCCCAGATCTCAGAGGCCCCTGGACCCAAGAGACCCAAAAAGAGGCCCAGTCTCTTAGTGACCTCAGCCCCTCCCCCAACAACAGACAAGAGGATCCCAGGGGGTCAAGACTCGCACCAGCCCAGAGGCCACCCCCCTACTCCATATGGGGCCCCAGGAGGGGTGCGGGGAGAGGAAGCCTGAGCACCTGCCCAGGCGCCAAAGGTCTCTGCCTGCTCCCCAGAATTCTCCATCCAGGGACACCCCCCCCAGGATCTCACCTAGACCCCTGCCTGAGAACCCCCTCTGTGTCCCCCCATTCACGCCCAGAGGGGCGGTGGGTGGGAGGGCGGTTCGGGTCCCTGCCTCCCTGCCTTCCCTTTCCCAGGCTCGGTCATCACGACCCAGCCGCTGGATCTGGCCACTTGTTGTCGCCACCGCCTCCCCGGGAGGCCGCCTGCCTTCCGGGGGGGCCCCGGGCGAGGGTCCCCGCAGGGCCGAGCGGCAGAGGCTCAGGCCGCAGGAGGGGCCCCGCTGCAGGGCAGCCGCCCTCGCCCCTTCGCCCGCGGCCCGAGCCGATGGGAGGGCGAGAGCGACGCGAGCGGAATGCCGATGCGAGCGCGGAGCCGCGGGCGGGCGGGCGCGCGGAGGGGAGCCGGACCGGGCCGGCGCAGGGGCGCAGCTCGGACCCCGGCCGCGGCCCCAACCTGTCGCGTTGCCGCACTGCCGCCGCGGACCGCGCGGGCCCGTGACCCTGCGGCGGGACCCGCAAGTTTCCGCAGCGCCGCGCGCCGCGCAGCCGGGGGCCGGGCCGCCCCTCCGCCGCCCGGCGACCCTCCTCCCCGCGGCGCCCGGGGTGCGCGCCGGCCCGGCCTCCCTGCGCAGCGGCTCCCGGAGCGCCCCCCCCCCCCCGGGCAGCGGGCACCCCGGCTCGCGCTCCACCTGGGCGCACAGGTAGGGGGGCCGGCGGGCGGGGGGCCGGGACTCACCCTCCAGCTCGTCCTCGGGGATGTCCACGGGGCGCTGCTCCGACAGCAGGCTGGGCACGGTGTAGATGCCCCGGTACATCAACGCCGCCGTCACCGGGTGGAACGGCATCTTGGAGGCTCCGCGCCGGCCCGCCCGCCGCAAACTTTGAGGCCGGGGCTCATGGGCCGGCGGCGGCCCCGGGGGCGGCGGGCGCGGGCGGGGCGCGCGGCGGCGGCGGCGGCGGCAGCGGCGACCGGGCGAGCGGCGTCCGTCCGTCCGTCCGTCCGGGGGGCCTAGAGCCCCCGCGCCCCGGGCCGCCGGTCCATGGCGCCCCCTCCCGCGTCGGGCTGCCGGCCCGGGCCCCGCAGGGTGGCGGGGGGCGGCGCCGCTCGGGCCTCCCCGCTCGGGCCGCTCCTCGGGGCCCCCGCGGGCTCCGCGCCGCTCGCCTCCCGCCGGCCTCGCTGGCGCGCTCGGCCCCCCAGCCCGCGGCTCCGCTCGCACCGCCTCCCTCCCGGCTCGCTGGCTGCTCGCTCTGTGCCGGGCTGGCTGCGCTCCCGCCTCCCCCACCCCCCGCCGCCCGCCCGCCCGCCCGCCCCCTCCGCGCTCCCCGCCCCCCTCCCGCCCCTGCCCTCCCGGGCCACCCCAAACCCGCGGGGCTTCCTGTCTCGCTTTCCCGGGCTCCCCTCTCTCCCTGCGGAGGCTCCCTCGGCCCCCCGCGGTCACCAGGACCAAGGTGGGGTGAGCCCTTTTTTTCCCTGCCCCTTGGCCCACCCCCAAACCCTTCCAACTGAGAACAGGGAACCCCAAGACCCGAGCCTGGCAGTGAGCGAGGTGAGGTCGGCCCCGGGCTGCTGGCTGGGACCTCGGGGAGAACCACAGTGTGGGTGCCCAGCGGAGGCTCCAAGGAAGGGAAACTGAGGCTGAGAGACAAGGGCGTGGAGCAAGGTCATGACGCAGGAGCAGCAGGCAGGAGCTGGGCCGGGTCCAAGGAGGCTCCCCTGCCCTGCGCCTGAGACCTCCCGGCTCACCCCCCTCCCCTCCCCTTAGAGCCTCCTTCCCAGGCTCCCACCCCTTCAGCCTTCAGAGGAGGAGCCGGGTCTGTGTCACGGCCAGGGGGGCCCTGAGGGACCGAGGGGCGGCCAGTGTCCTGCAGGGACCGGCCTGAGGGCCTGTCAGGCCCCGAGCGTGTGTGCACATGAGCCCGTGGGAGTAGCATGTGGTGCCTGTCATCCCGGAGGGTGCGGACAAGTGTTTGCCAGGCCCGTGGGCGTGGGCCAGGAGTGTTTGGACACCTGGAGGGACCGGGGTGTGAGCGGGCAGGGGAAGGGAGGGCAGGGATGGTTGGCAGAAGTCTAAGTGAGGCGGGGGGGGGGGGGTTTGGGGGGGCACGGGCAGGGGCAGACCTGGGGCTGAGAGTGGCCTGGGCCTATGTGCAGAGATGAGTATATATTTGTGGGGGAGGGGTGACCCCCCTGCCCTGGCCTTGCTGTGGCCCCAGCTGTGGTTCCTGCCCCTGGGGGCCCCCTCCAAACCCCCTCCCTGCCCTCTTCGGTGTGACCGGCCAATGGCCCAGCGGGAAGCAGATTGTCACAGCCGGCCTGACCCTGCCCTTTCCTGGCTGATTGCGTTTTTTCTGCTTGTTTCTGCTTTTGTGGCTGATTAATCACAGCCCTGCCTTGGGGCCGGAGAGGGGGCTCAGGGAGAGGTGGCTGCGCTGGGCTGGGCCGGGCTGGGCCCCAGCACCTCTCTGGCGTGGCCCAGGAGGGGGTCCCAACGGCATCTGAAACCTGCAGAGGAGCCAGCAAGGACCCCAACTCTTTATGTCTCCCCAGCCTCTGTGGACGGGTTGGATGCCCTTTAGGACCTGGGCCTGTGGCTTTAAGAGGCCCCCAGAAAGCCCCCCCCCCGGCCCTTGTCCGACCTCCCACCATTGTCGGCTCTGAGGTCCCTGGTGGACAGATGATTGGGGATCGAGCGTTTAGGACCAGAGCCGGGTACTCCTGAGACACAGAGCCGGCGCTCCTGCGTCTCCCACGTCTGCTGTGGGAACGTGGTCATTCCCCTTAACCGCCTGGGGCCTCAGTTTCCCCCCTGTGAGGGCCACCTTCCAGGCAGGGGTGAGGGCGAAGTGAAGTTGACATATGAGAGGTGCCTGGCAGGGTCTTCCTGGATCCCCGGGGAATTTCCTATTAGCATGACAATCCCCCGAGTGATATGAATTAATAATAATTATAGCTGCCGCCGATGGATGGAGAGTGTGAGACGCAGCGCGTGCTCCTGGAGCGCTTACTGCGTGGCCAGGCTGCCCCAGCCCAGGCCGGACGCCCTCAGTCCCCAAGGGGGAGGGGGTGGGCTGGAGCTTTCTGAGGGGCTGGTGGGAAACCCAGCTCCAGGGCACTCTGGGAGGCTGCTGCAGGGGCGTTAGTGCTCGCCCTCCGGAGGGAGAGAGGGAGGGAGGGAGGAAGGAAGGGAGGTGGGGGTACCTCCGCCTGTGCTTCCCTTCCAACCTTGCTGCCCAGGTGGAGAAAGGATGGCCCCCCGCCCAGAGAGAAACCAGCCAAAGCCCAGTGGGTGAGCCTGACTCACCTGGCCAGGCCCTGCAGACCTGACCCAGGCCCCCAGCCTCAGCCCTGCTCCGTCTGCCCTGTGGTCAGGCCACTCTCCGAGTCAGGCTCCACCGGGCCCCGGGGACGGGACTCGCTGGGGGTTATCGGCCCAAGGCAGTAGCATGCCCACTGCCAGAGCCCTCTCTGGACCCCCAGGTCCCTGGCGACTCGGGACAGTCCCTGCCCTCTCCTCTGGCCCAGAGCCAAGGCCCTCAGAGCTGGCTGTGGCCCAGCAGGCTGCCACACGTCACCAGCTACGCCTGCTCCCCCTCTCAGGTGGATCCGTGGGTGGTGAGAAGGGCTTCAGGTGTGGGCTTTCTGGGGGCCTCTTAGAGCCACAGGCACAGGCCCTAATGGGCATCCGACCAGTCCACAGAGGCTGGGGAGACATAAATAGTTGGGGTCCTTCCTGACTCCTTTGCAGGTTTCAGATGCCGTTGGGACCCCCTTCACCCCCCCGCCGGCTGTGCATGTAATCTGCTAAGTCCTCTGAACCTCTGAAGGGAGTTTTGCCCCCACTCAAGGACAGGGTCCCTGCAGGGCCCACGTGGAGTCCTGTAGCTGCAGGAGGTGGCACTGGGGGCTTCAAGCCCAGGGTGGGAGCAGGTGGGGCAAGGGGCCAAGGCTCTAGGGACCAGGCTCCGAGCCATGCTGGTCTCTCCTTGCCCTTTCAGCCTCAGAGGGACACTGCCTCCTCTGGGAACCACTGTCAACCTCCTGGCCTTCCCCCAGGGCCCCTCGGGGGTCACTGGGCAGCCCTGGGGAAGGCCGGCTGAGTCAGAGGGCGAGAGGGAGCTGCGTGCACCCGGGGCTCACACAGCAAGCTCCAGAGGGCGGTACGGCGTGGCTGAGGCCGCAGCTCACTGCCTGCTGAAGGGCAGCCGAGAACGGAGGGGGCAGAAAGGACACGGAGACAGTGGTCTGACTTTGCGGTGGGAGAGGCAGCACCAGGAGCAGGAGGAGCTCTGCGTGGGGAACCCAGAGCTGGCGGTGTGACCTTGGGTGCCTACCCTCACCTTGCTCCTGTTCAACAGGGACACCTGTACCCCCGGATGAGCACTCAGATTGCACCCCTAAGTGCTCAGTGCCTGGAAATGGTGGTTCTTAGGAGCAGTCAGGGGCACTCAGGAGTAGGAGCCAGGTGGGCAGAAGCTCAGACATGCGAGGGGACCCCCACCTCAGCTCTGGGGGGCGGGGTCTAGTCTGCATCCTTCAGACCCAGTTAGCTGGGCCCAGGGCTGGGCTGGGCCAGGGAAGGGAGAGGGCTGGATGAACATCTTCCTAACGAGGGAATGAAAGAATAAGCAAATGAATAAACGAACGATCGTCCAAACACCGTTCGGCATTGCAGCTCCGTCCTCTCTGCTGCATGCCACAGGGGAGCAGCTGGCGTGATTGCAGCGTGTGAATTATGTCTGTCGCTCCCCCATCTGGGGAAGATGCTGCTGCCATCGCACTGCGCTCCCTGGGGTGTCCCCAGGAGACTTGTGGGCACCTCCAAAGAAGGTCTCCACAGATCTCACCCACTAGTACTTGGCTGGAGACTCGGGGAGCGGTAACCCACCTGTGACTCTGGGAGAATCCACCATGTGGCAAGGAGGCAGGGAGAAGGAAGTGGGGAGCATTCTGAGTGGCGGGGGGTGAGGGGGGGCTAGATCCCTCTCCTGTCAAAGCCTGTTTGCTCCCCGCCCTCCCTGACCAGGAGGAGACTGCTGCTCTGAGGCCAGCATCCGCACCACGCGCTTCAGCACCAGGGACAGCTCCTGGCAGCCGCAGGGCCCTGCAGAGTAGGTGAATTTATTGAGGGACACGCAGAGCCTGATAAGGCAATAAATGAACCCATTGTCCAGAGGAGGAAATCCAAGTGGAGGAGGGCAAGCACCAAGCTCAAGGTCAAATCAGGACTGTTGACCTCAGCCCAGCCTGAGCTGGGGGGCTACTGGGGGTTGCTGGAGGCAAGCAGGGTGAGGGAGGGGTGTCCAGGGAGGGCAGAGGCCTTGGCCTCTGCCCCTTGGCTAGGGGACAATATTGTTCCAAGAACCCGCTGGGGACAGAGTCTGGAGGTGAATAAAATATTCATCGTCTGGGCAAACTCAAACCATCACTTGATGAATAATGGAATTTATAGACTTGCAGAGGCAGACTGAACCGGGACGGGGTGGAGGCCCAATCCCAGCGGTCTCTGTCTGCTCTGCTCTTGGCCTGCCCTGGGCATCCCCACTCCTGATCCTTTTTAAAAAAATTATTTTATTGATTTTTTTTTTTTTTTTACAAAAAGGAAGGGAGAGAGACAGTTAGAAACATCAATGAGAGAGAAACATCCATCAGCTGCCTCCTGCACACCCGCTCCTGGGGATGTGCCAATAACCAAGATGCATGCCCTTGACCGGAATCGAACCCGGAACCCCTCATTCTGCAGGCCGATGCTCTATTCACTGAGCCAAACCGGTTTCAGCCTTCCTGAGCCTTTAGATGCCCAAGCTCCCACAGGTGCCCAGGGTAGACAGGACCGAGCAGGTGACAGAGCCCAGAAGGAAACGGGACGAAGGGGGGCAGGTCCTAGAACCTGCTGCTCTTTGAGAAGCAACTCACTGATGGAGAAGGAGCACCAGACTCAGAGTCCAGTGTGGCCGAGACGAATCCTGTCCACTGTGACCAGCGCTGTGCCCTGCGCGTGGCACCCCCCCCCCCCCCCCATAGACGGGGCTGGTGCTGCCACCACCCAGCCGGGGCTGCCCCGAGGGTCTGGCGAGATGCTGAGGTGACCGGGCCTGACGCCCCTCTATCCCTGGCTCGCGCAGTGCTGCCACCTGTCGCTGAGGCCGGACCTGCAGGTCCTTCCTCCCAGCGCCCAGACCACCCCAAGCCCAGAGTGGTCTAGATTCTAGAAGGCAGAGGGAGGCCTGGCCACGGGAGCAGAGAAGCTTCTAGCCAACCCTCAGGGCAGGGTTTGTCAATGAGTGCAAACACCTGGCAGGGAGAGCGAGGTGCAAGCACTCACCTAGGACCCGCTGGTCTGGGCTGGGCCGGGCTGGGCTGGGGGCCTGGGCTGGGCTGGGCTGGGGACTGGGCTGGGCTGGTGTGGGCTGGGCTGGGGACTGGGCTGGGCTGGGCTGGGCTGGGCTGGGGGCCTGGGCTGGGCTGGGCTGGGGACTGGGCTGGGCTGGGCTGGGGACTGGGCTGGGCTGGTGTGGGCTGGGCTGGGGACTGGGCTGGGCTGGGCTGGGGACTGGGCTGGGCTGGTGTGGGCTGGGCTGGGCTGGGCTGGTGTGGGCTGGGCTGGGCTGGCCTGGGCTGGGCTGGGCTCGGGCATATTTATCAAGCCCTCCAGGAGCTTTTAAGGCACAGCCAGCGTCAGAACCACTGCTCCAGAGCAGAAGGCCTGGTGGGAGTCTGGGCAGGGCACGAGGATCGCAGGCTTGTCCCACCCAGATAACGACAGAGATCCCTGTGTCTCTGGTCCCCTCGGGGCCTCGGTCTCCCCTTCTGGGACGTGGGAACCGACACCCCCCTCCCCCGGGGCATGGCCAGGCGGCGGGCCAGGAGGGAGATAGATGGTGGGTACTGAGGGCCGGGCGCCTGCTCCAGGCCGGCTTCCTGAGTGACAGCTGTGACAGCTGGCAGGAGACGAGGCGCAAGGCGGCTCCTAATTGCTCTGGGCTCCCAGATCCCTGCCTGTCTGCTGCCTTTGACAAGATGCTCCTCCAACCTGCCTGCTCTCCCCGCAGAGGCCCTCTCTCGGCTGGCCTACGATGGGGGGTGGGAGGGGCTAGAGGGGGAGTTGCGTCTCCCTGCTGGGTCTCTCCACCTCTGGAGCAGGGTGCGACTGGGGCCCCGATTCCCACGGCGCCCGCCCCCTCCTCTCTGCGTCTCTGGCCCACACGAAGGGCTGTGTACGTTTGCACCTGCACAAGGAGCTGCCCGGTGCTGAAACGGCAGACTCTGTGGGCGGACTCTGCAGGTTAACCTCTTTGGGCACCCCCTTACCCCCTCCCCCCCACCCAGGGACAAGAGCACGTCTTCTGGGATCAGACCCATGAGAGAAACCCTGTGACCTTGGGCAGGTCATTGGGATGTGGAGTGTTGGTGCCTCCCCTGGGACAAGGGCCCCTGTCCGGCAGGTCGAGCACAGAGAGAGGAGGGACCCAGGTGTCCAGCCAGGGTCCGAGGCGGAACATAGGGGTTCCCCATCACTGCTCCAGCTTTGTCTCACGGCGACCCTCGGGATTCCGGGGACCAGAGACCTTAGCACACTCCGTGGGCTGAGTTTTCAGGTGCCTCCCTGTCTCTAGCCGCCCGCCACCCCTCAAGTTCCTCCTCAGGAGAGTCAGCTTACCGAGCTGGCTTCAGGCATCTACCCCAGCGCCTCGTCTCTCCCCCCCCCCCCCCCCCCCCCCCGTGAGCTGCGGCCTCCACCTGCTGCCCCGTGGTCTGGGGGCGGCCTGGGGGCGCACACCTCGGGGGGCGGGCATCTCTCCCCCTCCAAGAGGCACAACCAGCACCTGCTTGTTCCCTGGGTCCTGGCTTTGCATCCGAGAGCGCCCCTGTTCTGAGACAAGGCACTGAGAGCCCCCCAGAGGGACCCCTGCGTGTCACCTGAGAGACAGACCATTGACGAGCGGCTCATCAGAGTGGCCCGCCCCCAACCACACCGTGTGAGGAAGGACGCTGAGCTGGGTGCCCCAGCGCCGGGCTGGCGAGAGAGGAGGCAGGGGGAGTGAGGTCACCTTGTCCCAGGCCCCAGCCGCAAAGCTTAGCCCCGAGAGACCGGGACGCAGATGGGTGAGTTTTGACGAGGGACCGTGGGGGCCGCCCAGACTGGGGGTGCCGCTCAGGGAGGGGCTGGTCCTGCAGGAGCTCCTCCTATCCCGGCCGTCACCACTTCCTTCGGGAAACGGGGCTGTGATCCTTCGGAGTCCCCCGTGTTGGGGCCCGGGGCTACGCCGTCTCCAGGGCTGAGCTAGGCCTGCAGGCCTGGCCCCCTATGATCCTCTGTGGCCGGCCGGGCCCGGGTTGTGTCGAGCCTAAGTGATGATAAAATCGACAGCAGTTTAATTGGTGATTTTAATCCTGGACAGAGCAGGAATGGCGTTACTAATTGGATCGTTAGAGATGCGAGCTTTATGGCTGTGTAATTAGAGGAGCTGTGTGGGGCTGGGGTGAACTGGGGGGCCCTGTGGGGCCAGGGGCCATCCTAACTTAACAAATAAAAAACCGCAGAACAGGCAAACGGCACTCGTTCCCCCGCAGCCCTGCTTTATCATCCGGGCTCACACTCGCCCCGACCTGACGCCTGACGCGCTGTGGCCTCCGCCAGCCCGCCTGGGGCTGACTTGAGTTCCTTTCTGCATCCCCGTGTGGCGATGGGCAGCTGATGCTCCTACACAGAGGGGGAATGAATGAATGAACGAACAGGAGGCTGACGGGCAGCTGATGCTCCTACACAGAGGGGGAATGGATGGATGGATGGATGAATGAATGAATGAACGAACAGGAGGCTGACGGGCAGCTGATGCTCCTACACAGAGGGGGAATGGATGGATGAATGAATGAATGAATGAATGAACAGGAGGCTGACGGGCAGCTGATGCTCCTACACAGAGGGGGAATGAATGGATGGATGAATGAATGAATGAACGAACAGGAGGCTGACGGGCAGCTGATGCTCCTACACAGAGGGGGAATGGATGGATGAATGAATGAATGAATGAACAGGAGGCTGACGGGCAGCCGATGCTCCTACACAGAGGGGGAATGGATGGATGAATGAATGAATGAACGAATGAACAGGAGGCTTTCTAAAAAGGCGGCCCTGCCAGGTGAGGGCAGGTTGTAGGGCTGAAGGGACAAGAGGTTGATGCTGGGCCCGACTCCCCCCCCCCCCCCCCCCCCCCCAGCAGGAACTCAGTCAGGAGACGCACCCCGGCAGCCCACATCAGCAAATCGCTTGGCAGGTGGGGGCGGGGCGGCAAGAATCTCTGTCCTGCTGCCAAACGCTCAGCCTCCGTGCCCCCACCTGCGCAGCCTTCCGCCCCTGACCTGCACGCCCCTTCAGCGAGGTCACCCATGGCCTCCTTCCTTCCTCCTCCTCCTCCCTCCTCCCTCCTTCCCCCTTCCCCGCACCGGCGGCTGCTCCAGAGGGGGGGGGGGGGGCTTTGGGACTAGAAGGGGCCCCTCCTCTGCGGGGCCGAAATGCCACCCGCAGCACCCCCGGGCCGCTCCGGGCCCAGCACCCCGGCCCACCCCTGGCCGGCCGCCTCCGCCTGCATCAGGGGACACGGCCCAGGGGCCTGCCAGGAAGAGACGGAGCCGCGGGCAGTGCGGACGGGGTGGGCGCGGAGCCAGGAGCGGGCGGCGGGGAGAGGGAAGCGCCTGGCTCCGGGGAGAGCGTTCCGGGAAGGCCACCGACTGACCACGGGCAGGACGGCAGTGCGCCTTGTCCCGGGCACGGCTCCCGGGCGGCGGCCCCTCTTGTGGGGGCTCCTGGCTCCTCACGGCGCCTCCTCGGGCCTCAGTTTCCTCCTCTGCAAAATGGCAATGAAGCACCAGCTGGGAGGAGGAGGGGCGGAGGCACAGCCCAGGCTCAGGGTGATCCGACCCCCAATCCTGCGAGGCTTGGTGCTGGCCCGGGAGGCGCTGTCCCTACAACTCCCCCTCCTCCTCCTTGTCTCCCCCTCCTCCTCCCTGTCTCCCCCTCCTCCTCCCTGTCTCCCCCTCCTCCTCCCTGTGTCTCCCCCTCCTCCTCCCTGTGTCTCCCCCTCCTCCTCCCTGTGTCTCCCCCTCCTCCTCCCTGTGTCTCCCCCTCCTCCTCCCTGTGTCTCCCCCTCCTCCTCCCTGTGTCTCCCCCTCCTCCTCCCTGTGTCTCCCCCACCCTCAGACCGCTCCCCCCCTTGGCCTTTGGGGCTCACACACCAGAGATGGACACGGCCTGGGACCTGCCCTCCGCTTTGCAGAAGGGAACACGGGTCTTAGGGAGGCGGGCCCCGCCTAAGGCAGGTGGGAGGTGACCCCTCCTGGTGATGCTGAGAGAAGCGCTCTCCCCACGATGGGCCCCGTGGGGTGCAGCTGCCCACCAGGTGGGGCAGGACGGCAGGACGGCCGGGCACGGGAGGGGGTGGCGGGTGGGAGCTCGGCGGCTCCGGGACTGAGTCGGGATGCGCCAGACGTCTCCGTGGGCCCTGTCTGCGACACGGAGAGCAGGACGCCGGCGGGCGGACGGCGTGTCCTTGTCGGCTGGCCCGGCGGGGGCCGGAGAGGGGCCGTGCTGGGAACCGGCTCCTGCTGGGCCGGGCGGCCCGGCCTCCGGCTCCCGCATCTGTTCCCGGCCGCTTCCCAGAAGAGCCGACTGCACCTGGGGCTCGCGGCGGTGGGGCATGTGGCACGGACACACACACACACACACACACACACACACACATACACACACACTCACACACTCACACATACACACACATACACACAGACACACACTTACACACACACACACACATACACACACATACTCACACACACTTACACACACTCACACACACATACATACACACACACTTACACACACTCACACACTCACTTACACACACACACACATACACACACACTCACACACATACACACACATACACACAGACACACACTTACACACACACATACATACACACACACTTACACACACTCACACACACATACACACACACACACACATACACACACACACTTACACACACACATACACACATACACACACTCACACACACATACACATACTTACACTCACACACATATGCACACATGCACACACACATCACACACACTCACTCACACATGTGCGCGCACACACACATACGCACACACAGACACACACACACTCACATACACACACACACTCACTTACACACACACACTTGCACACATGCGCAGGCACACACACGCTCACACATACACACACACTCACACACTCACACACACGTGCGCGCACACACATGCACAGACGCACACATGCACGCGCGCACGCGCATGCTCGCACACACGGACACATGCACAGGTCTGGTGGACGCAGGGGGAGTAGACACCTGAGGGTGCAGGCGGGGCATGCGTGTGCACCTGTGTCTGAACACCTGGGCTAGCACAGCGGGCGTCTGGCCGGGCGGACGTGTGGAGGGCACCTGCGTCTGCGGCTCCGTGTGCGTGGGCCTCTCCGCACGCCCAGGAGAGAGGAGCTGTGGACGGATGTGGGCAGATGTGGGGAGAGACAGGGTCCCCCACAGCACCCACCAGGCCTTGGACAAGCTCGGCCTCAGCCTCAGTAAAAAAACAGGGTCTGCCCCCCCTTGTTAGCAGGGGCGCTGAGGGCAGCAGCCTGCCTAAGGCCGCAGGGTTTCCTGCCTGCGAACTCAGAAGGACCCCTGATCCGTCTGTCCTCCACGGGGTGGGGCTCAGACAAGAAAATGCCCCCCAAGGCTCTAGCTGGTCTGGCTCAGTGGAGAGAGCGTCGGCCTGTGGACTGAAGGGTCCCGGGTTCGATTCCGGTCAGGGGCATGTGCCTTGGCTGCGGGCACATCCCCAGTAGGGGGTGAGCAGGAGGCAGCTGATCGATGTTTCTCTCTCATCGATGTTTCTGACTTTCTATCCCTCTCCCTTCCTCTCTGTAAAAAAGCAATAAAATATATTTTAAAAGAAAAAGAAAATGCCCCCCCTCCCCCCGATGGGAGACCGGTTTGACCCCGAAGAAAGGCTCTGTAGCCGATCATGAGCTGGGCCGCTGTTCTGGAAGGTGAAGGTCACTTTGGACTTGTTCTGAGGAGGCGGGGCCTGGCCGTGGAGCCCCAGAGTCAGTCGGGGCCTTTGGGGTCACTTGAGCCCCCTCCGCTCCATAGGGTGGGTCCCGGGCAGGGCCCCTGGCAAAGGAGGGAGCCCCAGCCCAGGGCCTGTCCCCGTCTGAGCCTCTTCCCTCAGCTGTAGAAGAGAGCTCACCCAACCCTGACCCCGACCCTGACCCCGACCCTGCTGGGGGCCTGGAGACCCAAGGTCATCTCAGGGACGAGGCAGGGGTCCCAGCCCGGCTTTCCTGCCAGGGGCAGCGGACGAGGGGGGCTGAGGAGCGGGGGCAGGAGACAGGCCTTCCAGTCGGGTTAGAGAAGGGATCTGTCACGTTAATGAGGCCATCTTTCTTGCCTGGCTCCGGCGGGGAAGGGCCAGCTGCCTCCCTGAAGGAGGTGCTGCCGGCGCGGGCGGGGGGTGTCCTGGGACCAGAGGCCTGGGCGCCGGGGTTCGAGGGGCGTGGACCTTACCTCCAGGCCTGCTCTGCCTCTCTCCCCCTGCGTGACCTTGGGCAAGGCCTTCCCCGTAGCCGTTTCCTCATCTGTAAAGTGGGGCTCACACGATCGCTCCCCTGGCTTTCCCCACTGGCTGCTGTGGGTGAACAGCCCTTCACATCCCTCCCCACCCCCCAACCCCCTCTCCTGCTCCTCAACTTCAGCAGACACCCTCCCCTGTCCCCCCACACCTGGCACCTTGCTCCTCTCACCCAAACTGGCCTCACCCCACCCCACCCCACCCCCAGCTCTGGCCCCGGCCCCGTCCATCTCCATGCCTTCCTCACACATCAGCTCTCTCCCACTTCCAGGCCTTGGGATGGGCTGCTCCCCGCCTTCGTCACACCCCTCACCCCGCCCCTCGGATCCGAGCCCCCCCCCCCCCTCGCACAGACACCCTCTCTGTGCCCTGTGGCCGCACGGGTCACACGGGGGGCGGCCGCTCCGCTCGTTTCCTGGTCTGTCTTGCTCGCTCCGTGTTCCCGCACGTAGTAGGTCCGTCCTGTGTGTTTGTCGAACGACTGAACGAGGGACCCCGGAGCTGCCCTCTGACCCCGGAGCACGGCCGGTGAGGATGCGGGGGGCGGCCCGGTGCGGGGACTCGGCTCAGCCCGGCACGGCGCCCGACCGGATGGAGCCGGCACCGGGGGGGGGGGGGGGGGGGGGGCACAGATCCATCACCCGACCGTTGGTCCCCGCACGTGTGGGCGTCACACCTCCCCCCCCCCCCCGTCTCCTCCGTCACGCGGTCCCGGGGGCACGGGCACAGAGCTGAAACAGGGCGTCTGCAGCTGGCTGGTGTGCAGGGGAAACTGAGGCACGGGGGAGGCGCTGGAAGCAGACTCAGAGGCAGGTCTGGGGCCCCCTTGTTTGAGCCCCAGGGGAGTCAATGTCCTTGTCTGTAAAACGGGGGCACAGCAGCGCCCTCGCCCGGAAGAGGGAGGGTTAAGGATCCCCACTGAGGCTCAGGGGCAGGGCCGGGGGTTCAGGCAGGACCGGCGTCTGGGCTCCAGCGGGAAGGGGATGCTGATGGATGTCGCTCCGGCTGAGGGGCTGCGGGGGGGAGGGTATGGCGGGGGGAGAGGCTGATTGATGACCAGTCGCTGGTGATCACAGCTCAGCTGTCCCGACCGGCGGCGGGGGGGGGGGCGCGGGGGGAGGGACGGGGACGGGGACGGGCAGCTCGCCCCAGGCTCTCTCCCAGCCCCGCTGTTTGCTGGGAAGTGGCTGGCTCCCTCCTCCTCCTTTTTAATTACAAAAACAAATGCTTTCCGCTCGGAGCCACCAGTCCCCTGAATCGCACACGGGCCTGGGAGGGGGAAACGGAGGCTGTTCGTTCACTCCGCAAGTCGGTGCCCGGCGCTGTGCTGGGCACGGGGGGGGAGGGGGGATCAGGCAGAAGGTTCAGGCCACCTGCCTGCCCCAGGCACCCTGCAGGGGACAGGTGGCCAGGGAAGGAGTTTTCATCGCCATCGCTGCGTGGGGGCGACGCTCCCTGGTGGCTGAGGGGTGCTCGGTGCCAGGCTCTGTCTCACTCACTCATCCAAGGCAGACACCGGGGACCCCATTTTCTACTTCGAACCCCGGGGCTAGAGCGGTGACTGGCTTGGGGACCCCTGGCCAGGAAGAGGGGGGGCCTGGATCCGCCCCCAGGACTTCTGCTCTTTCTCCTCCGTCGGGTCCCACGACCCCACAGCGATACATCCAGGGAGGAACTGCCAAGTGGGGGGCACACAGATGAATGGGCATATGCACCCCAAACGCACCAAGCCCAACCCGCATCACCTGTTCGTCCCCGGGACCTCCTGTCCCAGAATCTGGCTCTGCCCCCCGACAGGTCCCCCCACACTGTGGTGCGGAGCCCCCTCAGAGCCTGTGGCCACCCAGGTGACCTGAGACAAGGCCTGTCCGCCTGCTCGGAGCTGGACTGAGGGGAGTCTCCTCAGGGCCCGGGGGGGGGGAACGGGCTGGACTGAGGGGAGTCTCCTCGGGGGCCCGGGGGGGGGGGGAACGGGCTGGACTGAGGGGAGTCTCCTCGGGGGCCCGGGGGGGGGGAACGGGCTGGACTGAGGGGAGTCTCCTCGGGGACATGGGCGGGGGGGAACGGGCTGGACTGAGGGGAGTCTCCTCGGGGACATGGGCGGGGGGGAACGGGCTGGACTGAGGGGAGTCTCCTCGGGGACATTGGGGGGGGAACGGGCTGGACTGAGGGGAGTCTCCTCGGGGACATGGGGGGGAACGGGCTGGACTGAGGGGAGTCTCCTCGGGGACATGGGGGGGAACGGGCTGGACTGAGGGGAGTCTCCTCGGGGACATGGGGGGGAACGGGCTGGACTGAGGGGAGTCTCCTCGGGGACACGGGGGGGGAACCGGCTGGACTGAGGGGAGTCTCCTCGGGGACATGGGGGGGGGAACGGGCTGGACTGTGGGGAGTCTCCTCGGGGACATGGGGGGGGAACGGGCTGGACTGAGTGGAGTCTCCTCGGGGACATGGGGGGGGAACGGGCTGGACTGAGGGGAGTCTCCTCGGGGACATGGGGGGGAACGGGCTGGACTGAGGGGAGTCTCCTCGGGGACATGGGGGGGGAACGGGCTGGACTGAGGGGAGTCTCCTCGGGGACATGGGGGGGGAACGGGCTGGACTGAGGGGAGGCTCCTCGGGGACATGGGGGGGGAACGGGCTGGACTGAGGGGAGTCTCCTCGGGGGCCCGGGGGGAACAGGCTGGACTGAGGGGAGTCTCCTCGGGGACATGGGGGGGAACGGGCTGGACTGAGGGGAGTCTCCTCGGGGATACGGGGGGAACAGGCCAGGCAGTAAGGAACATGCCGGTTCCTGATCGGAGCCTCACTTGGCCTCTGAGCACTCCTCCCGCCGCCCACGGGAGTGGTGGGGCTGCCGGGGCACCGGGGCACCTCAATTTCATGCCCCCGGGGCAGCCCGCAGTGGGAGCCGCCGCCAGGACCTGGGGCTGGTGTGTGTTGTGGGCAGCGTGGCCCCCGGCCTGCTGAGGGTTGCAGGGCAGACAGACCACGCGTGCCAGGCCCACACGCATCCCTGTGGCCAGCATTTTCCTTCTCCTGGGCCTGGCCCGGCAGCTGCTCCGGGGACCCTGAGCCCAGCAGACAGGCCGGTGCGGGGGTGAGGCGTGGGGCTGCCCCCCCCCCCCCCGCCCCCCGGGCCGGGCCTGCGGAGCGGCTGCGATGGAGCGGGCAGCCTCGGGCTGCACTCACTTCACGTCTGGGGGGCACCGCCCGGGCTGGGTCGCTGCCTGTGGAAGCTGATGCCAGACCCCCTCCAGGCCCTCCATCCAGACCCCCCTCCAGGCCCAGGGGGCCGCCCGGCCCCTCTCCCGCTGTCGGCCCCCGTGGCTCATCCTGCCCCTCTCTTGGTGCCAGCGGGCTGGGGGCTGGGCGGGGGGAGCTCAGGGTGGTCCGGAGCCGAGCCCAGCAGCCCGGGTGCGGGAGTGGGAGGGAGAGCCATGGAGAGCCGCCTCCTCTGCACCGTTCCCGGTAAACGCTGTGACCCCACCCGCCCCACCGTGACCCCTCAGCCTGCGGGAACTGGGACCATCCTGGGGGAGAGGAATGTGAGGGTGGAGAGGCCAAGCCCCCTCCCTGCTCCCCTCTCTCTGCCTCGCTCCCCTCCCTAGGAGGTGGGGCCTGGCCTCTGCTGTCTGCCCTGCATCCCACTTCCCCTTCCCTGTGTCCGGGATGAGCAGGAGGTGGGGGGCTCGGGGGGGGGTTCCACTGCTCACCTTGGACTCTCAGGGCTCTCAGACCCCCTCAGCTCCTGAGCCGTGGAGGCCGGAGAGACGGGGCGGGGGCTCGTGTCCAATCCAGGTCTGGACTCAGGGGAGGAGCTGGGCCTCCTGAAAGGCTAGTGGGCAGTGGGTGAAGGGGCAGCAGGGGAGGGGCAGTGGGGGAGGGGCAGTGGGTGAAGGGGCAGTGGGGGAGGGGCAGGGGGTGAAGGGGCAGTGGGGGAGGGGCAGGGGGTGAAGGGGCAGTGGGGGAGGGGCACTGGGGGGAGGGGCAGTGGGGCGAGGGGTAGTGGGGGAGGGGCAGCAGGGGAGGGGCAGTGGGGGGAGGGGCAGCGGGTGAAGGGGCAGGGGGTGGGGGAGGGGCAGGGGGAGGGCAGCGGGGGAGGGGCAGTGGGGGAGGTGCAGCGGGGGAGGGGCAGCAGGGGAGGGGCAGTGGGGAGGGGTAGTGGGGGAGGGGCAGCGGGGGAGGGGCAGTGGGGGAGGTGCAGCGGGGGAGGTGCAGCGGGGGAGGGGCAGTGGGGGAGGTGCAGCGGGGGAGGGGCAGCGGGGGAGGGCAGCGGGGGAGGGGCAGTGGGGGAGGGGCAGTGGGGGGAGGGGCAGCTCAGATCATCCCCCCCCCCCACATCCGCCCCAGATCAACCGCCCCAGATCAACCCCCCACATCCGCCCCAGATCAACCCCCCACATCCGCCCCAGATCAACCCCCCACATCCGCCCCAGATCAACCCCCCAAATCCGCCCCAGATCAACCCCCCACATCCGCCCCAGATCAACCCCCCACATCCGCCCCAGATCAACGTTTCCAGGTGCGATCGCCCCAAGTCGTGGGGATGAGCACTGTCTGGGGGACGCGAGGCGGTCGAAGACAGTCCTGGGCCTCGGAGCAGCCGCGGAGCCAGGCCCGCCTGCCACGCTGTGACTTCCACATGGCGACTTCGGGGCCCGCCAGGCTGCTGGGGCACCCCTGAGTGAGCTGCACCCCCCGGGCCCCCCCTGCCACAGCGGCTCCCACAGGGGCCACACTCTCCCCCCCCCCCCCCAGCTGCCTTCCTGGGCCTCTCCGCCCGGCACCAGGCCTGGCCTGGCCTCAGCAGAGCTCGACCCACGGGGTCCCGGAGCCTGATGGCCTCTTGAGTTGGGGGGCGGCACACAAGCCAGCCTCGTGGGAGGGGGTGACGGGGGAATCGCTCCCCCACCTGGAAACTGCCTCTGCCCCGCCTTCTCAGCATTTCTGGGACCTTCCTCCGCGGCTCGGGGAGCCCTGGCATCCCGGCTGCCCCCCCCCGCCCCCCGGGAAAGGGGGAGGAGAGAGCAGCGTGTTAATAAAAGACGAGGGCACTGCAGCGCAGCTCAGAATAGCAGAGTGCTTCTCGGGCGCGGACTCCCCAGGTGCGGATGCAAACTCACTCCCTGAGGAGGTGAAGGACTTAACAGATTCCGCCTCGGCCGCGGGGGAGGCCCGGCCCCCAGTCCGTTATCCACGGGGGGGGGGGGAGGCCCAGCCCCCAGTCCGTTATCCACGGGGGGGGGGAGGCCCAGCCCCCAGTCCGTTATCCACAGCGGGGGAGGCCCGGCCCCCAGTCCGTTATCCACGGGGGGGGGGAGGCCCAGCCCCCAGTCCGTTATCCACGGGGGGGGGAGGCCCGGCCCCCAGTCCGTTATCCACGGGGGGGGGGGGAGGCCCGGCCCCCAGTCCGTTATCCACGGGGGGGGGGAGGCCCGGCCCCCAGTCCGTTATCCACGGGGGGGGGAGGCCCAGCCCCCAGTCCGTTATCCACGGGGGGGGGGAGGCCCGGCCCCCAGGCCGTTATCCACGGGGGGGAGGGGGGAGGCCCGGCCCCCAGTCCGTTATCCACGGGGGGGGGGGGGAGGCCCGGCCCCCAGTCCGTTATCCACGGGGGGGGGGGGAGGTCCCCCGGGTTTCGGGACAGTTGCTGCCCCGCAGGTCAGCCACCCTGTCCTCCGGAGGAAGCAGCGGAAGCCAGAGGGCGACGCCCACGGCTCTTCCCGTTGACTCGGCTGGCGGCATCGCACTGCCCAGCGTGTGCCCGTGAGGGGCTGGCGCGAGGGGTACCCGGTGCTGGGCCAGCCGTGCCTGTGGCCGCCCCGGGGGATGCTGGGCCCGCCAGGCCCCTCTCAGCTCCCTGGGCGGGGACACCGGTGAGATGGGGTCTGGGGACCAGGCTGAGGAGCCCCTGTGGAGACACGCCATCGAAGGCCGATGGGGCAGGAAGTCCCTGCGGCCCAAACCTGGCCCTGCAGAGCGGAGGGCCCGGGAGCCCAGAGCGGAAGGCATGCACTCAAGGCCGCTCAGCTGGAGGCCGAGAGCTGGAGAGACCGGAGCACACGGGGGGGGGGGGGGGGGGGGGCGGGCAGGGGGGTTCTCCAGCCCAGGGCCCCTCTCAGCAGCTGATCCCAGCATCCTCTTCACCGGAAACCATGCAGCTGCAACCTGGGCCGTTGTCGGGAGGGTGGGCAGGGGTGTGCTGGGGGCCCCAGGAGTCTCAGGCCTCTGCTGGGGATACAGGGAGACCTCAGGGAGATGGGGGGCTGGGGATACAGGGAGACCTCAGGGAGATGGGAGGTGCTGGGGATACAGGGAGACCTCAGGGAGATGGGGGGGGTCCCACTGGACCACTCTGCTTGCAGAGTTTGACTCCTCTCTCTCAGGGAGCCTCCAGGAGCCGCCCGCACCCCAGCAGCCTTCTCCACTTTTGTTTACGGACTTAATTCCTGCAGATCAAAGGCTGCCCCTCCTCGCGCAGGCGGGCGGGCGGGGAATTACATTATTTATATTGGAAACGGGCAGGCTCCGCCGGGACTTCTTCCTCCCGGTGGTGGAGAGAAACTAGGTCGCGGTGCCGCCCGGAGCCGCAGCCGGCTCTCAGCCCAGTGCTCTGGGAAGGGCGGCCCCGGCCCCTCTCCGCCCCGAGCCTCCGTCCGTTATCGACCGGCCGCAGCCGCAGCCGGAGCGCTGATGTGGCAGCAGAGCCCCTTCCCGCAGCCCCGTCACCCATCAGCCCGGCGCCGGGCAAACACGCCGACAAACAGGCCCAGGTGGCGGGATGGGGCCCGCGTGGGGGCCACAGGGGGGCCGGTCCCTCTGGTCAGCCCTGCTCTGTTCTCCGCTTCCCCCTGCAGGTCCCCCCCATCCCGGCTAACACCCCGAAAAAGAGCCACCCTCCTCAGACCCGGCATTATTCATCCCCACAGCACCCTAGAAAACCCTCTTATTTTCATTTATTTATTGATTTATTATTGATTTCAGAGAGGAAGGGAGGGGGAGAGAAACATCTATGATGAGAGAGAATCACGGATCGGCTGTCTCCTGCACCCCCCCCCCCCACTTGGGATCGAGCCCACAACCCAGGCAGGTGCCCTTGACCTGAATCGAACCCGGGACCCTTCAGCCCGCAGGCCGACTCTATCCACTGAGCTAAACTGGCTAAGGCCCCCTCTTACTTTCATTTATTTATTTTTAATATTTTTTTAAATTGATTTCAGAGAGGGAGGGAGAGGGAGAGAGAAAAAAACATCAAGGACGAGAGAGAATCATGGATGGGCTGCCTCCTGCACGCCCCGCTGGGGATGGAGCCCGCAGCCCAGGCCTGTGCCCTTGACCCAATCGACGCTCTATCCACTGAGCCACACGGGTCAGGGCCGATAAGCCCCGTCAGGCGAAGACCCGGCTGGGCCCAAAGCTCAGGGAACGTGCCTGCGTCACCGGTGGGCGGGCAGGTGGCTGGGCCGGGCCGCGAACCGGCTCTCTCCGAGTCCTACATCGGGAAGGCCCCGCGCCCCTCAGCCCCCCTCCCCCCCCCTCCCGGGGCCGGGTGCAGAGAGTGGACTCCTGTCCCCGCGCTGGGCTTTTCTCACTTGTAAGTACCGGTGACTGCCTCTCCTGCTGCCTCTCGGCCTCCTGGGTTGCAGGAATCAGAATGTTTTTGCACCTGCTCTTCCTGTTACCCCGACGCTGTCCCGGAGGTGCCGGGGGGGGGGGGGGGGGGCACCGCGGCCGGCCCTCTTTCCGGACAGGGAGCGCCCGGGGCTGCGGGAAGCCGAGCGGCCGGCCCTGCAGGGAAGGGGTGGCACAGAGCAGACGTGCGGCTCAGAGGACTGGCCCGCCCCCCGGGCTCCGGCGGCTCCGGCTGCGGGATCGAGGAGACGTCTTGATTTCCTAGGCTCCCGGGCAGCCTGCCAGGAGTTATTCTGGGGCGAGCATCCCAGGGAGAAATGGGCATGGAGGGGAGACCGGGAGAGGCTGCCGTGGGGCTCTGAGTCAGCGCAGGTCCTCGTGTGCCGGCGCCCGGCCCAGCTGCCTCCCTAGAAGCCCGCTCCAGACTCCGGCCCCCCCCCCCCCCCCCCCGAGCTGGGACTGAGCCGCAGCTCCTGCCATAATGCAGCAAGGACAGGCGCCAGGGAGCCCCGGGAGGGAGGGGCGGGAGGGGGTGTCTGAGAGGGAGACGGAGAATGTGGGGGTGGCCGGGCTGTGGCTTCCCTTCCTCAGTCTCGCAGGAGCTGGATTGGACACGGTCACACCAACACCTTTTCCCCTGGCGTCATGCTGCCGGCTCCTCGTTACACCGTGTGGCTCCCTAGCGGACCCTCCAAAGCGGAGCCTTCGGGGGCCGGCGGCCCCAGGAACAGCGGTTACAAAGGCAGAGGGTCCGGGCTGGGAGGGGTCCCTGGGACCAGGTCGCCAGCACCACAGGGAAGCACAGAGGGCGGCTGGCACCTATGGGTTGACAGCATTTGGGTCAAAACAAACTTGAAAAAAAAATGCAGAGCAGACCTCAACTGGTCGTCCCCTCCCCCCCCCCCCCGCCTGCCCCGCCACAAAATGGCAGGTGGTATTAATTCTAATCCTCCTTAATGCAAACCTCAGCATCTGGGGAGCATATTACTATCTTTGGGGGATTGTGGGTTGGCTTAAAAAAAAAAAAAGGTAAGCCCTAACCGGTTTGGCTCAGTGGGTAGAGCATTGGCCTTTGGACTCAGGGGTCCCAGGTTGGATTCCGGTCAAGGGCATGGGCCTTGGTTGCGGGCACATCCCCAGCAGGCGTGCAGGAGGCAGCTGATGGATGTTTCTCTCACCGTTGTTTCTAACTCTCTCTCCCTCTCCCTTCCTCGGTAAAAAATCAATAAAATATATGGGAAAAAGTGAAAATACGGTCTGGAGCGCTTCCAATGAGCAGTCCTGTGGAGGTCTGACTCAGGCTCCACCACAAAGGAAACCAGACCTTTGCCGATCACAGAGAACAACGCCGTCTCGATTGAGGGAACGAAGCAGTGGCCTGTTACGTATCGAATGAAAATGTCCTAGTTCGTTACTGGTTCTATACACCTAAAAGTACAGAATATTGTTCACCAACTTGATAATGTTCTCGTCTTACTTCAAACATGGTCTCCCCGGAGACGACACACCACTGGCCGCAGCTCAGGCCCGCGGAGACGGGTGTCTGCCGCCCGGTGGCCCCCAGCGGCTCTGGTAACACGCGTGCCCCCGCGTCCCCGAGGGTCGGACGTGGGCCCCGGGACAGGGGCATCTCACAGCCGCGCTGGCCCCGATGAAGGATTTTTACTGACCACAAGAGGAGAAAGGAGACAAACCCCCAAGCTCTGCAGCAGGCAGTCGGCTGCCAACCTTAAGTGCTGAGGTGAGGCCTGGTGACAGCTGCTGGGCCGCGTCCATCCTGCAGACGGTGCCGGCCCCAGCGGCTCTGCGAGCGCCCCCACCTCCCTGCCCCCCTGAACCCCTCTGTCACCGCCCTCCCCTCCAGGGCCCAGATGGGACCCCGGGAGCAGAGCGCCTGCAGGGATGGCGGCCCAGCACCCTAGCTCCGGGTCTGGAACCGAGGGCGGCGGCGGGGTGGAGAGGAAACAGGCTGGGGGACTCGTCCACGGCCCGGCCCGGCCTCTGAGTGCCGCCTCCCGGGTGAAGGGGCTGCCAACAGCCCAGGGAAGGCGGCCCCTTTCCCACGGAGACCGGGCTGGAGCCGAAGCCCTCGGCAGGCAGGGGGGGCAGAGGCCCCGCTTCCTCAAAACCCAAGAGGCGCCCGGCCGGCGGGGCTCTGGGGTTGGGCATCGCCCCGGGGCCCGGAGGTCAGGGTTCGATCCCGGCAGGCGCGTGCCCAGGTGGCGGGCTGCACCCCCCGGGGCGGGGCGCGCAGGGGCAGCCCGTCCTGATGTTCCTCCCCCTCTCCCTTCCCCCCTGCAATCAACAGAACACACTAGACGGACAGACACAGACCCGAGGCGTCGCCGAGCCCAGCGGTCTCACCACTCCCACGGCCTGAGCGCCAGCCAGCGGAGGAGGCCCGACCAACGTGTGACAGCTCAGAGTTTTATTAAAACAATCACTTAAATTACAACCGTCTCCCCAAACAGAAAGGAAGGAGTCTTCCGGGGCCTGGCCCTGACGGGCGGTGAAACTCAGGCCCCACAGGCAGACGTGGGGTTCCAAGTCTTTGAAAAGGGATGGGGCTTCCCTCCAAGGCCGCCCCCCCCCCCCCCCGGGGCCAGCGGCAACACCGACCACGTCCGCCCTCAGCCTCTGGACTGGCCGTTTGGACCCGGGAGAGGCTGCACCCCAGATCACGAGACACAGCCCCTTAAGGGTGCGACGTGATGCACGGGGGGTGTCCAGCGGGGCCGGCGGGGGGACAGTCGTGGAGCCGGGGCCACGGGTCGGAGCGTGGCCGTGGCGGGAGGCCCAGGAGGCCCGGGGGGCGTGTGCCCGCGACCCTCAGCGGTGCTGGCCTGCGATCACCCGGCCGGTGGAGCCGGGGCTTCCTTCCCGGGTGAGCGCCCAGCCCTGACCACGGCGCTCGGAGAGGACACGGCACCTTTCTGAAAACCAAGCTCCGCTCAGCCCTGCTCGAGGGCCGCCATCCCCCCGCCCGGCCATGTGTGAGGTGCCCCCAGCTCCCGAGAGCCCGGGGCTCCTGGCCGGGCCTGCTCCCCGCGCCCCGGGGGCCAGAGCGGCACCGCCAGGCCCGGACAGGCCCGGCCGGTAAGGAAGGAGGATGACGAAAGCCTGACATCTTTCTGAACCGCCGCCCCGCCCTGTGCGCGCCTCCGGAGCGGGCCGAGTGTGCGGGCGGAGGGCAGGGGCTGCTGGGAACCAGGGACGGGCTGGCCGGAGGAGGCAGGGCCTCCCTCAGTAGGAGCCAGCCCTCCCATGACAGACGGGGAGGACTCCCCGCCTCTCTGGGACTGCGACACCGCCATCCACGCCGTGTCCGGTCGCGGAGTGTCCTCAGGACACGCCGGGCGATACGGGGGCAGGTGGCTTCCCAGGGGGTCGGCCTGACGGCAGGGAACAGGCTCTGAGGCTGCTCAGTGACTCAGACGACACAGGAGGGTCGGAGGCCACCGCGCCCGCGGGCTGGCTCCCCGCCCTCCCGGCCTCCCCGGACCCTGTGGTCCGAGGGTGTCGCCTGCTCTGCTCACAGCCCCTCTGGGCGGGTCCCACGGCCCGGGGTCTCAGCAGCAGCAGCAGCAGCAGCACCAAGTGATGGAGAAAAGAAAGGGCACAGAGTGGCCCAGAACCGGGGAGCCAGGGTGGCCTATGCCCGCTGCCAGCCTGTGGGTGGGTGGGTGCAGGCTCGCCCGGGTGGGGGCACAAAGGGGCCCCGTGTGGCCCCCAAGGGCAGAGGAAATAAAGGGCCCGGGTACAGCGATGGGTGGGGAGGGGCCTGCTGGCAGGCGGGGGCCGGAGGAGCTGAGTCTGGGCCACTGAGCAGTGTGAGGGGCCTCAGAGCCTCCGGGGGGCCCAGTCACGGCGGGGCTACCAGGTGCCGACCAGAGCGTGGCCAGGGAGCCCCGGCCCAGCCAGCAGGATGGGCTGAGGCTGAAACAGGTGCAAAGGCCCCGTGGCCCCGCCTGCCCCTCGGACCCTGGTTTGGGGAGGCGGGGGTGTAGTGTACGAAGCAGGTTCCCACACCGCATTCCATCTCCAGTCCCCCTGCTGCAGCCGTCCGTCATCACATCTCCGCCTAGTCTTCCCCAGGCCCGGCCGTGCCCCCCCCCCCCCCCCCCCCCGCGCTGCCTCGAGGGGCCTGGACTGTGGGCGAGCTCACGGCAGGCCAGCTCCTCCGCAGGGAGGAAAGGAGTGTTCTAGAAACCCGGGGCGTGGGGGGGCACCAGCCTCCTGGCCTCGGGGACCTGTGCACTTCACGCCCTTCACCCACTTCGCAGCCAGGGCCTCTGAGGCAGGAAGTTGGGGGTCACACACACTTAGACGGGGAGAGACACTGAAAGACTTAGGTCAGGAGAGCGGGGTCCTGTGTGAGGAGCCTCCGCAGGCTCACAGTTCAAGGCCATTGCACACAGAAGGTGGCTCCACGGGTCCCAGCCGGCCACGGGCCCCGGCTCCCACGGGGGCGGCCCGTCCGGCGGAGCCAGGGGCGGCGGCAGCGGCAGCGGGTCCTGGGGCGCGGGCCCGCTAGAGCTCCTCGAAGAAGGCCACTCGGGACTTGGCGCTCTGCAGGGTGAGCTGCAAGGAAGCAGAGAAGATGCTGAGAGGGGGATGCGGCCTGGGGGGGGCTCCGAGGTGGCTGCGGGGGAAGGGGCGGTGGTTCGGTCTGAATAGCTGCTCCAGGAGCGGGTGGCCAGTCCCAGCCTGGGCTCCAGATCGGCCCCCAGAGCTGGAATGAGGAGGTGACACAGGACATGCCAGGGGGATGGTGGGTGGGCGGAAGCATGCCAGGGGGAACATGTCAGCCGTGTCGCCGTTTCGGGGGGCAGGAGGTCCCTGGACATTCGAACAGACTTGCGCGTCCCCGTCTATGAGTGTGTCCGGCCCCTGTGGGCGCCGCCTGCCGTGCTGCCTCCCCGGGCTGCGGCTCAGTCCTCACATCCCGGGGGGCCGGCTGGGGCGAGGGGCCGGCCTCAGGCAGAGTAAGAGCGTGTCCCCCTCGTCTGGGCCCGGCAGGGGGGGGTCCGCGCACAGCCCAGAGGCGGGCTTTCCGGGCGGAGAGAGGACAGAGCGCCGGGGGCGGGGGCTGTGCTCCACCCAGACGCTCTGTGCGCCTCTCCGCATGGAGGACGGGGGCTGTGCTCCACCCAGACGCTCTGTGGGCCTCTCCGCATGGAGGACGGGGGCTGTGCTCCACCCAGACGCTCTGTGCGCCTCTCCGCATGGAGGACGGGGGCTGTGCTCCACCCAGACGCTCTGTGGGCCTCTCCGCATGGAGGACGGGGGCTGTGCTCCACCCAGACGCTCTGTGCGCCTCTCCGCATGGAGGACGGGGGCTGTGCTCCACCCAGACGCTCTGTGCGCCTCTCCGCATGGAGGACGAGGCACCGGAGCTGGTGATGCCCTGAACCCCGCTCCCTGACTCTGTGGCTGTGGGCCGCGTCCCAGGATCTCGCCCAGACAGGAGCACGTGCCCCGCGCGGGGCCAAGCCCGTGGCTTCACACCCGGCCCGGACGTCAGGAGTGTGCTGTCCGCCTCCACCGGCCCGAACCACGGCATTCCAGGAGGGCTGGGTTCCCAGGAGCACCCCCCCCACACACACACACACACTCACACACACGGATGCCGAGAGTGAGACCAGCCACCTCGATGAGGAGAGGCGATGAGGAAGGCGAGGCGCGTGGGGAAGGGAGAGGACCGTGGGCTGGGGAGGCCTGGCTGCCACGCGGTTCGGCCTCCGTGGACACCCCGCCCTCTCGGAGCCGCTCTCCTCCGGTTACTCCTCGGGGGCAGGGGAGTCTGGTCCATTCCCTCGGCCTCCGAGTCTCTGAATCCAAATGGTCCTCAGTACCATCAAAGGCCCCAAATCAGTCGCTTCCCATCAAAGACAGGCGCACCCCTGTGCCCGCCGTGAGACACTCGGAAGCTGGCTTCCGTCCTGCCAGATTGCCTGGAAACGTGTGGAGTAGCTGGGAGACGTGTGGAGTAGCTGGGAGACGTGTGGAGTGGCTGGGAGACGTGTGGAGTAGCTGGGAGACTGTGGAGTGGCTGGGAGACGTGTGGAGTGGCTGGGAGACTGTGGAGTAGCTGGGAGACGTGTGGAGTAGGTGGGAGACGTGTGGAGTAGGTGGGAGACGTGTGGAGTAGCTGGGAGACTGTGGAGTAGCTGGGAGACGTGTGGAGTGGCTGGGAGACGTGTGGAGTGGCTGGGAGATGTGTGGAGTGACTGGGAGATGTGTGGAGTAGCTGGGAGACTGTGGAGTGGCTGGGAGATGTGTGGAGTGACTGGGAGATGTGTGGAGTAGCTGGGAGACTGTGGAGTGGCTGGGAGACGTGGGGAGTGGCTGGGAGACGTGTGGAGTGGCTGGGAGACTGTGGAGTGGCTGGGAGACTGTGGAGTGGCTGGGAGACTGGGAGATGTGTGGAGTGGCTGGGAGACGTGTGGAGTAGCTGGGAGACTGTGGAGTGGCTGGGAGACGTGTGGAGTAGGTGGGAGACGTGTGGAGTAGCTGGGAGACTGTGGAGTAGCTGGGAGACGTGTGGAGTGGCTGGGAGACGTGTGGAGTGGCTGGGAGATGTGTGGAGTGACTGGGAGATGTGTGGAGTACTGGGAGACTGTGGAGTGGCTGGGAGATGTGTGGAGTTACTGGGAGATGTGTGGAGTAGCTGGGAGACTGTGGAGTGGCTGGGAGACGTGGGGAGTGGCTGGGAGACGTGTGGAGTGGCTGGGAGACTGTGGAGTGGCTGGGAGACTGTGGAGTGGCTGGGAGACTGGGAGATGTGTGGAGTGGCTGGGAGACGTGTGGAGTAGCTGGGAGACTGTGGAGTGGCTGGGAGACGTGTGGAGTAGCTGGGAGACGTGTGGAGTAGCTGGGAGACGTGTGGAGTAGGTGGGAGACGTGTGGAGTAGGTGAGAGACGTGTGGAGTAGCTGGGAGACGTGTGGAGTAGGTGGGAGACGTGTGGAGTGGCTGGGGTGTGGAGTAGCTGGGAAACGTGTGGAGTAGCTGGGAGACTGTGGAGTGGCTGGGAGACGTGTGGAGTGGCTGGGAGACGTGTGGAGTAGGTGGGAGACGTGTGGAGTGGCTGGGAGACGTGTGGAGTAGGTGGGAGACGTGTGGAGTAGGTGAGAGACGTGTGGAGTAGGTGGGAGACGTGTGGAGTGGCTGGGAGACGTGGGGAGTGGCTGGGGTGTGGAGTAGCTGGGAAACGTGTGGAGTAGCTGGGAGACTGTGGAGTGGCTGGGAGACGTGTGGAGTGGCTGGGAGACGTGTGGAGTAGGTGGGAGACGTGTGGAGTAGGTGGGAGACGTGTGGAGTGGCTGGGAGACGTGTGGAGTAGGTGGGAGACGTGTGGAGTGGCTGGGAGACGTGTGGAGTGGCTGGGAGACGTGTGGAGTGGCTGGGAGACGTGTGGAGTAGGTGGGAGACGTGTGGAGTAGGTGGGAGACGTGTGGAGTGGCTGGGAGACGTGTGGAGTAGGTGGGAGACGTGTGGAGTGGCTGGGAGACGTGTGGAGTGGCTGGGAGACGTGTGGAGTGGCTGGGAGACGTGTGGAGTAGGTGGGAGACGTGTGGAGTGGCTGGGAGACGTGTGGAGTAGGTGGGAGACGTGTGGAGTGGCTGGGAGACGTGTGGAGTAGGTGGGAGACGTGTGGAGTAGGTGGGAGACGTGTGGAGTAGGTGAGAGACGTGTGGAGTGGCTGGGAGACGTGTGGAGTAGGTGGGAGACGTGTGGAGTGGCTGGGAGACGTGTGGAGTAGGTGGGAGACGTGTGGAGTAGGTGAGAGACGTGTGGAGTAGGTGAGAGACGTGTGGAGTGGCTGGGAGACGTGTGGAGTAGGTGGGAGACGTGTGGAGTGGCTGGGAGACGTGTGGAGTGGCTGGGAGACGTGTGGAGTAGGTGGGAGACGTGTGGAGTGGCTGGGGTGTGGAGTAGCTGGGAAACGTGTGGAGTAGCTGGGAGACTGTGGAGTGGCTGGGAGACGTGTGGAGTGGCTGGGAGACGTGTGGAGTAGGTGGGAGACGTGTGGAGTGGCTGGGAGACGTGTGGAGTAGGTGGGAGACGTGTGGAGTAGGTGAGAGACGTGTGGAGTAGGTGGGAGACGTGTGGAGTGGCTGGGAGACGTGGGGAGTGGCTGGGGTGTGGAGTAGCTGGGAAACGTGTGGAGTAGCTGGGAGACTGTGGAGTGGCTGGGAGACGTGTGGAGTGGCTGGGAGACGTGTGGAGTAGGTGGGAGACGTGTGGAGTAGGTGGGAGACGTGTGGAGTGGCTGGGAGACGTGTGGAGTAGGTGGGAGACGTGTGGAGTGGCTGGGAGACGTGTGGAGTGGGTGGGAGACGTGTGGAGTGGCTGGGAGACGTGTGGAGTAGGTGGGAGACGTGTGGAGTAGGTGGGAGACGTGTGGAGTGGCTGGGAGACGTGTGGAGTAGGTGGGAGACGTGTGGAGTGGCTGGGAGACGTGTGGAGTGGCTGGGAGACGTGTGGAGTGGCTGGGAGACGTGTGGAGTGGCTGGGAGACGTGTGGAGTAGGTGGGAGACGTGTGGAGTGGCTGGGAGACGTGTGGAGTAGGTGGGAGACGTGTGGAGTGGCTGGGAGACGTGTGGAGTAGGTGGGAGACGTGTGGAGTAGGTGAGAGACGTGTGGAGTAGGTGAGAGACGTGTGGAGTGGCTGGGAGACGTGTGGAGTAGGTGGGAGACGTGTGGAGTGGCTGGGAGACGTGTGGAGTAGGTGGGAGACGTGTGGAGTAGGTGAGAGACGTGTGGAGTAGGTGAGAGACGTGTGGAGTGGCTGGGAGACGTGTGGAGTAGGTGGGAGACGTGTGGAGTGGCTGGGAGACGTGTGGAGTGGCTGGGAGACGTGTGGAGTAGCTGGGAGACGTGTGGAGTAGGTGGGAGACGTGTGGAGTGGCTGGGAGACGTGTGGAGTGGCTGGGAGACGTGTGGAGTAGGTGAGAGACGTGTGGAGTGGCTGGGAGACGTGTGGAGTGGCTGGGAGACGTGTGGAGTGGCTGGGAGACGTGTGGAGTAGCTGGGAGACGTGTGGAGTAGCTGGGAGACGTGTGGAGTGGCTGGGAGACGTGGGGAGTGGCTGGGAGACGTGTGGAGTGGCTGGGAGACTGTGGAGTAGGTGGGAGACGTGTGGAGTAGCTGGGAGACGTGTGGAGTAGCTGGGAGACGTGTGGAGTAGCTGGGAGACGTGTGGAGTGGCTGGGAGACTGGGAGATGTGTGGAGTAGCTGGGAGACGTGGGGAGTGGCTGGGGTGTGGAGTAGCTGGGAAACGTGTGGAGCAGCTGGAAATTGTTGGGAAGCACTCAGCACCGTGCCTGGCGCACAGCAGAGCTCACAGCTGTTATCACTAACAGCGGCGTCAGGGTTCTCCCCGCCCCCAGCGCTGGCTCCTCTCTCCAGCGGGCAGCGGGGCGGAGTGCAGGGGAGGAGAAGGGCCAGGGAAGGCCGTGCTGCGCTGGCCCTCGTGGCCTCTGGGACAGTGCAAGTGGGTGCCTCAAGAGGCCTGGCCATTCCCCAGGCAGGGAGCCTCCTGCCCATGTGTAGGCGCCGGCTCCAAGAATTCCTGGATCCTCTACCCAGGCTGTGCGTTGGCTGTCCTCACGAGGTGCCAGGGGAGGGTTTGGCAGCTCTGGTGGCACCAGATGCCAGTGACTTGCATGTGTTCGTTAGGATGCGAAGCTCTCTTTGCGGGGGGGAGAGGGGGACAGATGCCAGTCCCCGCCCCACACTGCACGGCTGTGGCCCAGCTCCCCGCCTCTTGCAGGAGCAGAAGTTGTACCCGACCCCGGCCGGCGGGGCTCAGGGCTGAGCGTCAGTCTGGGAGCCGGGAGGTCACGGTTCGATTCCCGGGGGCACAGGCTGGGCTGTGGGCTCCAGCCCCAGTGCGGGGCGTGCAGGAGGCAGCCGGTCCACGATTCTCTCTCATCGCTGACGTTTCTCTCTCCCCTCCCTTCCTCTCTGAAACCAATTAATGAAAAGGAAGTTGTGCCCCAGCCCAAGGAAGGCACGGAGCGAAGTCAAGTGTCCGGCCACGCAGACGCCGGCCAGCGCGGCGGGCTCGGCCTCGGGGGGGCGCGGCCGTCCCCCATGGCGCGCCGGCCTGGCTGCTGTCGCCGCGGGCCCGGGAGCCGCCTGCCCCTGCCCACGGCAGACCTGGCTGCGGCCCTGACCGCACATTTCCATCGGGGACCCTGCTGCCGGGGAACCACCGCCGAGCCGCCCGCCGCCGCCTCCCGGCCTGTGCCTGCTCCCGCCTCGGCCCGTCCTTCATCTCGGACGCGAACACGCCCCCCCGGGCCAGCGCCTCCCGCGGTCCTCTCACACGGGGGGGGGGGGGGGGGGGGGGGGGGGCCGGCAGGGAGACGCCTGGGCGGCTCTCCTCCAGGTGGGGAGGCGGGGACCCCGGGCAGGGAGGTTTGCCGAGTGACCCCTGTGGGCACAGCCTCCGGCCTCCCCTGGACACGCTCTCCTCACCCGGGGATCCCTCACCCCCTGCTCCTTCTAGAAAGCTCGCCGAGTGCCACATGTTCAGGACAGCCACGGGCAGGAGGCCTTCGAGACGGAGAAGGGAGAGGCTCGGAGGGAAGGGCACACAGCCAGCTCTTCATAAAGGAAACGCTCCCTGCGGCTTTTAAAAAATCATTATTATTGACTTCAGAGAGGAAGGGAGAGGGGGGAGGAGGGAGAGAGAGAGAAACATTAATGATGAGAGAGGATTGTGGATCAGCTGCCTCCTGCACGCTCCCTACTGGGG
>CM050528.1:3909188-4074188 GCA_027563665.1 Antrozous pallidus
GCGCCTCCACCCGCACGGTGCACTGACCGTCACACTGGGCCCGCCCCCTCCTCAGCTCGGGCTCTGAAGGCAAGAGGCTCAAGCCCTTGACACCTGTGTCCCCCTCACCCTACGCTCACTGCGGACCTCACCGCCTCACCCCAAGACTCGGGTGCCAGGCGTTGGCGTCGCTCTATCAACCGCGCCCCCCACCAATGCATCTAGGTCCCCGACCCAAGGGCGGCCTGAGCTTGATCCCCGGGGCCACCCCCGCAGTCCTGGCCCCAGGGACCACAAGGGTCTAAAACGTGGAACATACATCCGATTTCACACGTAGCCAGAAAACTAGCACTACTGAATCCAGTGAGGCTGGGAGAACTCCAGTCGTATTCACAGCCAAGTCTAGCCCTAACCGGGGTGGCGTCGGCCTGGGGACTGAGAGGTCCCAGGTTTGGTTCCGGTCAAGGCCATGTGCCTTGGCTGCGGGCACATCCCCAGTGGGAGGTGTCCAGGAGGCAGCTGATGGATGTTTCTCTCTCATCGGTGTTTCTAACTCTACCCCTCTCCCTCCCTCCCTGTAAAAAAATCAATAACATATATTAAATTAAAAGCCAGGTCTATGCATGCGTGAACCCTGGACTCATCAGAATTCTTGACAGACTGGCAGCCTGCTTTGAAAACAAGTTCACATTAAGACATTAAAAAAAAAAAAAAAGGCTTCTGTACGCCCCAGCCGCAGTACAAATCTGACTACAAATCAAACCTCATTTGTCCACAATAATAGCTCGGCGCGAACGGGCGGTCAGCAGCAGCCCCTGGAAGACGCTAAACGCTCCGATCGTCACCGAGAGGAGGAAATTGTTTCACGGAGCAGCGCGGGCAGATGTCGGGGTCTCTGACAGCACAGGCTCAGAGAAAGGGATTTTGTTTGTTTTTTCCGCTTGGCCCCTGTGCTAGCCACAGTCCAGGAAACCAACGTGGGACCCTTCTGGGGTCCTCTGGGTGCCAGGGGGGGGTCACTTGAGCCTTTGACCCACCTGGCCTGCCCGTTCCAGTGCCGGTCACCCCGGCTTGGGGAGGGCGCTGCCCGGTGCTGGGGTGTCCCAGTGCCAACACGAGGGGTGAGAGATGAAGCAGGTAGGAGGCCGCTAGACAAAACCGGGGTTTATGCCGGGGGTTCTAGGAGCCGCTGACAGCGCGAATCCGTCATAACGAGATCCATCTGGACGTTAACGGCTGCCCTCTCTCGCTTGGGTAACAACCACAAACAGGCCCGCTGACGCCAGGTCTCGTTTTCCGGCAGAAAGCTCCCAGCGAGCTATTTGCTGCTCTCGGCAGAAACTGCCACAGGCACAGCCCACGTGACCGTCAGAGGCAGGTGACCTGCCTGGGGACCGCGGGGGATTAGGTGAGGGGCGGCAGGGCGCTGTTTAACAGATTCTCTCGCCGCTGCAGAAGGAAAGCGGCGATCGTTGGGTTAATTCCCCCAAAGCCACTGCCCGCCTGGCCCGGGTGAGCTCCCTGCGGTCACCCCGCCCGGGCTGCGGGGAGCGGAAGCGGAGACGGCCTTTAGAGCGGGGACAGACACACGGCCCCCCGAGACGGACTAGCCGTCAGGCCCCGGTGCCGCTCCTTTGCTTTGCTCGGTGAGAAAAACGGAAAGTGCCCGGAAAGGGGAGGCTCCTCCGAGCCGCCCTCCCAGCCCACCACCGGGCAAGACACGGGGCTCCGGCGCTGTCACCGCGAAAAAGGCCTGCATCTGGGTCAAAGGCGCCGGCCCTGAAGACCCCGCACGAACCCCGTGTTCCCAGGCCAGGGTTACGGTCCCAGAGGGACGCCACCAACACACAAGACTCAGACAGAGCCGACTGGACACGAAGCGGTGACGGGCTCCACCGACAGTGACAGGAGACGGAAGGACCAGCGGCCCTGCAGCCCATCGGCATGCTCTCCCCAGTGAGGCGGGCCGGGGGCCCGGGGGCGGGCTGGCCCCACGGGGTGGCCACCTGCTCCCGGACTCAAAGCATGCTGCGGCCGGCGCCCAGGCGCCCCTGCCCGGGGAGGGCTGGGCGCGGGCTGCGGACAGACGGGCAAGCTCATGCACGGGTTAGTCACAGGGGGCAGGGCCGCCACCAACACAGAGTACCTGCGGCAACCTACTTGGAGGCTCAAATGCAGATAGGTCTTCTGCCTTGGGCTTGAGGCTAAACCAGCAAAATAAAACGAAGAAAGACAAATAACCCTGTGATACACACGTGATGCCACGTGTGCCGTTGGCCAAACGCTCAGGCAGGCCTAACGGGTGACTCGTGTGACTTCACTGGTTTGCTTTCGTGGCTTGGAAACGGGTCTCCCCAGCTTTCAGCACGCCGGGGCCCCGTGGCTGAGGGCCCAGCTCCCCACATGAGCGAGTGGGGGGCTGGGAGGGGCCGGGCAGCTCCTCCGAGGCCTGGCTGGCTCCCCGGCCCAGTCATTTGACGTCTCTGTGCCCTGGCCGAGGCCTCCCTTCAGCTCCCCGCTGGCTAACTGCTTAGCAATTTGGTTTGGGGAGGGAAACGCAGGCAGTGGCCGAAGCCAGCGGGAAGAATGCGAACGCGGGGAGGTCTTTCCGGCCCGGTTACACTAGGAAAGGAACGCTCTGCCGGTGCCAGTGTGAGCTGCGGGAAAGAGAGGGGCTCTGGGTCCCGATGGTGCCCATCAGGGATCGTTTTCAGCTACAGCTTAACCACTGAGAACCGCTACTCCCGAAATCGGGAGACCATCTTAAAGGTTAAGAGTAAAAGGTTAAACGTATCTGGCCCGTCCGGCGCGGCTCAGGGGTTGAGGGTTGACCTGTGAACCGGGAGGTCAGGGTTCACCCCCCGGTCGGGGCGCAGGCCCGGGCTGCGGGCCCGATCCCCAGTGGGGGGCGTGCGGGAGGCAGCCGGTCCGTGATCCTCTCTCATCCCGGATGTTCCTCTCTCTCTCCTTCTCCCTTTCTCTCTGACATCAATGAAAATTTATTTTTTGAAAATGAACTAGATCATCATCTAAACTCCAGGAGCAGCCTTTTCCTGCGGACACCGGTCCCCCAGGTGCTGACCTGACCCTGGGCTTCAGTTAGGACCAGACATCAGGGCGGGGAGAGGAGGCTCCTGCGGGGCCCCCATCAGAGACGGACACTCTCGGGCTGGGTCTTTGGGATGGAAATCAACGTCCTCTAAAATGCTCAAAGCGCCAACTATCAGGGGAGAAAGATGTGGAACTGTTAGCGACATAAAGCAAGTTTCATCTCTTAGAACATGAAGGTTCTTCTAGATACTCCCCTGTGAGCGTGAACCGAGTTAAAAATTCCGCCTGTCGCTTCCGAGTCAAGACCAGAACTTGACAGCCCTTGTCACTTAACCCCCATCCTCCCCCGCCAGCACACACACGCAGACTGGAGGGGCGTCTGTTCTCCCCGGCCTCCGCTTCCTGTTCACTTTCTCATTAAGGAGCCAGCTCCCTGCGCAGCACCCCCCTCGGCTTAAAGGACAGAACCGCTTTACTGCTCCATGACGGGTCAGAACCCGGCCGGGCACAGCGATTCATCTTGTGAAATGCCGTGTGAAAAGGCCCCCCTTCCTTCCAGCCAGGCACTGGCAGACTGAGGCCCCCCGACAGGCACGAAGGACACGTTAAACATGACAGGAGCCTCGTGACTCGGCTACGGAGGAAAGCGGACGCTGACCCCAATGTCATGGGCGACCACCTGCCGGGCGGGGGGGGGCGGTACCTTCTTGATGGTGTTGTGCTTGCTGCTGGTGCCGCCCCCGTTCTCGCTGTGCAGAATGTCCAGGGCCGTCTCCCTCTCTTTGAGTTTCAAGGCCTCGATCTCGGTCTTGAGCTCGTTGAGCTGCTCCTGCAGGTGCTTGCTCTTCTCCAGGTACTCCACTCTGGGGGGGGGGACACGCTCGTCACGGCCCGGGCGCAGCTGACCTACAGGCCGCTCGGCACGGGACCCGGGGTCTGAAGCCCTGGGGGTGGGCTGGGGGGGCTCATGTTTCTCCTTGGCCACACACAGACCACGGGAGCTTGGGCCGGTCACTGAACTGGCCTGAATCTGTTTCCTCGTCCATCATATTGGGGTAACGGTCGCCAGGCTGTGGCCGGAATGAAGTAAAAGAGTGTAGGTGCCCCGCCAGCGTGGCTCAGGGGTTGAGGGTCCACCTGTGACCCAGGTCATGGTCAGGGCACAGCCTGGGTTGTGGGCTCGATCCCCAGTGGGGGGCGTGCAGGAGGCGGCTGGTCCATGACTCTCTCTCATCACTGATGTTTCTCTCTCTCTCCCTCTCCCTTCCTCGCTGGAATCAATAAAATTGTATTTTTTAAAAGTGTAGGAAATCCCTCTTCTACTCTGCTGACTGCTCTACAAATAGATAGCTTTTAATTCTGCACAAAACACATGAAAGCAGCCCATCGGCACCCAAACGACCTTCCTGTCTCAGCCGCTCTCGGAGAGGTAACTCCACTCCCGTGACCGCTCCTGACCGGCGGGGGGGGGGGGCCATGTGCCTTCTCTTCGGGGTTGTCGTCACCTCGAGACGATGGACACTCACTCAGCCACCGCCAGGAAGAAAAAACCCACCACCGCTTGGGGGTGGAAACTGTGTCCACGACGGGGCGGACCTGGGCTCCATCCTTAGGGGTCCAGCCACAAGGCTGAGGCTGCCACCCGCCCCCTGCCCCGGGCCCAGGCCAGCTCGCTCCGGGGAAGCGGAGACTACGTACTTTTCCTTCTCTATTTCCATGGACAGTCGCTTCATGTCAGTGTCCTTGAAGTCGAAAGACAGGCTGTCACCGATGAGGCTGAAGCTTGACGTGTCAGGAGGCAGCGGGGCTGGGATCGGGCCGATGGGCTGTAGAGGAGAAACGCCGGTGAGGAGGCCCGGCTTCCACAAGAGCAGAGGCACTGCTGTGCTAACCGCCGACCCCCCCCCCATCCCCGGGGCAGCCACGGAGGCGAGGGGAACGCGTGGGCCCCGCCCCCCAGCACCACGCCTCCTGCCACCGCCGGTCTCCTCCGACTCCGTTCACCCACGTGGACGTGCAAATGTTCGTGTGCAGGGATGGCCTGCAGTGTTTGTTCACAAAGGAAACCGGCTCCGTGCCGTTCGCTGGGCACGGACTGGCTGGACGCACTGCAGTCCCTCCGTACAACAAGCTGTGGTTAAAAAGTGGATGTGCGTGGCCTCCTCTGTGGTTGGTGCACTCATTATTAGAGCGGGGCGGAAAGTCTGCTCCCCTGTGTGTTACATCCCCCCCGGGCGGCGGGGCGCAGGGGTCGACTTAGGAGCCAGGAGGTCACGGTTTGATCCCCGGTCAGGGCACAGGCCTGGGTTTCAGGCTCCATCCCCAGTGGGGGGCGTGCAGGAGGCAGCCCGTCAATGATTCTCTCTCATTATGGATGTTTCGATCTCTCCCTCCCTCCCCTTCCTCTCTGAAATCAAGAATTAATAAACAAATAAGTCCTTAGGCTCCTCTATTCATTTTGTGAGCCCACTGAACTGCAGTCTGCCTCCCTGTCCCAAACCGAGTCTGGAAGCAGGTTCCCGCACGGCAATAGGACGCCTGAGACACACGGGGTCTCCCTGCCCAGAACAGGGTCACGGTGCAGGGAACATCCTGGCCATTGAAGGTGACTCCAGTTTGGTGCTGAGAGGCTGAGAGCCAGTTCTCTCAAGGGCAACGTGGGCCATATACGCGGAAGAAGAACACTTCCGAGCCGTAAAGCCCTCTTGCTTGCTATCTTGGCAGCCAGAGGCGCCTGACGAGTCCAAGGCCAAATGGCCGCTCAGGCGTCCTGCCCAGACCCCCCCCCCCCCCCCCCGCAGGCTCTGCACCCCTTGCTCTGCAGGCACCGCCTGGTGAAGCGAAGGGCTGGTGGGGGGAAGGTTCCTGGTCTGGTGGCCCCCCCGGCCCAGCCCCCCGGTCCCCCCCGCCTCACCGGGTACGTGGGCTTGGTGGTGATTTCCAGGAGCTTTTGCTTGGCTCTTCGCTCCGCCTCGCGGGCTTCCTGCAGGTCCTGCTTCAGCTGATCGGCCTCCTTGGCCCTGCAGGGGGAGGAGCGGTCACCCCCCAGAAGAGAGGAAATGGATCCCTCTCCCCCCTTTTCCCCTGGGGAGGAGGGTCCGGGGTTAATCCCGAGGACGGCACCAGATCAGACAGACAGGCTGGAGGGTCGGGGGGACACGGACCCAAAGCCAGAACTCCCAGGCAAGCGTACTGTTTACTGTAACTGGCGGGTCTAAGCGGACGGCAGGGAAGCCGTGCGGAGGAGTCGGGTACGAACCCGTGCGATTGGTGGAGGAGGAGGAGGAAGAGGAGGAGAGACGGGGAAGAAGCCATGGCATTCTCTGCATTGTGTCTGGGTGAGAGGGGGGTGAGCACAGGGAGAATCCGGTGGATTCTCTGTGATCCTTTGGGGGTGAAAGAACGGACTCCTCACAGCCGCCCTCACCCCCATCCCCGAAACTCATCTGCAGGCCCAGAGCCCAGCCCCTCGGGCACCACCCCTGAGCCTCGCCCGTGGGACGCAGGATCCAACCCATCATGCATCACACGTGGGGAGGCGACCGGACACGGGGGAGGCCCAGGACAGGGCAGAACACAGGGAACATGGTCCCCGACCGGACACAGGGGAGGGGCCAGGACAGGGCAGAACACAGGGAACATGGTCCCCGACCGGACACAGGGGAAGGGGCCCAGGACAGGGCAGAACACAGGGTACATGGTCCCCGACTGGACACAGGGGAGGGGCCAGGACAGGGCAGAACACAGGGAACATGGCCCCCGACCGGACATAGGGGAGGGGCCAGGACAGGGCAGAACACAGGGAACATGGTCCCCGACCGGACACAGGGGAGGGGCCAGGACAGGGCAGAACACAGGGAACATGGTCCCCGACCGGACACGGGGGGAGGGGCCCGGACAGGGCAGAACACAGGGAACATGGTCCCCGACCGGACACGGGGGGAGGGGCCCGGACAGGGCAGAACACAGGGAACATGGCCCCCGACCGGACACAGGGGAAGGGGCCCAGGACAGGGCAGAACACAGGGAACATGGCCCCCGACCGACGTGCAGAAAGTGGAGGGCCCGGCCAGCGGGGCGCAGGGGCTGAGCTTGACCTAGGAACCGGGAGGTCACGGTTTGATTCCAGTCAGGGCACACGCCCGGGATGCAGGCTCCGTCCCCAGCGCTGGGCGTGCAGGAGGCAGCCGACTGATGATCCTCTCTCATCACGGATGTCTCTCTCTCTCTCTCTCTCTCTCTCTCTCTCTCTCTCTCTCTCTCCCCTTTCCTCTCTGAAATCAATTTCAAAAACAAATCACGTTTTTCAAATGTAAGAAGAGCCTCCTTATGTGTCCTCAGCCAAAGCAAGTCTGGGACACACTCGATGGTTTTCCTGCAAACACGGAATCCGAGGGACAGGCTCATCATGAAAGCACACGCGTGACAGACGCCACTCCACCAGAGAGCCGTGTGCCGAGCGCTCCAGCCACTGGCCTGGCCGCGGGGAGCCTGGCCCCACCCCGACAGAGAAGCAGCCTGAGGGCAGCAGGGGGGGCAGGTGAGGAGCGAGCCGCCCCCTGCCTGGGCCCAGTGCCTCCCACCCCGTCCTCCCTCTGACCTCCTCTCGGACTCCTCGGCCATCTTCAGCGCCAGCACCTCGGCCTCCAGCACCTTCTGCTCCATCACGCGCTTCTCCTCCTCCGTCCGTATGGCCGTGGCCTTGATGCGCTGCATCTCCTGCTCGGCCTCCGCCGCCTTCTGCGCCAGGAGCTTCGCCTCCTCCTCGGTGATCTGCGCCTTCTCCGCCAGCAGGTCGGCCGTCTCCTCCGACCGCATCTGGAGAGGGCGCGTGAGCGGCGTCGGTGGGACCCCTGCCCGGTCCCCCCCAGATCTGAGCCCAGACCCCCTGCGGGTCGGCAAGAACCAGTGTCTCGGATTCCTTGGTGCCCTGCACTGAGCGTCCCCTCGGAGGACATCCTGGCGGCTGACGACAAGCGCCCCCCCCCCCCCGCAAGGGCCTATCGGGTGCCACCAGGGCAGCAACACAGAGACGCCTGATGGTGCGTCCCCACGAACGGAGGCTTGATGAGGGGGAAAACCAACTTCACCCCGCTCTCCTGTCCCTTTAAGCCACCCCAAACCGGGAAGACTGCCCCCAGGGGCACACTTGACGAGGTCTGGAGACAATCTTGATCGTCTCCAATGGGGGTAAGATGGTGCGACCAGTCTAATGGGTCAAGGCCAGGGACACCACTAAAGGCCCTTCAATGACAGGGCAGACCCCACCAGGGACCGTCTGGCCCCAGTGTCAGTCCTGTTGAAGCTGAGACCCGCTTTAAAGGCTCCCACTAACCGGGAACTTATATGCATGTATGGGGGGGGGCGGAGGGGACAGGGGTTGGGGGGTGGGACGGGACAAGCACACAGATGTCCGGCTGGGCTGCGAACACCTATAACACTGTCAACAACAAAGACACAGCTGAACCCGCCTCTGCCAGCCCCCAGCCCGCTGCAGGGAAAAGGCGCTGGTGTTTTGGTGTATTTTTGTGTGTTTTTTTAGCTGAAATGTCACAGCAGATGTCTCTCATTTGTGGTGCCGGGAGGTCGAGCTCCAGCAAAGCGGGCGGGACGCCGGGCAGCCCCCCGGGACCCAGCCCCCCGGGACCCAGCCTCCCTGGACCCAGCCCCCCGGGGCCCAGCCCCCCGGACCCAGCCCCCCGGGGCCCAGCCCCCCGGACCCAGTCCCCCGGGACCCAGCCCCCCGGGGCCCAGTCCCCCGGACCCAGCCCCCCCGGACCCAGCCCCCCGGGACCCAGCCCCCCGGGGCCCAGCCCCCGGACCCAGCCCCCCGGGAATCACCAGCGCCCCGGGACCCAGCCCCCCGGGACCCAGCCCCCCGGGACCCAGCCCCCCGGGACCCAGCCCCCCGGACCCAGCCCCCCGGACCCAGCCCCCCGGGAATCACCAGCCCCCGGGACCCAGCCCCCCGGGACCCAGCCCCCCGGGACCCAGCCCCCCGGGACCCAGTCCCCCGGGACCCAGCCCCCCGGGACCCAGCCCCCCGGGACCCAGCCCCCCGGACCCAGCCCCCCGGGGCCCAGCCCCCCGGACCCAGCCCCCCGGGACCCAGCCCCCCGGACCCAGCCCCCCGGGGCCCAGCCCCCCCGGACCCAGCCCCCCGGGGCCCAGCCCCCCCGGACCCAGCCCCCCCGGACCCAGCCCCCCGGACCCAGCCCCCCGGACCCAGCCCCCCCGGACCCAGCCCCCCGGGGCCCAGCCCCCCCGGACCCAGCCCCCCGGGGCCCAGCCCCCCGGACCCAGCCCCCCGGACCCAGCCCCCCGGGGCCCAGCCCCCCGGACCCAGCCCCCCGGACCCAGCCCCCCGGGAATCACCAGCGCCTCGTTGGCCATGGTCGCCTCCTCCTTCATCTGCAGCAGCCTCCGCTCCAGCTCGTCCCGGGTGCGCTCGGCCTCCTCCCGCATCTGCTTCTCTCGGGCGAGGCGCTGCCGCTCCATCTGGGGGGTGGGGGGGCGAGAGCAGCCACTGGGTCATGGGCTCCCGGCCTATGGTGCCACGGGACCCCAAGGATGCCCAGCGTGCAGAGTCCCCGCCGTGGGCAGCCAGTGCCGTTCTCGTCACCGCCACCCTCTGTCCTCCTAACCCAGCCGCCGGGGTGCAAACTGCGCTGCTCGAGAAAACCCGGAGCGGGAAAGAACCAGCGGCAGCTTGGCCGGCGTGGCTCAGGGGTTGAGTGTCGACTATGGACCAGGAGGTCGGGGTTCGATTCCCGGCCAGAGCACAGGCCCGGGGGCTTCCCCGGTGTGGGGCCTCCGGGAGGCCGCCCATCAATGGCACTCTTAACACTGATGTTTGCCTCTTTCTCTCTCTCTCTCCTCCCCCTTCCTTTCTGACATCAATAAAAGATATATTTTTTTAAAAGGAAACCAGCCGAAGCCGGTTTGGCTCAGTGGATAGAGAGTCGGCCTGTGGACTGAAGGGTCCCAGGTTCGATTCCGGTCAAGGGCATGTACCTTGGTTGCGGGCACATCCCCACTGGGGGGCGTGCAGGAGGCAGCTGATCAATGTTTCTCATCGATGTTTCTTTCTATCCCTCTCTCTTCCTCTCTGTAAAAAAATCAATAAAATATATATATTTTTTTAAAATTAAATATATTTTATTAATTTTTTTTATGGAGAGGAAGGGAGAGGGAGCGAGAGTTAGAAACATCGATCAGAGAGAAACATCGATCAGCTGCCTCCTGCATGCCCCCCAGTGGGGATGTGCCCGCAACTAAGGTACATCGATCCCCTTGTCCGGGAATCGAACCTGGGACCCTTCAGTCTGCAGGCCAATGCTCTGTCCACTGAGCACACTGGCCAGGGCTCAAATGGGAGACTGCTAAGAGCGCTGCTTTTTCTAAGTGCTAAGCCAAAAAAAAAAAGCATTGCACCTGGGAGGAATAATGCAAAGACAAGCAATAAAATCCTGTCAATTCTCCAATTTTCCTCTTGCAGGTCAACGAAAAGCTTGGCCGGTTTTTCGCTAATTCCATCACGTGACCACTTCCATGCGGCGGATAACTGCTTGTCCATTACCCGCTGCTTGAGAAAAGTGGGGCCATCCCCTTCCATTCCCAGCACGGACCTTCCCCAGTCCCCGCCCCCATAATGAGGGCCTCGTCTGCCGAGTGGCTCGAGCGATAGACTCTCGGCCTCGCTGTCCTCGATCGGAGGCGGATGAGGAGAACCATTAGCTCCACGTGACAGAGGAGGGCACGGGGCCTGCGAGTCGGGGCGTTCGCTCGCCTTGCGGACTAAGCTGCCCAGCCGGCTCCGAGGTCAGTGTCTGCCCGGGGGCCACTGAGCCCCTGACTCGCAGCTGCCGGATGCCGGGGACGTGCCCCTGCTGTCCTGCAGGCAGGGGAGGTCCGGGGGCGTCCACGTATTCTCGGCCACAGCCCAGAGGCCTGTACGCACACGCCTTGTCGTTTCCAGACCTCGCACTTCGGAGCTCTCTCTGCTGCCAAAGGGGTCAGAGGTCACTTTTCTTCTCCAAGTTCCCACTAGGCCCCTGTGCAGGCTCAGACGTGTCTCTCTGACCAACAAAACCCATTCCACTGCCCAGCTCCCCCAAGGCATCCCCAGGGCACACGGGTGGCCCGCCACCTCCGAAAGCTAAGAGATGGGGAGTCGGAAGCACTGGATCGAACTGGGCATCTCGTCCTGAGGCTGCTGGCGGGGAGCCTGGCACGCCCGAGGACCCAAACCAGAGACAGCTGCATGCACTCTAATGATTACGCCTCCGAGCCCGCGGGTCCTGAGGGCGTCCGCCTGCAGCTGCTGCTCTGCCCGCAGTCCGACCAGAACCACAATTAACATTCTCGGCAGCAAGACTCGGGCCGGGGCGGGGGAGAGGGTGGAATTCGGGGAGTCGAGAAGGTCTCCAGCAGGAAACAGTGACGCAGACCGTCTGGTCTGCTGATGGGCGCTGCCAGCACCCCCCGGCACCTCAGGGTGGGTGCTGAGTGCCGGGCTGACCTCCGGCGGGAAGCGCAGCCAGGGGCTAACGAGCATCCGGCAGCGGCATGGAAACACGCCATGCGTCCCATCACCGCCTCATCAGAGAAGGAGCAGGCCGGGCAGAGGAGACGGACAGAGGGGACAGGCAGGCCGGAGGAAGCTCAGCCGGCCGGAGGAGACGGACGCATGGGCGGGGACAGGCAGGCCTGGCTATTTCTCTGGAGAAGTGACTGGAGACGTTTCTGAGGTTTAGTCCTCAACTCCAGAGCTGACACCCCACCACCGGCACCAGCCATGAAAGAATGAAGAGATAAAATAAGAGTCCCCTACATCGCCCGGCCGGCGAGACTCAGGGGTTGAGCGATGACCTAGGAACCAGGCCACAGTTCCATTCCCGTCAGGGCACAGGCCCAGGATGCAGGGTCGATCCCCAGTGGGGGGTGCAGGAGGCAGCCGATCCATGATTTTTTCTCATCACTGATGTTCTCTCTCTCTCTCTCTCTCTCCCTCCCTCCCTCTCCCCCTTCCTCTCTGAAATCAATAAAAAAGGAGTACCTGTCATCCACACCAAAGGACCCGCTCAGCCGGAACCACGCCTTCCCTCCCGGCCAGGCCCCCGGGGAAAGAGCAGCCCAGACGTGGTCTTGCTCACCTGCTTTCGGGCTTTCTCCTCCCGGGCCTGGGCCTTCATCTGCTGGACTTCCAGAGAGTCGGCCTTCCTCCTCCTCATGAACAGGTCATGGTTCCCAATGCACAGCTGCAGGATCTGGGGCCGCGCACGCGGGAGAAACGGTCAACGCACACGCTTCTGTCACTGCCTGCGGCTCCCCCGCGCCCCAGCACCGCGCTGTGAGGCCCTCGTGGGCAGCAGGAAGCTGAGAGGGAGGTGCGGAGAGGCCGCCAAGCCCCTGCTGATGGCCTCTGGTGCTCTCAGCTCTCAGACAGGCACTGAAGGTGCTGCAGATGTGCCCGGGACAAAAACCACAGGGAGAAGCCCACGGGGCGTGGCTCCGTGGTTACGAGTCAGCCTGGGAACCAGGAGGTCGAGGTTCGAGTCCCGGTCAGGGCATGTGCCCCGGGGTTCAGGCTCGGTCCCCGGGTTCAGTGTGGGGTGTGCAGGAGGCAGCCAATCAATGATTCTTTCTCATCGCTGATGTTTCTCTCTCTCTCTCACTCTACCCTACTCTCTGATATCAATAAAAATATATTTAAAAAAAAAGAAGAAGAGGAAGAACATCTTTATGGTCCCAGGATAAGGAAAGATGTCCAGCAAGACACAAACAGTTAAGGAAAGGACGGACACACTCTTCCACAGGAAAACGGCAGAATGTCTCGCCCTGGCCGGGAAGGTCAGCTGGTTGGAGTGTTGTCCCGATATGGAGTGGTGGGTTCAGTTTCAAAAAGGGCATCCGATTTCCCAGAAACACCACAGCCATCCGTCCCAGAAGCCAGCATCTCAACCTACCAGCTTATTAACACGGAGCTTTGAGGAGTTAAACTTGAAGACGTCGATCTTCTTATCCAACGGTTTAATAGTAAACTGAAAGAAGGAAGTGGGAGACGGTTTCGGTTGGACGGCCTGGAACGTCCCCACCAGCCGGGGACTCCCCCCGCCCCCCGCCGGCAGCAGCCACCCCGGCACAGCCACCCCGGCACAGCCACCCCGGCACAGCCAGCACGAGGCTGCCCCTGGGAGTTCAGGATCCTGGAAGGCGTGCTCTCAGCACCGCCGGGGGCTCAGAAGCCCGACAGGGAGACCCCGACGGGCCCACGCCCCGGCGACACGGGGAGGGCCACGCCGGCCTCTAAGTCATGGCCCTGACTTAGGCTCACAGCCGGGTGGAACTAGACTAACCGCAGGCAACGACTAGAGAAGTCCCAGCTCAGAGTGGGGCCTCCTTGGGGCACGAACCACAGATGTGCCGGGGGTTCAGAGTGGATCTGCCACAGGCAGGAGGGACTTCCGCTGGGGAAGAATATGTACAGAAGCTAAAAGACAGGGTGGCTCGGCCGGCGTGGCTCAGTGGTTGAGCATCGACCTATGACCCAGGAGGTCACGGTGTGGCGGTTCGATGCCCGGTCCGGGCACAGGCCCGGGCTGCGGGCTCGATCCCCAGGGTGGGGCATGCAGGAGGCAGCCGATGTATGATTCTCCCTCTCCACGATGTTTCTACCTCTCCCTCTCCCTTCTCTGAAATCAGTAAAAAATATATACATATATTGTAAAAAGAACAAGTGGCAATGGTTGTTTCCAACCATTCCTGCTGAGACCACCCAGCTCCCACGTTTCAAAGACGCACTTCGAACACCGGTATCCGTCCCCAAGAAACACCTGCTACGCAGACAAATGGGTTTGGAGAGGTCTGTTCTCGGGTATTTCTTGCTCAGGTGACACTGTCCAACAACGGGTTAGCTCGAGGACAGAAAATAATCCTTTGTGTAGCTTTTGGTCAAGTTAATTTAGAAGCGGTATTGCTCCCGTGTAGGCTGCTGCTGGTGAATTTCGAAAGCTTATTTCTGGCCGTGCTGTCAAATCCCGGAGCTGTCAGCGGGAAACCACAAGTTGTGTGGAAACGGCGGGCTCTGCGCCAGGCCAGGGCCGCGGAGAGAAATCAATGAGTCGCTTAAAATAAACCGGCGTTTCTGTGTTGACAGCACGGCTGTGGTACAGAGCGAGGCGGGCAGTCTGGGGTCTCCTCACTGTGCGAGTTGTTGGCAGGACGGAGCGTGAGAGGGTATTAGTTTGGTGCGTCGGGCCACCCTACGGGAGACTTGAATCCTTGGCTTCTGGGAGAACGAGGGTTTTGGGGAGCCGTTAGCACACACGTGTGTGGGTGTGCAGTCAACAGCCTCCGTAAAATTAGAAATGAAAAACTCCTGCACCCCAGCTCACCGACTGCTTGAAGTCACGTGAACTTTCCATTTAAGTTCTTTAAAAAAAGGGGGAAAAATCCCTAAACGCTCATCTCCTGGGCTTCCTTACCAAAATTCGAAAGCCAGAATGTTCTGAGCTCAGCTCAGTCGGGCCCGGCCGGCACGGCTCGGTGGTTGAGCCTCTGAACCGGGAGGTCGTGTTTTGATTCCTGGTCATGGGTCAGGGCTCATGCCGGCTGCTGGCTTGACTCCCCAGTAGGGGGCGTGCAGGAGGCAGCTGATCAATGATTCCCTCTCATCATTGATGTTTCTCTCTCTTTCTCCCTCTCCCTTCCTTTCTAAAATCAATGAAAAATGTATTTAAAAAAAGAAGCCAAATCTGTCTCATCAGGCTGGACAAGCAGATCGCAGCCACGTGTTAGGAACGGGGAGCCTGGTGCTCCTCTCCGGGCTGCTCCCAGGAGAGAAAGCAGGAAGCCTGCCTGGAGGAGGCGGCGGCGCGGGCCACAGGAGCTGTCAGTCACTCCGCGCTCAGCGTCCTGTGCGCGGGCGCCAGCGTGGCACCGGGCACCGTCCGGGCCGCTCTCCTCTGCCTGGCGCCCGGTGACGCGGCTTCGGGGAACCCAGAGCGCCGGCCCTGCAATCCCACCCCCCGGACACGGGTCACCTGGCCCCTCTGCCTCGCTGCTGCCTGTGATGTGACACGGGAGCCCCAAACACAGCCCCGGCTCTCCCAGGCCTGAACGAGAGCCGGGGTCGTCAGCCCTCCCACGGCAGCCCCATCGTGACGGCACCCCACCTCCCTGGAGGGCTCGGGCGGATTCCCCACATCTTTGCTTCCCCTACCACACCTCAGGCCACCCAGGTGCTCAGTAACTCCTTTAAAGCTAATGAAGAGTGAGTAAATGGGAGGACAGGCAAATGAGTGCAGGTGACAGCGTCTGGAGATGCTGTACAGAAATACTAGAATTCTTAGAGTGTTGATCTAAGTGATTTAAACCTAATTATTCTCAAATTCTGGTAAGCAGGCTAGCCTGATATCATTATTTATTGTTCACACACACATACACACACACTGTCACATCCCCACCACACATACAAGCTGGGCCAGAGAAAGGGGTTACCATCCACCACACTTAAAAGGCAAACAGAATTTCTCACCACAGAAGCCAAGGCTTTCTTTGAAAGCCAAGTGATAAGGAATGGTTACGTTTGGGTGGGTTTACTGTTTGTCCTTTGGGGCTCAGCTCTGACAGGTCGAGCTCCCAGGGCGACAGGCGGTCAGTCAGCAGTGGGGGGGGGGGGGGCGGGAGCAGGGGCGGAGGCGGGGACTGGGGGGTACGGGGATGCTCTTTGAAAACAGAATGCCAATACTACGCTGTCAGTGCTATAAAAATCAATAACCGAAACACCACAGCCTGGACATGAAATGGCTTTCCCGCAGCCAGAGAGGAGGGGCTGGGGACCCCGCCACAGGAGGGCAGACAGGGGAGGGGAGATGGGGGAGGAGAGATGGAGGAGGGGAGATGGGGGAGGGCAGACGGGGGAGGGGATAAGGGGGAGGGCAGACGGGGGAGGGGGTTGGGGGAGGCCCTCGGCCCGGCCGGTGCAGCGGCGGGCAGACAGGTCCTACCTCCTTGTCGCTGTAGGAGATGTTTCGGATCTCGTTCCACGGGAAGGAGATCTTGGGGGTCAGCCTGTTCTCGGGGTCGTAGATGTGAAGCCCCAGCGCGTCCACTCCGAGCAGCAGCTCGGTGCCCTTCTTGTTCTGTGGGTTCAGCAGAGAGTGGCCGCTGTCAGGTCCGGCCGAGGCCGGAGGTTTCACCGCGTCCCCCAGGACCTGGCCACCGGGTGACAGATGACAGGCTTCAGCGGGCCCCGGCTCTCTGACAACCCAGGGGGCCTCCGGCTTCCTGAACGGGGTGGGTGGAGACACGACTGTGCCATCCTTATGCCTCACGTGTCCCCGGAGGGGGACGCAGGGGCTCTGGCACTAGCTGGATGGCTGAGGTAGCAGCAACCTAAGCATTGCTCACTCTGAGTAAACAGCCAGGTTATCAGATGTGAAATACAAGTCTGGATGATTAATCATTTCTTAGGTTAAAAGAAAAACCTATTGGCCCGGCCGGCGGGGCTCAGGGGCTGAGCGTTGACCTACGAACCAGGGGGTCAGGGTTCGCTTCCCAGTCGGGGCACAGGCCCGGGTGCAGGCCCGATCCCCAGCGGGAGGCGTGCGGGAGGCGGCCCACCAGTGACTCTCCCTCATCACTGATGCTTCTATCTCTCTCTCCTTCTCCCTTCCTCTCTGAAATCAATAAAACACACACTTTTAAGAAAAATGTCTTTTAATGTGATAAAGCAGTATAGAAAAGTGCATCGAAATGAAGGCTGTGTCGACGACACCTCCACGGGCTGCTGAACAACTTAGGTGGCTGGCTAACACGTGCTCCAGACCCCCGAGGGCAGCCCTGGTGAGCACTCAGAGCCGCCAGAGGCCCAGCGCCCCGGCCCCTCACCGACCCGGCTGTGGTCTGGGCCCTCCTCCGGCTGCCGGTCCGCCGCCCGCGCCCTGGCCCGGCCTTCGCGGGCCGGTGGAGGGAAGCTCCCCGCACAAGGGCCTGGAGCGCGTGGCCCCGGCTGACGGCAGGGAGACTAACCCAGCTCTCCAGGGCAGGAGACAGGCCTGCACACGGAGAAGGGGCGTGGACCGCCGGGAGAAGTGGGACCCCAACAGCGGGGGGAGGACAGCGCCAAGATTCATTCTCTTCTCCTCCTCACCCCCGAAGTCAGTGCTATCAGCAGCCGGGAGGGCGTCCTCCGCTCGTCTGCAGAGCTCTGCAGACACCAGGGAGGCTTTGCACTCTGAAAATCTAGGTACATTCTGGAGAACGAGGCATTTCGTAATGGGCTTGTTTTTTTAAGTTTGGCTTTTAGACAAGAAAGGATTCCACCCTCTGCCTTCTATCATTATGACTCCAGCATTTCAGAGAGAGAGAGAGAGAGAGAGGGAGAGGGAGAGAGAGAGAGAGGGAGGGAGGGAGAGAGAGAGAGAAGGAGACTCGAGCAGCCCCTGTAAATTGCTCGCAGCCACACTCTGATGGAGAAAGCAGGCCGTTCGCCTTGTCTGCGGCGGAGCGTGAGAAGCACACACGGAACGACACCGAGCTGCCTGACGGAACGGTTTTTCCGGGATTGCAAAACCCCAGTTTTCTTTGCATCGAGGTGGTGGGCATGATGGGGCAAGAGGGATTGTGCTGACCAACCACAGAAATGCTTTAAATCAGTCCGGCCCAGGAGAAGCCAAACAATGAACAAATTCCAACTGAGCAAACAACCTCGCGCATTAGGATGGGAAACCTTTCGGGCACCTGCTGGTAGACGACACCGCGTCGCTTAGTGGGCCTTATTTTAAGCAAAGTAATCCATTTAGAAATCTGTACTTAGCCCGGACCGGTGTGGCTCAGTGGACAGAGCATCGGCCTGTGGACTGAAGGGTCTTGGGTTCGATTCCGGTCGAGGGCATGTCCCTTGGTTGTGGGCACATCCCCAATGGGGAGTGTTCAGAAGGCAGCTGATGGATGTTTCTCTCTCATCGATGTTTCTAACTCTCTCTCCCTCTCCCTTCCTCTCTGAAAAAAATCAATAAGATGTATTTTTTTTTAATCTGTATTTAAAAAAACACATCAGGTAGACAGCTTATCCTAGATCAGTGGTCGGCAAACCACATGTGGCTCTCGAGCCACAGTTTGCCGCTCTGTTAACTAATGAGTTTGCCAACCACTGATCTAGACTCTTGATTCCAATATTTACAGGTTATTGTTGTTCCTTGTGAGTAAGCCCCTATCCCAGTGCTGGGCAAATTCATTAGTCAACAGAGCGGCAAACTTCGGCTCGCAAGCCACCAGAGGTTTGCCTACCACTGCTCTAGACTATTTTAAATGTGTACCAATGTACCCAAATGTAATATCATATTTACAGGGATGCCAAAAAGGATGGTTGCTGTACCGTCTACGCTTCTGTGGTGTGGAGCTAGCGATCAATAGCTCCACGGAGTCGCAGGAATTCTTTGCGAGGAGGCCGGAAGGGCCCGCCGCAGCCCGCAAACAAAGGCCGCCCTGGGGCAGGAGCGATCGGCTCCCAGCGGAGGGTGGACAATTAACGATCTGAATAAAAATCCAATTAGCCTGCCAGGGAGAACAAGAGCCCACTCCCGCACGCGGCACTGGGCTGTAAAGCAGCTTCTATCTCTGCCTGCCCTTTGGGGGTTCGGGGGGAGTACACACGGGGGCTCCCTGCGGGCCCGGGTCTCGCAGAGCCGGATGGAAATCATCCAATGTTGCACTCAAGCATTCAAACAGGTTTCTGCTCAGCCCGGGACCCCAGAGGTTCCCCCGACACTTAATTACCTCGGGTCTAATGGAAGCCCCAAAACAGACAACGAGGCGGCAGGCCCCTCTCCCCATCATCACTGAACCGGGTAAGAGTCTCCGATCCAGCCCCAGCTGGTGTGGCTCAACGGATGGAGCATCGGCCTGCAGACCGAAAGGTCCCGGGTTCAATTCCGATCAGGGGCACATGCCTGGGTTTCGAGCTCGATCCCCAGTGGGGGGCGTGCAGGAGGCAGCCGATGGATGATTCGCTCCCATCATTGACGTTTCTATCTCTCTTTCCCTCTCCCTTCCTCTCCGAAAACAATAAACGTATATTTATTTAAAACAAAAACAAAAAAAAGCATCTCCGACCCAGAGTGAGAGTGACCGTTGCCGCAGACGCCCCGGCCTGCCTCTGGCCGTCCGCGCTTCCACGTACCCGGATGGCGAAGTAGTTCACACCATACATCTCCAGGTCCTGCGCTATCTTCAGATACTCCATCTCGGCTTCGTCCCTGCGGGCAATGCAGACCCGGGGCTGGAGAGGAAGCTGGAGGGCGGGGCACACCCCGCGGGGTGCGCCATCAGCCGGAGCAGAGCCCGGCGATGCTGTCCCGACCCGGAGTCTCTGCTGCACAGCGAGGTCCAGCCGATCTCCCATCCGCACCAACAGGGGGGCAGCCCCGGCCGGTCTGGCTCGGGGGACAGAGCGTCGGCCTGCGGACTGCAGGGCCCCGGGTTGGATTCCGGTCCAGGGCACAGGCCTGGGCTGCGGGCTTGAACCCCAGTAGAAGGCGCGCAGGAGGCGGCCAATTCTCTCTCATCATTGATATTCCCATCTCTCTCTCCCTCTCCCTTCCTCTCTGAAATCAATAAAATATATTTTTTAAAATGTGAAAGGGAATGAAAAGATGATCAATTCCTAAAGGAAATGCTGATTAATCTTTAAGATAGGTTTTACCTTTTAGATGATAAAAATTGGATTGATAAAAAAAAAAAAAAAAAGGTGTTGCCCTAACTGGTGTGGCTCAGTGGATAGAGTGTCAGCCTGCGGACTGAAGGGTCCCAGGTTTGATTCCGGTCAAGGGCATGTGCCTTGGTTGCGGGCATGTCCCCAGCTGATCAATGTTTCTCTCTCACCATTGGATGTTTCTGGCTCTCTATCCCTCTCCCTTCCTCTCTAAAATCAATAAAAATAATAAAAAACAAACAGGTGTTGGGAAGAACGTGGCGTGGAGACACATGTGAAGAGGTTCCACCTCTTTGGGAGGCAATTTGGTGGCGCCAGTCAAAACTCAAAATGCATCCTTTGACTCAGCAACTCTTCTCAGGAATCCACAGGCAAATCAGGCAGCCCGTTATGTAACCACGTAACACAGTCCACACTGCAGCGCGACTCGTGCAAGGGAAAAGCCTCCAGCTACTCCACCCGAGGGCCATCGGCAGAGAAAGCAGCGCAAAAGCTGTGGGATCTCTCTCTCCGGTGAGTTCTGGAAATGGAACGAGATCACCAACGCATACAGGCCCGGGACCCTCCGCGCTGGGAGAAGGATTCCTCCAAAACCGGACACACCCCCAGCCCTCTCTTTTCTTCCACGTTCTCCAGCGATGCGCTTTGTTCAACAAGCACGTCCTGGTTTTGTAGTTTGTTTGTTTTTAAAGAAAAAGCCCACAAAGAGACATAAACCAGACAGGGAGCCGCCTCACCTGGCCCGGCCTCGGTGCTCGGCGTACCAGGCTGTGATCCTCTCCTCCCACATTTCCGGGGTCATCTGGTACAGATTGATGACCTGGCGAAACAGAGGGCAACATAGAAAACCTCCCCCCCCCCCACACACACACACACACGGAGGTCAGGGGTCGTGTGCGTGTTTACCGCGACCCATCGCTTGGACAGAACAGCACGGCTCTTTTCCAAAAGCCACACTCGGGGCGGCAGTGGCTCGCAGGGGCGGGCGGTCAATGGGCACCATTCAATCTAACGTGGGCGGCTGCGCCACCCTTCAGGCCCAGGTGCCCACCGTGCCGGCAGGGCCCCCCTGGCCGGGCTGTGTGTCCCAGAGAGAGGAGCTCAGGGGTCTCGGGCTCCCTGATCTGGGGCCGGCCGGCTGGGCCGGGCGGCGTGTGCGGCCTTCGCCTGCTCAGAAGCCGTCACTCCTTCCCAGATGCTCCCCAACCGTTAACGGAAGGACCGTTTGCAGGCCATACGGGTCCTGCAGCCCCAAATTCATTGCATGGACCTTTCCTTCTTTTTAATATTCTTCACAGAAATTCCATACTCTTCACTCAAGATCGATTACAGCCTGGCCGGCGTGACTCGGTGGTTGAGTGTCAGGCCTGTGAACCGGGTTGCGGGTTCGATCCCCGGTGGGGGACGCGCAGGAGGCAGCCGATCAAATAATGCTCTCTCACCATGGATGTTTCTACCTCCCTCTCCCTCTCCCTTCCTCTCTGGAATCAATAAAAATAAATATAGCTTTTAAATGAAAAAGAAAGAGTGAGGACAAAACATTCATAATAACGTTCTTGCCACGTCCTTCCGTTATCCCTTCAAGCCCTTTGGTTCGCTCCCCTATAGGACACACGTCTGCGATCTCTTCCCAGACAGGGAACGGGATGCCTTACCCTTTTCGGGAGCAATTCCTCTTGGGCCAGAAACCCCCGCTTGTGAACAGAGGGGTCGTAGTCGCCGTACTGGAGAGAGAAGAGAGGGAGAGAGGGCGATTGAGATTCGAGAGACAACTGTCATTTTCTGAACAGCTGGACTCCGGCTCAATTCCCTCCCAGCTCCAGGGAGCAATTCAATCCCGATGACAAGTCAAGATTTCAACCTTGCTGGCGTGTGAGCCCCGAATGAAAATTCAAAGCTGATTACATCTCTGAGCGCGGCTGCGCAATCCCTGCGGGCGACGCGCTAATGAAAATGTGACAGGCGCAGGGAAAGGGGCTGTGGTTTCTAAACCGGCAGAGAAAGCAGTCGCTCCCGAAGCACCCGCTTCGGAAATAAAGCAATGAAACTCGACCATGGCCACTGCGATTCGCAAGGTGTGATAAGAGCCTTTACCTGCCAACGGCTGCTAAGTGGCCGGTGAGCGGAGCCGGGCATATGGCTGGCGGCGTGTTTAATACCCTTCGTTCAAGGCTCTGAAAAAAGCGTTCTGGGGAGATGCGATGCCAGCGCTGTCACTCACGTTTGTCATCCAGACAAAGACACGAGTGAAAGGTGACCCAGCTTTCCTAAAGCTGCAGAGCAAGTCACCGGGGTGGGGGGGCCCGACACGGGCTCTGAGCTGCAATGTGTTCTCCCGGGATAGGAACTCGAAGATTGACTTTCCGATTGCAGAAAAATAATCCTTTTCTTTCTCAGGACATATCAGTCTGCCCAGGAAATAACAATAATAATAAAAATAAAAATAGCCCTAACCAGCTTGGCTCAGTGGATAGAGCGTCGGCCTTTGGACTGATAGGTCCCGGGTTCTATTCCGGTCAAGTGCATGTACCTTGGCTGCGGGCACATCCCCAGTAGGGGTTGTTTGTGCAAGAGGCAGCTGATCGATGTTTCTGACTTTCTATCCCTCTCTCTTCCTCTCTGTAAAAAAATCAATAAATATATATTTTAAAAATTAATTAAAATAAATAAATAAATAAAAATAGCCCTAACTAGTTTGGCTGAGTGGATAGAGCATTGGCCTGCAGACTGAAAGGTCCCAGGTTAGATTCCGGCCAGGGGCACATGCCTAAGTTGCGGGCTCGGTCCCCAGTAGGGGGCGTGCAGGAGGCAGTCAACCAATGATTTCTCTCTCATCACTGATGTTTCCATCTCTTTCTCCTTCTTCCTTCTTCTCTAAAATCAATAAAGTATATTTAAAAAAAGAAAGAAACATCAATGATGAGAGAGAATCACTGATTGGCCACCAGCCACACGAGCCCGCCACCCAGCACCACGCTCCCTCCGCTGAGCCAAACCAGCTCGATTTTTCGGGGGCAGGATGCCAGAGAGCCCTGCCCGCCTCATCTGCATGCCTCTCGGGAGTGCTGCCCGGCCTGCAGTGCACAAGTAAGCAGATCTGCAGAGTTGAGGTTGTAAATCCAGGTTCCAAAGGCTTGTAAGATTAACGACCCCATTATCATACTGAGCTCCCGGCGACGCCGCTGATCAAACAGGTTATGTGGGAGCAGTGCAGAGGCAGGCAGCAGACCCGCTAACAGAGTCCGGGCTGACTGCACTTGCCACTTTAAAGCCGCCTTGATGTGTGCGCCGGCTCTTAAATGAGCCTTTAAGAAACAAAAGAAGGAGAAAATCTTCAGGTTGTGGCAGCTGTGGAGATAAAAGGGAGAGCTGGCTGTCCTCGGCCTTTCATGTACAAAAGCATCTGAGACTGTAGCCAGGGACCGAGTCTCCTGTGAAGCCGACGACGCTGGGGTTTCAAGTCTCGGTGCCCAGCTTTATACTCATAATTTGTATTCTGGGGTTGAAAAACAAAACAAAACAAAACTCCTGAAGTTATAGAAACTTCAGGCCCCACAAAACTTGGATCCAGCCCTGATAGAAGCCAACTCAGCGGTCGGCAAACTCATTAGTCCACAGAGCCAAATATCAACAGGACGACGATTGACATTTCTGGTGAGAGCCACATTTTTTAAACATAAACTTCTTCGAACCCCACTTCTTCCAAACAGACTCGCCCAGGCCGTGGTATTTCGTGGAAGAGCCACACTCAAGGGGCCAAAGAGCCGCATGGGGCTCGCGAGCCGCAGTTTGCTGACCACGGAGCCAAATGAATTTAAATTCAAGACAGGAGTTCACCATTTACGGGGTTCAGGGAGTCGATTCTTACGCGAGGCAGATGTTGAATATCTTCCGGAAGGTTAAATACTCTCCCCGGCCTGGATGGATGCGTGGGAAACTAGACAAAACGCTCTGACGGGATCTCACCGGACATGAAAGATTTCATCAATACACATATCGCATAAATCATCAGATCCCTACCGAACGCACCGCAGTCACTAGAACACGGACGGATTAAAGCCTTAAACCATCAATGAAAAGCCATCCAAACACCAGGACGGAATGCAGAAGGACATGTGTATAACAATGGTGGGTGAAGCCATTCTAAAAAGTCACTCCGAATATCAAAAGATTGACAGCCTGACACACAAAAAAGAAAAGAAGATAAAAGGTTAATACACATCATAAACGGAGCTCCTAAACATCAATGAGAAAAAGATACACAGGAGGAGAAAAACGGGCAAATCATAAACACCAGACTGGCAGAGGAAAAGTAAATCTACGAAAAGACACTCAGCCCAGCCGGCACTATCTTCAATCCGGGACCCCTCGGGGGATATCTGACTGCCGGTTTAGGCCCGATCCCACAGTCAGACATCCCTCTCACAACCCGGGACCACTGGCTCCTAACTGCTCGCCTACCTGCCTAATCGCCCCTAACCACTCTGCCTGTCGGCCTGATCGCCCCCAACTCCCCCCGACCAGCCTGATCACCCCCACCTGCCCCCCCGCCCCGCCGCCAGCCTGATCGCCCCTAACATCCTCTGCCTCAGTCCCGCCACCATGGCTTTGTCCAGAAGGTTCCAGGTCTAATTACCATATTACTCTTTTGTTAGCATAGAGGACTCTGGTTTTAAAACATGAGAGGGATCTAACTGTTGGGCAGTTTTCAGTGAGAAGGGCACAAGTCACCCAGAGCGAGGATTCGGGGGTTGGCGGGGTGTCTCCTCACCTGACGGGCCCCCCTCACCCATCCCTCTACAGAGGCCATGCCAACGCACACACCGTCCAGCAAGCAAATGAGGCTAAACGACGCTTCTATTGCATCCGGGGGTTATTCCTCCCTGTCAATCGTGTGGGTTTGGAATGCTGCCTTATGGCCGTCTGATTTCTCTTTATCTTAATTACTAGTGAGATGGAACGTTTTTTTGTGTTGTTTTTACTCATCCTTCTCATTTTCTCTTCTTTAAAGTGCCAGTTGTTCATACGCCTGGCACCCATATTTCTGCTGCCTATTTCTTCCAAATGTGAAGAGCTCTTTACGCTCAGAGATAATGATGAAATTCTATCTCTAGAAACCTACCTGAGGGGGAGAGAGCTTTTGAACAAGGAATCGCACAAAAGGATTTTCAGCAAGCACTGTTGGAAAAACAGGAACTAAACCTACCTCTTCCTCAGCAGGGAGAAGGGATAAACTAGGTTTATTTGTCAATGGTTCCGATACAGTGGTTAGAACTAATGGGCTAAATCTAGACACAAAACACAGGTACCCCTTAAAATCAACTCGGCGTGGGGAGACAGCATTTTGTAAAAAGGATGTGCGAAAAAGATAAGCCGAAGGAAGCATCGTTTGTATCAACCTTTACCTCCTCTAACCCCCTATCTCTCTCTACCTCTTCCCTCCCCTCTGAAATCAATGAAAAAATTTTTAATTAATATAAAGTATCATGACTTTAGACAAATTATTACTCCTTTCTGAGCCTTAAACTTGTCACCTACAAAACAGGCATAATACTTTCAAGCCCTGGCTTATGGCAAAGACCACGCTGAGAATCGCACAAAATATTCATGTTACAACATTTTGTAAAACAACCAAACACACAGGCACCTATGATCTTATAAACACTACGACCAGAAATACCCTCTGAACATTAACCAGCAGCCTGGAAACCGGGAGCGTGTTAAAACAATCCTTCGTTTCCCAAAGGCAGACTCGAAGTCATAGATTCGCTTTATTTGTGAGATCCTGAGAATTTGCACCGGAAAAACACACACACACAAAACACAGAACATCCTCCTCCATGTGAGCCACACATGCGCTCTGTGAACCACTTTCATCTCTAAACTAGTAGGGCTTTCCTGCAGTGAAGTCTGTTTAAGCAAACATCTGTTCCCAGACAAGTCCCCCCCACACACACATACACACTCACACACACATACACCTATCTCACACACACACACACACTCAAACACACTCAAACATACACACACCTATCTCACACACACGCACACACTCAAACACACATACACCTATCTCACACACACGCACACACTCAAACATACATACACCTATCTCACACACACGCACACACTCAAACACACACTCACACACACACTCTCTCTCTCTCTCACACACACACACTCTCTCTCTCACACACACACACACTCAAACATACATACACACACACTCACACACACACTCTCTCACACATACATACACACTCACTCACACACACCCAATCACACACACACACACACACACTATCTCACACACACCCAATCACAGACACACACACACACACACACACACACTCACACACACACACACACTCAAACACACACACACATTCACACACCCAATCACACCCACCCACGCACACACGCACACACACTCAAACACACATACACACTCAGACACACACACTACCTCACACACACACACACACACACACGTGGCCAAAATCCATGCAAAGAAAACGCAGCCTGTGAGATGGAAGCCCTCCAAGGAGAGGGGTGCCCTTGAGCGGGGCTCCTCTGGCGGGGAGGAAGCGCTCCACAGGAACTCCGTTCCGGGCCAGGAAGTGCTCGGATTTAATGAGAGTGACGATGCTGCTTCATCACTGTCAGGGCGATGCTGATTGAAAGGGCACATTTTTCCTGTTATTAATATTCTTAATCAAAGCATAAAAGGAAGCATATGTCTCCGTTGAATCAAGGCCCATTTTCTGTGGGTCTTTTTTTTTCTCCCCAGTGACTCATTTTTCTGGGCAGTGGCTTAGGGGGAGGCGCAAAATGTAATCTCGGGGCCGAGAATCCTGCCTTTAGCTTTACCCCACGAGTGCCCGGATGACCCTGGGCACACGGCTCAGCCGGTACCGAGGCAGAATCCACACCCACTCGCTCAGGCCGGTGAGCACTCCGCCAGCGTCAGCCCCGGCAGGTGACTCCGAGTCACCGAGTGCCTCCGGGGCTTGTCGGTCTGACGCGCACGCACACTCCTTTCTCCTCCAAGTGACAGGCTAACTGGTTACTTCCTGACTTTGACCTGAAATCCCATTAAGCTACATCAGAAAAAGTGGGCTAAGAAATGAAGAGCATCTTACTTCTTTTTAAAATACATGTTATTGATTTTTTTTTACAGAGAGGAAGAGAAAAAGAGGAATTAGAAACATCCATGAGAGAGAAACATCAATCAGCTGCCTCTTGCACACACACCTCCAACTGGAGATGTGCCCACAACCAAGGTCCATGCCCTTGACCGGAATCGAACCTTAGACTCTTCAGTCCGCAGGCCGACGCTCTGTCCACTGAGCCAAACTGGTCAGGGCAAGAGCGTCTTATTCACTTTGGTAGCACCGCAGGGATATGTCGTTAGGGGACACAAAAATCACAGAAAGTAATCAGGATGCCCTCATTCTGGAACTTCTTTACGCGGCAGTGCATGGTGGGGAGTGAGCAGAGGGGACGAGAGAAAGTGGCCTGTGACTGAAGTGGAAATCGGGGGGACCTCAGGCTGGCCCTGTCATTGGTCTTATCGGAACAGGGAGGACAAAAACACAAGATCACTGGTCTCCCTTTCCTGCCATCCTCAACCACCGCGAAGCCTTCCTGCCAACAGGCCAGAGAGCCCCAGCCCCAGCCGGGAGCAGGGGCGTGCCCATCGGGGTGGACGGAGCGGGCCGCCCGCTAGGGCAGCGGTCAGCAAACTGGGGCTTGCAAGCCACATGCGGCTCTTTGGCCCCTTGAGCGTGGCTCTTCCACAAAATACCACATGCGGGCACGCACGTTCAGTGCAATTGAAACTTCGTGGCCCATGTGCAGAAGTCGGTTTTCGGCTCTCAAAAGAAATTTCGATTGTTGTACTGTTGATGTTTGGCTCTGAGGACTGATGAGTCTGCCGACCGCTGCTCTCGGGGCTGTTGAGGGCCCCATCCCACGGGGCTGCCGGTCCACAGAGGATGAGTTTGGAGTGAGGACCTGGGCCTTCTGACCTAAAGGCCACGTTTGACCCAAACTGGAGATCATACGTTCCTTTTTCCTGGTTAATCATGAGAGAGGCTGCCCCGGCCGGCGGGGCTCAGGGGTTGAGCGTCAACCTATGAACCAGGAGGTCACGGTTCGATTCCCGGTCAGGGCACAGGCCCGGTGGGAGGCATGCGGGAGGCAGACGATCAATGATTCTCTCATCACTGATGTTTCTCTCTCTCTCTCTCTGCCTCTCCCTCTCTCTCTGAATTCAACAAAAATATATTTTAAAAGAAAGAAGAAGAAAAAGGAGAGGTTGGTTCAGTAAATGGAAGGAACCACACGTGCACAATGAGATCACAAAGAAAAGTTATCAAGCTACAACTGACTGTACACACACACGCTCACACTCACACTCACAGACACACACACACACACGCACATGCACACGCACACGCTCACGCTCACGAGATCACACGGAAGTGAGACTTGGTTCCCCCAGACCCTCCTCCCTTATGCAGAAAGCTTCCCCAACGTCCAAAAAACCCCCAAGAAACAGACGACTGGTGCAACCCCCCCCCCCCCCCCAAGATATGTTCCTGCCCCCAAAACTGAGTTTTCCTTCTCGGCGCCTACCTTGGCCTGGACGGCGTACGAAGCCAGCAGCACAGACGCCTCGGGCGGGCAGTAGATCTTTTCATCCAAGATCTGCTTCTTCACCTGCAACAGGGGACACGTGGCAGTGAGCCCGCGGCCGGTCACGCGGTCACGGGGACAGCCGCAGGGCCTCCTGACGGGGGCCGCCTGCCAAGCCAGCCTGCTAACGACGCCGATAAAAGGGAAGGATTTTATTTTATTGCTGCGGACAGGTTGGGAGCTCAGGCGCTGAGAGGTTATTGGCGAGACGGCCACGCGTGAACACCCCTCATCGCTTCTGCTCTCGATCAAGTGCTGAGGAGGAAGGACAGTCTTCATGGTTACAACCGAGAGGAACCGAGCTTGGCTCAGTGGATAGAGCTTCGGCCTGCAGACCGACCAAAGGGTCCTGGGTTTGGTTCCGGTCAAGGGCACGAACCGTGGTTGCAGGCTCCTCCCCAGCCCGGGCCCTGGTCGGGGCTCATGCAGGAGGCAACCAAGCAAATGAGTTCCCCCCACATCGATGTTTCTCTCTGTCTCTCCCTCTCTCCCACTCTCCCTAAAAATCAATGGGAAAATATCCTCGGGTGAGGATTAACCAAAACAAAACAAGCAAACAAACAAAAAAATAGAGAGAGACACAGAGAGGCTAACATCTGGGCCGGGACCGAGAGCAGCTCTGTGGGGCCTGCAGCCTCGGCCCGCTGAGCACACGCGGCACCGGCGGGGATGGCGTCTACTTCCTCGTCTGAGCCGCGGTTTGCCGCTCTGTTGGCTCATGAGTTTGTCGACCACTGGTCTGAACACAGAAAAGGCGGCGAGGCAGCCGAGTTACGGCTGCGGGGAACAAACCGCCACTCTCGATGCGGCTGCCCGAGGAAAAGGAGGCAATCAAGTGGGATCGATGAAACCGTTACGCACGTGCGGGGCCCAGGAAACATCGCTCTTAGGCCGGATGCTGAAGGCGCTTAATTCCTCAGGACGGTGCGGCTCTCAGTGCTCCCGACCCAGCGGCGAGGGAGCCGCGGGGAGCGGGGGCCGCGAAATGCACACACCGGGAAAGCCAGCTCTCCCTTCACCGACGCCAACACCACCAGACCCACACACAGCGGTAAACCGCGCCTGGCTGGCCGCAAGGACGTTCCTGTGCGAGGGGAGAGGCCGCCGAAGGCGCACGGGGGACCGGCACCGCTTCTCAGGGTGCAAGAGCCATCTCCACAACGCGATGGCCTTCAGGGCCGGGGGGGCCCTTCTGTGGATTCCTTAAAGCAGGGGGACTGCCTCGTCCAGCCCGCACCGTGCCCTCGGACGGCCAGCTAGCTGTCCGGGAGCCGGCAGCTGGCAACGGCTCTCCTGACCCTGCGGTCTGGTGGAGGGGTTACTGGAACGCCTACCGGGCACTCTGTGGGCCTGGCCTTTAGGGGCTCGTGATCGATGAGGGAGGAAGGGAGACCTGGACGATGGCAGGCGAGGAGTAGCCCCCAGACAGGGAGTAGCACAAAGCGTGACATGCGAAGCTCCACGGGCGTGAATTAACTGGGTGGGGCTTCCGCCCCGGGCTCCTGCCTTAACGAGAGCGGACGCCGGGCTTTCGGGAGAAGTGTTCTTTGTAAGACTCTTTCGGGTCCCTGTGCAACGGCTGAGGACTCGCGGGATAGACGGGATCTGTCGCCAAAGAGGTTTCCATCGTTCACCACGACATGTTTGCTGTTTCGCCCGACGCCGCTTCTCACCACTCCAGTCTGCTCCTATCCTAAAGGCGCTGTCCACTCAGAACCCAAAGACCGGCTTTCTGGGGGCGGGCCCTTTTCACTCGGGCGGCCTTCCGGGTCAGCTCCGGGGACGCCACGGACAGTCCTCCCTCCTCGGGTGGCATTGATGCCCCCGCACCCACCCCGAGTGAGGGTTCCTGGAGGAGACGGGAAGCACGGCCCACTGACCTGCAGGAAGAACAGATGCTGCGTGATCTCCTGAACGAGCTCCTCCTCGGCGTTCTCGGGGTAAAACTTGGCCAGGAAGTGGAAGGTGACCGGCTCTTCCTTCGAAACATCATGGTCCAGCACCTGGACCACAGAGCACGGGACAAACCGGCTACTTTGGCACCCCTCCCCACCCATCTCACCTCCCACCCGTACCCCCATCGAAGAACCTCTAGCAAGGAGCGTGTAAATATTTCCCCTCTGAATTCATCACAGGCCCGGCCGGTGTGGCTCCGTGGTTAGCATCGACCTATGAACCAGGAAGTCCTGGGTCGATTCCCATCAGGCCACAGGCTCGGGTTGGGGGCCCGGTCCCCAGTGGGGGGGGTGCAGGAGGCAGTCGATCAATGATTCTCTCTCATCACTGATGTTTTTCTCTCTCCCTGTTCCTTCCTCTCCGAAATCAATAAAAAAGTATTTTTAAAAAGTAATAAATGCAAAACACATTTCCCAGAGGTGGTGATGAAGGAGAAACGGCCTTTCTGAACCAGGCTAATTAATGTGTGCCTTCGGGGCGAGGAGCCGAGACTAAGGCACAGTGCTCCGGAGGCCAGAGGTGGACAACAGTTATAAATGCCTGACTAGGGGTCTCGGGCTACTGCTCTTTCTGGCGGGCGGAATGTCTTTTCTCATTTTTTTGAAAGTAGCGGAACAGTTCTTTATTCTCTTTTCCTGCTGCCAACAACCCCCACCATTTAGGTCCGTGCTGGAATGGAGCTTAGGACGATGAACTAAATCTGCCAAATCAGCCGAACGCCAGCTAAGCAGGAGACGTCAGACGTGTCCCCCGTGTCGTCCGTGTTTCAAGGAACCTCCAGAGACGCCCCACAAAAACAGCTGAGCGCAGGCAGTAAGCCACAGGCCTTTCATCTTCCAGCAGTCCCGTCCGCACCCCAAAAAGCCTGCGCCATCTGCTCTCCAGAACGAATTTCCCTCCAGGCCATACACATGCCATGTGACAGCCCGAGTCCCCGTTACCAGGGGTCACAGCTGATTTCCTGCGAGCAGCAGGCACCACGGCTCCTGACGCCCCCAGCCCGGGAGCCGGTCGGCTAACACTGGGGGGACCGTGCCGAGAATGGCGAGAAGAGACGAGGAAGCTTTGCCGTCTTTGGCAGGTCATTTTCCACACCCCACCCAAATTCCAGTCGGTGGCTCCCAGGAGGCTTAAAATAAATCCGATCTCGGACAATCTTTTGTTTTAGTATTTTTTAATAGATTTTTCTTTTTTAAATATATTTTTATTGATTTCAGAGAGGAAGGGAGAGAGAGAAAAGCATCAGAGATGAGAGAGAAGCATTGATGGACTGCCCTCTGCATGCCCCCCCCCCCCATACTGGGGATGGAGCCCACAACCCAGGCACGTGCCCTTGACTGGAATCGAACCCGGGACCCTTCAGTCCACAGGCCGACGCTCTATCCACTGAGCCACACCAGCCAAGGCTGATCTCGGAGACCTTGCTGACATCGGCACAAGGTAGGCAATTTGACGTCCGAGATCGCTGGGAAATGCCGTGTGAAATGTGTAACTGCGAGGGCTCCAGCCCGAAGATCCAGATGACTGTCCATCTGGGAGTGACCGGAGCACTTGAGCTTACGGTCAGAGTGGCAAAAGCCGGAGGCTTTCGTGGTTCCCACGCCCCGCAGCAGATAATAAAACGGGGTTCCGTCTGGGGAGGCAGACACGGACTCCCTGAGACTCGCGGACGAACAGCCGGCCCGGGCTCCACCGTGCTCGCGGGAGGCAGGTGAGCGTGTCTCCGTGAGCGCGCGCCCACACGGAGGCTGTCCCCCGGGGCGGCCTTCACGCCTGCGCCACACCAGAGCCGTCGGGAGCCTCTGCAGCCTGGGAAGCCCCGGAAGACCACGAGGACGACGTGGACGCTCTTCCCGCATCACAGGGGCCGGGGCACCCTTTACTACTTAGAGCGTGTGACTGACTAGACTGAGCTGGGCCGTGGTGTTTCTCAAAAAGACTTTCAGCCCGGCCGGCGGGGCTCAGGGGTTCAGCATCGACCTGTGAACCAGGAGGTTACGGTTCGATTCCCGGTCGGGGCACAGGCCCGTTTGCGGGCTCATCCCCCGCGTGGGGGCAGGCAGCTGACCAATGAGTCTCTCTCATCACTGATGTCTCTCTCTGTCTCTCTCTGTCTCTCTCTCCCCCCCCCCCCTTCTCCCTTCCTCTCTGAAATCAATACAAACAGATTTAAAATAAAATGAGATCTCATAAAGCACATGAGCCCCAAGGAAACCTCTCAACACACATATTCTAAGTAACGACCTGTCACTTCTCCTCACGAAGCCTGACGAGTGGCTCGGTGAGCTGTCAGCCCGGGACGAGGAGGAGGGGAGCCGGGCGGCGGCAGGTTAACGGTGGTGGGCTCTGCGCGCCCGGGAGAGCCTGGGCGGGGTGGGAAGCCCCTTCTCTGCCCCGGATCCGCCCAGCCCCACGGTGAGCAGACACGCTGGGCCCACGCTCGGGGAGGAGCCCGCGCACACACCGGCGCCCCCGCCCCGCCCCCACTCCCCCATCTCATCCACTCCCAGCCCGACCTTCTTGTCCGTTTTCAGCCAGGCCACGGTGTCCTTGATGGTGTACTGCAGCCCAAAGAACCAGGTTTCCCGCAGCCCCAGGGTCCGGCACACCAAGTCAAACAGGTCCTTCCCTTTCCACTTCATCTGCAAGACAGCAAACCAAGAGGGGGAGGGGGAAAGCAACAACGTTGTGAGCCAGCGTCACTCGCCAGAGCGGAGATCTGGAAGCAGCCCGAGTGCCCGCCAGGAGGCGAGGGGGTAGAAAAGCTGTGGGACTCGTACACGACGGAATGCCGCGCAGCTGTAAAAAAAAAAAAAAAAAAAAAAAAAAAAGAGGGATCTCTGACCCTTCGGGACAGCGTGGACGGACTTGGAAAATACTACGCTGAGTGAAAGAAGCCAAGCTCAGAAAGACAAATGTCACGTGATCTCGCTTATTTGCGGAATCTAATGAACAAAACAGATTGGCCGACAAAATAAGACCCGAAGCAGGGAGGCATGGGACAGACTGGCATACCTCCATGTGGGGTTGGGGGGACGAGAAGAGATAAACCTAAGAGCCGATACACTTCTATGCACAGCCCATGGACACAGGCAATAGGGCAGTGAATATGGGGGAGGGGGGTAAGGGGGAGGGGGGAAAGGGAGGGGGAATGGGAGATGCCTGTATTACTATCAACAGTGGTGTGTGTGTGTGTGTGTGTGTGTGTGTGTGTGCGCGCGCGCAAGAGACATCAGTAATTCTCTCCCGTCATTGATGTTTCAATCTCTCTCTCCCCTTCCCTTCCTCTCTGAAATCAACAAAAGTTGTATTTATTTCTTTTAAGAAAACCACACACACAAAGCCCTGTGAGCAGAGCACAACCTGCTCGCACAGAAACCTCTTCTCTGCGCTCTCCACTCTCAGGGGCCACGTGGAGGTGACACGGAGGTGGCTGAGGGCACAGGGCCTCCACCAAACCCGGTGCGGGGAGACGGACACGCAGCGCCCCCTCGCGCCGTGCCCCCCAGACCCCGACGCCCCCAGAGCTCCTTTAGGGAAACGGGAAACACGTCCTCGCCGGGAGAGCCGGGCCCTCTTCCGGCACACCCATCTCCTTGAGATTCTGTCACTGATTTTTTAACCACGACCTTGTCCTTTAACAACAGGCTAGCGGTCTGTTGTCTGTCGGTTTGTTTCACTTGGTTTTAAAACGTAAAGACTGGTGTTACCAGGGAAAAAATTTTTTTAAAGCAACCTGGGAAAAGACGTTGTAGCCAAAGTCATAAATCACGGAGAAAACAACATCAGAGAAGCGACCCCCCATCACCGTGTGGAACGGAGTGAAAGGGCAGGCAACTTGCCCGCGCGGAGCAATTTCAAACTCACGTCTGAACCGGGGGTCCCCCGATAAGGACCTGAGCAGCGGCTGCTAAGCCCTCTCCTCCCGTCCAGTCTCAGCTGGGAAATCCACGTCTCCATACGGAAAGAAAATGCCCGGTTTAGGAAATGTTGCCACCTTGTGGCTTTCGAGCTGAATCACCCAACTTGTCCCCAAACTGCCGAGGCTCGCCCCCCTAACCCCAAGGGCCCCCAAGTCCCAGGTGGGCCTTCGAATGTTCCCCAGGTACAGTCATGGGCGTGTGAGACGCACCACAGCGTCGGGGGCAGAGCGAGAATGATGTTGGGATGCAATGACAGCGTCGCCGACGCCGGGGGAACAAGCCCGCTGGACTGCAGACCCCGCTCTCCGTCCGCCCTCAGTAGACATCTCCACCAGGCCCGGCCTGTGTGGCTGTGGCTGAGCATCGACCTACGAACCAGGAGGCTCAAGGTTCGGTTCCAGGTCAGGGCACAGGCCCGGCTTGTGGGCCTGACCCCAGTGTGAGGCGTGCAGGAGGCAGCCAATGGGTGATTCTCTCTCGTCATGGATGTTTCTCTCTCTCTCCCTCTTTCTTCCTCTCTGAAATAAAAAATCTTACCTAATAATGGACAAATATGTAAATTGACCATACCTCCACTACGCCCATAGCCAATCAGAGTGAGTATGCAAATTACCCCAACAAAGATGGCAGTTAATTTGCATACATAGGCGCCCAGCGCCTGTTTCCCGGGAACATCCTGGCACTCGGGTAACTGTGAGGTAAGCCATCTGAGCCAAGCGGGCAGGGGCCTGCTAATCGATCCATCGCAGGGCGCTGGGGGTCCCCCGGCCAAAGTCCCCGCTCAAGGCCAAAAGTAAGCCATCAGTAGGACATCCCCTGAGGGCTCCCAGTATGTGAGAGGGGGCAGGTTGGGCTGAGGGACCACCCACCCCCAGTGCATGAATTTCATGCACCGGGCCCCTAGTAATAATAACAATAAGTAAATAAATAACCAAGAAAGAAAGAAATCTCTACCCAGTTCCTGGCACATTGAAGGTGCATAATGAAAAGGAAGGAGGGAATAACTAGGGTTTAGACGACTTGGTATAAAGAGGAAAAAAATAAGTTAGGCCTCTGATAGCCGGCTGGCTTTGGCTAAACCGAGTCTCAGAGGACCGTTCCCGCAGGGCTGCTATTTTTAATATCTGTGAATGAACGGCGTGTTCCCTGCGAGGCTCTCCACCGGAGCCGCCCACCCGGCCGCAGCCCGATCCCAGATGGCAGGCCGCCAACACCGCAGCACACAAGTGGCTGGCCGCGCTCTGGCGTTCGTCCTTCCCGGGGCCGCGTCTCCTCCTGTCCTTCTCGCTCTGCCCGTCCCCTCCCGCGACTTCGGTGAGGCCCCCGAGACACCGCAGAGGTTGGCGTCTTTAGCAATTATTTCACGGAGAATAAAATCAAATGACAATTTTTAAAAAATGATCCCTTTCCCCCTTTGCAGGGCTTAATCCCGCTGGCTGGCACACGGCGTCCCTGTCTGACAACAGGACAAAGGGCTTCTCAACGCACCGCAGGTTTCAGCGCCGCCAGGCAGACGGCCCCGAAGAAATGTTATTTTGGAAAACTGGAAGCTTCTGGACGCTGATTATTCTCTTGTCTCTAGTAAGCCGGTACACAGTATATAAATTATAAATGACTACCTTGCTACCAGATAATGGAACAATAAAAAGAAACAGACGTTAGCTCGGAGAAGTTAAACACCCAAGGGCCAAGATGAAAGTAATTCCAAATCCTCCCTAGCTCACAGCCCGGCCAGGCCGGGGTACAGCACGGCGGGCACAGCCCCCCCCCCCCCCCCCCCCCCCCCCCCGGCACGAAGGGGCTGCGAACGGGCTGCGCGCGCATCTGAAGGAAGCTGCAAAGGGAATGACGAGGCAATGTCCTGCCTTGGGAGTTTAGATTCTCAAGCGTAAAACCGCATTCATGCAATTTTCTTGTATCCCTTCCTACTTCGTTGCTTTTGAAATGCAAGCCTATCCCTGCTGAATGCAGAGCCCATGTCTTTACTCCCAGGGAGGAAAGGGGTCGGGACGTTCTCACCCTGATTCAAAATGCCCTGCTCGGATTTTTAACGTATGGCCCTAGCCGGTCCGGCTCAGCGGACGGGGCGTCGGTGCGGACCGAAGGGTCCCAGGTTCAGTTCCGGTCAAGGGCACAGGCCCGGGTTGCAGGCTCGGTCCGCAGATGTTTCTGTCGCTTTTCCTCCCTTCCCCTCTGAAGTCAATGACAATATACTTTTTTTTTTTTTAAAGAAAAGAACCTGAGAATGTCCGACTTGGAAACAAGCCTGCCTATGGGGTCTGTCTACTACAGCTCCATCCCCTTTGTGCATAAATAAGGAAACGGAGTCACAGATCCTGGTGAAGTAGGCCCTGGCCCTTTTCACAGTGATCGGCTAGGCAGCCCTTCCCCTGACCCCCTACTCCCGTTCCTCCATCGCCTTTCTTCCTGATCTGGGGGGTTCCTCCACACCAGGACTCCCCAGCCACCTGTCCAGGAAGTAACCAGTGTCTGGACACCCTCCTCCTCTCTGAAACAACACCCGTCCTCGGAAGAGCCGGTAACTTCTCCTTTACAGCCCCAAGTGGATCAACGCCTCCGCCACCTCTCGCTTATTCCTTTATTATTATTGATTCCAGAGAGGGAGGGAGAGGGAGAGAGAGAGAAACGTCAATGATGAGGGAGAATCATGGATCAGCTGCCTCCTGCACAACCCCCACTGGGGATCGAGCCCGTAACCCGGGCGTGTGCGCTCGACCGGAATCAAACCCGGGACCCTTCGGCCCGCAGGCTCTATCCACTGAGCCACACCGGCGAGGGCTCATTTCTTCCAACAAGCATCACAGAGCACACTGTGTGCCAGGCCACGGCAGACGCCCCCAAAGGGCATCTCCCGGCGTGTCTTTGCGAACCAGCGGGCGCGGCCTCTGCGTGTGCGCCGCGGGACACGCAGCGCCATCTGCGTGACCGTGTTCTCCGCGTCCCCAAGGAGCAGTTACATGCAGGACCCTTCCAGAGGTACAGGAGAGCAGTCACATCCTCAGAGAAGACTGATGTCCCGGGACCTCAGGACTTCCTTCCTCCGGGGCCAGGCTAACGGCCGGGCAGGGGTGGCTGTCTGACATCGACAGGCATCACAGTCCTGCCACGCTGTGACCTTGGGCAAGTGGCTGAACTCTCTCGTGCTTCTCGACGGACTGATCTAAGAACTCAGGGCAGTAATGCAATGAAAAGGCCTGAGGCAGAGACCTGTCCCCCGTCAACACTCAGTGGAGGGCAGCGACCCCTTCATGCCAGCCCTGCCGCCATCCCTCTATCCTCAAGGGGCACCGTGGACAGCCTCCCAGCCCTATTTCCGCTCCCTGGATGATGGATGGCAGATCAGAGGGGCACCATCAATCCTCATTGAACTAACCACGCCATCACTCATCTGACAAACACTTATTGAGCGGCCACTGGATCCCAGTCATTGTGCCCAGCGCGGGAGATAAACGATGGGTTCGGAGCAAGACACTGTCCCTGCTCACGTCCGACGGGGAAGACAGGTAAATGGATAATGCGAATGCGACCGGGTAAATGCTAACAGGACAGAGTGCTGTGGGAACAAAACCGAGGCCTGGGGGCGGGGAGGGGGGCAGGACTGTGCTGGGGGAGCCCCTGTCTGAGCTGGGTCTTAAAAGGCAAGTGGGGTAGCAGGTCCCCTCTGGAGAAGGGGCTAAGAAAGAGGAACGAGGGAGACGGTCACACCAGCTGGAGGGAGCAGCCTGCCTGCCACTTGGGCCCAAGCGGTTGCCCATGAAGGAATGTGCTCTGCACTTTCCCCGCAGTCTGACCCGCAGCCGTGAACGCCCAGGGCGGCCCCGAAACGCAGCCCCAGCCCAGGGCGCGTGACGGCGCCGCGGCTGGTCAGGGGCCACGGCGTCCGGCCACTGGGTCTGAGCAGCCGAGCATCCCATCACAACACCTGCCAGGTCTCCCAGGAGCCACGACCAGCGGGATGAGTCTCATGTTTATTTATTAATTTTATTAAAATATTTCCTTTTCTTGCCCGGCCGGCGTGGCTCGGGATTGAGCGTCCACCTAGGAACCAGGAGGTCACGGTTCGATTCCGGGTCAGGGCCAAGCCCAGGTTGCGGGCACATCCCCAGTGGGGGAAGGGAGGGTGCAGGAGGCAGCCGGTCCATGCTTCTCTCTCGTCATGGATGTTTCTATCGCTCTTTCCCTCTCCCTTCCTCTTTGAAATCAATAAAAACATTTTTGTTAAATATTTTATTGATTTTTTACAGAGAGGAAGGGAAAGGGATAGAGAGTCAGAAACATCGATGAGAGAGAAACATCAATCAGCTGCCTCCTGCACACTCCCTACTGGGGATGTGCCCACAACCAAGGTCCGTGCCCTTGACCGGAATCGAACCTGGGACCCTTCAGTCCGCAGGTTGATGCTCTATCCACTGAGCCACACCGGTTTCAGCAATATAAACATATTTAAAAAATAAAACGTGTCCTTTCCTGACACCTGACCGCACAATAAGCCTTTCGGGCTCCGCGCGCATTACCGCCCGCAGGCCACTTTGTCTGTCAGCGGGTCTGTCGCTTCTCCCGAACAGACTGCCAGAACAGAGCCGCCCCTGGTTCCCATGACACGTCCCTTTGAACCTGAAGGTGCCCATCTCTTCCCGCCTGGTCCCCGTGTTACACTGTTCCGCACGCACGGGTCCGGGCTCCTGGCCTCACCTCTGCCTCGCATGGGGGGGGGGGGGGCCCCTAAGCCGCGGATGCTCACTTTGCAGACAGAAAAGAGAGAGGTGGCGGGAGCGAGGTGATCTATCTGCAGGGAGAAGAAAGGCAGGAAGGAGCACGAGTCTAGACGGTTCCCTCCACTCGGCAGACCTCAAACTCAAGGTGCCCTTCACGCGTGGGGCGGGCGGCGGCGAGGCGGGCGGGCGGGCGGTGCTCCCGCTCCGAGGCCGGGCTCTCCGGGACATGAACCATGAACCGTGCGTGGTGCTCACACACACGCTTGTGCCCGCACCGGAGACAGATGTGCGTGAGCTTTACAAACAGCCTAAGTGCGGTCAGCGTGTTGCTCTCTGTAGGGGCTAAATTTATGAGCTTTGTCCTGAGTGAAGTGCTTGTAATTTATCAGCCTCGGATGTTTTAAGTCAACAGCACGGAGCACTTACCCTCCGCAGCGGGGACGCGGCCGGAAGCCGGCGGCACCAGCAGCCCACAGGGCTGATGGGGGCCGAGAGCCACGAACAACGCCCACGAGAGTCGGCTTCCGGGGGGCCGGTTCAGACTGCCGTTTGCCCTGGCCGGTGCGCTCAGTGGGGCTGGAGCACCAAGGGGCCGCGGGTTCGATTCCCGACCAGGGCACACACCCGGGCTGTGTTATAGGAGGTGACCCTCAGTGTTTCTCTCTCACACCCATCTTTCTCTCTCTCTCTCGCTCTGAGGGGAAAGGGGATCCTCCAAGTAGAAACAGGATTTTAGAAAAGAAGAAGGAGGAGGAGGAGGAGGAGGAGGAGGAGGAGGAGGAGGAGGAGAAGGAGAAGGGAGAAGAAAAAAAAAATTCATTACTCTGGTCTACCAATCACAGCGCCCTATGCCATCATCTAAATCTGAGCAAAATCTCATAAACCTACAGCCTCCTCTTTGCAAAAAAAAAAAAAAAAAATCCCATCTCCACTCTCTTGTCCTGTCAATTTCTGTCATAATCAACCATAGCAAGTAATTTCCCTGTCCCAGTCCTTCAATCGCCTGTTAGTATGCGAAATCTGTTTCAATGATTGGCTTCAGGCCTTCCACCTTGAAATTACTTCCCCCTCTTCCAGCCGATGTCCCGGCCTTGTTACAGCCCAGCCTGCCCCCTCCCGTCAGCAGAGCGAGGTGCTTCCGTTTATCCGTCCGTCCGCAGACCTGTCTGAGGTTCACCTATCTCATCGCTGTCCTCCCCCCACCCCCCCCCGTCTCCTGTCCTGCCTCCGGTTCTGCACAGCGCACACTCCTCGGGAGCGGGGCGGCTTCGAGTCTTCCAGAACCCCAGCGCTGCGTCACCTGCGGCCACGTCACGCCACGCGAGCTCGCAGGGCGGCTGATGATGTTGACAAGCGAGATGATGACGTCGCGGTGAGGTTCCCGAGTGGAACGGCCCTCTGAGGGGGCCCGCACAGAAGCCAGGGTTTTCGGATGCTCCTTATTAAAACCGTGACTGCATAACGGGGCTGAAGATATATCTTTCCCCCCTTTGGTGACACAGACTGGTCCCCTCTCTCTAAAAACACCTTGGCAAGGAGAACCGACAGCAACCATTCCCACGGAGCAAGAGAATCACAGCACGCTGGCAAGTCACAAAAGAGGGGTTTTAAAGCCTAATAAGTCTTCCAAAAGAAAACGTATTATAGTTTCTTGGCCTGTGGACTGACGGGTCCCAGGTTCAATTCCGGTCAAGGGCATGTATCTTGGTTACGGGCACATCCCCAGTGGGGGGTGTGCAGGAGGCAGCTGATCGATGATGTTTCTCTCTCTCATCGATGTTTGTAGCTGTCTATCCCTCTCCCTTCCTCTCTGTAAAAAAAACAACAACAATAATATATATATATTTTAAAAAAGAGGGGGGAGGATATGGGGAGGAAAGGAAAACATATGTACTACTATTAAATATAAGTTATATTGTAAATAAAAAAATAAAAAAAATAAAAATTAAAATTAAAAAAAGAATGCTTAAAAAAAAAAGTTCCCAGCACATCAGGACTGGAACACAATCCTTTCATGCCAATCAGCTCCCGCAGAACACAGGCCTTTCCCAGAAAGGAGTTTTAAAATATTCTGCTGTTTCTAGCTTACCCTCTGACGGAGTGCCATGTCATTCATGGTGAGAACACTGACCTGAACAACACTGGCAGATATGAGCACGAGTGGGCAGATTTCCTACCGATGGAGAACTACTGTGGGCTGAAGACTTTCTATTTTTTATTTAAATATATTTTATTGATTTTTTACAGAGAGGAAGGGAGAGGGATAGAAAGTCAGAAACATCGATGAGAGAGAGAGACATCGATCAGCTGCCTTCTGCACACTCCCCACTGGGGACGTGCCCGCAGCCAAGGTACACGCCCTTGACCGGAATCAAACCTGGGATCTTTCAGTCCGCAGGCCGATGCTCTATCCACTGAGCCACACCGGTTTCCGTGTGAAGACTTTTTAAACAGATTCATGGGGCGGATTGAATCTCAAATCAACAGAAGGGGGATACCGGGTAAATACACTGTCTGGTGGACTGAAAACCGCAGACCCGTTTGGGAAAGTGTAGCAATGACCCGGGCCTTTAAGCTTTATCTGGAGGTCGAATGATCACGACGACTAAAACCAGAAGACGGGCCTGGGCAGGATGCACGGAGAGCGGTCAGCAGCGGAGCTCACCCGTGGAAAGGTTCTGCCAGCTTGCCAATGCAGGTCCAAATTTGCCAAAGGAGCGGACGGACGGGAGCCGGAAGAGGCCCAGGGCCCGGCGCCTTTAGGAAAGGATGTGCTCTGGCCCCACCTAGTGGTGCCGGAGCGACTCCTACGCCGGGACATGCGCCTTGAGCGGCTGAAGATTTGATTAAAGATCCCCCCGCCCCCCCAGTCAGCACTAATTTGGTAATAAAGTTTTACTTGGTTAATAAAAAAATGTGCTAAAACACGTGGATTTTGGGATCTAAATTAGACAAAGTACAGGCATGGTCCTGTAACGAACCAGAGAAGGCTGGCTGAAAAGACGAGCCGCTCAGAAAAGTCAGTTCTGGGGATTGTTTTTTTAAGACCTCAAACGCTGCACCTTCTGAAACGAAAACTAAACAAGCACCAACAACATGTTTAGACAAGCAAGCATGAATAATTGGAGAAAGTCATCAAAGAAAAGAGAAAGTGTTCAAAAGGACCCGTGGGGGACAAAAGGGTGGAGAATAACTAACGACGGCAGGAATAAGAAAAGAACCCCGCGCTCACAGTGGGCCCCAAGCTAAACAGAGGTCAGTTACAGATCACCTCCTAAAAAAGGTCCTTGAACAGGGGTAAGGCGCAAGGTCAAGTCCATCGTGTGTAGACTGATCATAACCTGGAAGGTCTACAACCACAAAGGCTTCCTTCTTCGCCGCTCACCAGCACAGCTCGACTGCGTTCCTCATTCACCCTTGACTGGATCTGCGACACCCATGCCACCCGCCACGGGGGGCACCGCCTACAACCCCCCTGGGAGCGCCCAGCAATGAAAGAAGGTAGAGTCCATCTTTCCTCTGAAATGAGAAGAAAAGCTTCTCAGTGGCTTCATGTGGACCCTCTCACTACACATTACCATCAACAGAATCACCACACATTCTAGGAGGAAATCTTTTATTTGTCTAAATCTCGGGGTGTCTAAAATGTCATGTCTTTTTTTTTAATGTATATATTTTTTATTTCAGAGAGGAAGAGAGAGAGAGGAACATCAATGATGAGAGGGAATCATTGATTGGCTGCCTCCTGCTCGCTCCCTTCTGGGGACCAAGCCCGCAACCTGGGCATGTGCCCTTGACCGGAACCGAACCTGGGACCCTTGAGTCCACAGGCCAAAGCTGTATATTCTGAGCCAAACCGGCTAGGGCTAAAATAAATTCACATCTTGCCCTAGCCAGTTTGGCTCAGTGGATAGAGCATCGGCCTGAGGGTTGAAGATCACAGGTTCGATTCCATTTAAGGGAACCAAAAAAATAAATAAAATGTCACATCTTCCTGAAAATACCAGCTGTCCCTTCTGTCTTCCCCTTCGGAAAGTCCCTCTGTCATGGACAACTTCATGTCCACCAGTATGTTGGCAGTTAAAGCGATTCCGACCCCACCTGGGTCTGTGAAAATATTTGGGCTCTCAAACAACACCAGGAGGGGGCTTTATTTCTCTACTAGAGGCCCGGTGCACAAAATTTGTGCATGGGGAGAGGGATGTCCCTTAGCCCAGGCTGCACCCTCTTCAATCTGGGCCCCCTAGGACATCCTCCTCACAATCCAGGACTGCTGGCTCCAAACTGCTCACCTGCCTGACTCCCTGATTACCCCTAATTGCTTCTGCCTGCCAGCCTGACTACCCACTAACCACTACCCTGCCAGCCTAATTGATGTCTAACTGTTCCCCTGCCAGCCTGTTTGCCCCCAACTTCCCTCCTCTGCCGGCCTGGTCACCCCTAACTGCCCTCTCTTGCAGGCTTGATCTCCCCCAACTGCCCTCCCTTGCAGGCCTGGTCCCTCTCAACTGCCCTCCCCTGCAGGGCCTGTAACCTCCCAATGGCCCTGCCCTGCTGGCCATCTTGTGGTGGCCATCTTGTGTCCACATGGGGGCAGGATCTTTGACCACATGAAGGCAGCCCTCTTGTGTGTTGGAGTGATGGTCAATCTGCAAATTACTCTTTTATTAGATAGGATATGAGATAGTATCAGAATCTCGCACAACTCTATTCGGAGAAATTTTTCATACGTGGCTCTTCTTCCTGGTGGATTGAGTTATTAGAGTAAAATTCCAGCCTAGATAAGAAATAACAGAACCGTTTAGCCTCCTGGCAAATTACATCTGGCACCCACTCTCTCAAAATGACAAATATCAGGCCTTTCGAGTGGAAAAATCCTCCAAAGCACTCAGCCGATGGTGCGATGCAGCAAGCAGCGCCCCCACCCCCATTTCTGCAGCAAAAAATGTCTGAACTTATTAACATAAGCTGACACGAGTCGTATGTTAACGACTATTGGTTCTGAAGCTGACTCCCTTTTTTTTTATTAATATACTTTATTGATTTTTTTTTTCAAAGAGGAAAGGAGAGGGATAAGAGTTGGAAACATCGATCAGCCCTGACTGGCTTGGCTCAGTGGATGGAGCGTCGGCTGCAGACAGAGGGGTCCCAGGTTCGATTCCGGTCAAGGGCATGAACCTTGGTTGTGGGCACATCCCCAGTGGGGGGGCCTGCAGGAGGCAGCTGATCGATGTTGCTCTCTCATTATATGTGTTTCTAAGTCTCTATCCCTCTCCCTTCCTCTCTGTAAAAAATCAGTAAAAAGATATTAAAAAATAAAATAAAATTTATTAAATAAAAAAAAGAAACATCCATCAGCTGCCTCCTACACATCCCCTACTGGGGATGTGCCAGCAACCAAGGTACATGCCCTTGAATGGAACGGAACCTGGGACCCTTCAGTCCGCAGGCTGACGCTCTGTCCACTGAGCCACACCGGTTACGGCTGTTGAATCCCTATTTAAAAATTTTTTTTAAAGCCACCTACATTTGACTTTGATAAAGCCACGAATTCCACAAGAACCATCCCTCTTCTTCTTTTCATTTTTTTTTTCCAAATGCATGAGCACTTTGCTCGGTGAAGGTGTAACATAATAACAGGGCAGGAGAGTAAGACCGATGGCTTCTCGAAGCGGAGTTCACTCCGTCACCATAGATGAGACGGCCGTTACTTCCAACGGGGCATCTGAACATCACTTACAAGCAGGGAAATTTTCCCTGCAAATCTGAGGTTCAATGAGATGCGGCCGCCTCACAATCACAGCGTGCCCGGGAACGGGGTGACCTGACCTCCTGCTCCAATCACTGTCCTCTCTTTCTGCCAGCACTTCGCGTTCCGCCCGCCCCCACCCCAGCCTTGCGGGGTCGGTAATGCCCGTCCCATTTTACTGACGTGGGAGCTGAGGTCCGGAGAGCTGACGTGTCTCCCCCAAGCTTTCCGCAGTTTAGCTGGAGCTCGATGCAGCCCGGGTCTGTCTTATTTCAGAGCCCACGCGCTCTCTCCTCGGCTCGGCACCACTTGGGAGTTTGTGAGAAACGCAGAGCCATGCGTCTCACCGCGATCCTCAGGGCACCGGTGCGCACTATAGGGCTTGACAGACTGCATACTTTATTGTACTTTTAAAAATATTTTATTGATTTTTACAGAGAGGAAGGGAGAGGGATAGAGAGTTAGAAACATCGGTGAGAGAGAAACATCCATCAGCGGCCTCCTGCACACCCCCCACTGGAGATGTGCCTGCAACCAAGGTCCATGCCCTTGACCAGAACCGAACCTGGGAACTTTCAGGCCGACGCTCCATCCACTGAGCCACACCGGTGAGGGCCGGGCTACATACGTTAACATTCTGCCTCTGAACAGCACTGTGACCCCTTTCCACGGACCCCAATGCGGTGGTGGGATCTTTGCTGCCACGGCCAGGAGACACGGACACGGACCTCTAGTTTTCCGGCGCTGACTCTGTCTGGTTTGGTGTCAGGGTAATGCCGGCCCCCTAACATGAGCCCAAAAGTGGTCCTTTCCATTCTCCAGGCCGCTCATGCTGCCCGCTTTCAGTGGCCGCCCCCTCTCCCCCCCGCCTCCCGGGACTGGAGGACTCCGGGGGATGCTGAGAGGACTGGGCACCACCACCTTGTGGCTATGGGTGCCTCCATCTTTGTGAGTGAGTGATGATTAACTTGCATATTGCCCTTTTATTAGAAAGGATAATAAAAGGGCAATATGCAAATTGACCAAACTGTGGACCGGTTGCTATGACGACTGGTCAGTATGACACGCACTGACCACCAAGGGGCAGACGCTCCATGCAGGAGCTGCCTCCTGGTGGCCAGTGCGCTCCCACAGGGGGAGCTCCGCTCAGCCAGAAGCCGGGCTCACGGCTGGCAAGGGGGCTTAGGCCTGCTCCCTGCTGGTAGCGGGCCTAAACCATCAGTCAGACATCCCCTGTGGGCTCCTGGACTGTGAAAGGGTGCAGGCCGGGCTGAGGGACCCCCCCCCCCCATAATGCTCTGGGACAAAACTTGCTCTAGGAAGCAATCCAATCAATGGGTGGCTCTTTTGAGGGAACAGTTTCTGAGATCAGTGTTTGATATTTGTTCTGGCCCAGGAGGGCTCTGCTGTCACAGTCCCCAATTCTCTCCTGCAAACTAGCTGGCCTACAGTCTAGGCTAGTGGTCGGCAAACCACGGCTCAAGAGCCACATGCGGCTCTTTGGCCCCTAGAGTGTGGCTCTTCCACAAAATACCACGTGCGGGCGCGCACAGACAGTGTGAATGAAACTTAGCGGCCCATGCGCAGAAGTCGGTTTTAGGCCTGGGCGAGTCTATTTTGAAGAAGTGCCATTAGAACACCCAAGGGGCCAAAGAGATTTGGATCTCGAGCCGCAATTTGCCGACCATTGGTCTAGGCTATATCTTATGCAGTCCACAAATACCTTCCCAAATGCCTTTCACCGAGACCTCTACTGTTCTTGAGTACCCCGAGGCATAAACTTCGCCATACTCTGCTGCAAATGAAGTCACTTCCTTGGGAAGAGATTAGAAGCTAAGGTTTTAGCGGGGGGGGGGGGGACGACTTGAAATCATGTGTTTCCAAAGACATGCGTCCCTGCGTTCACTGCAACATTATTTACGGTGGTCAGGGCATGGCAACAACCAGAGTGCCCTGCGCTAGAGGATGGTGAAGATGTGTCACAAATACACAAAGGAATGCTACTCAGCCACGAGAAAGCACGAATCAGCGCCACTGGCAACATTGAGCCACGTGAAAGAAGTCAGGAACAGCTAAGAACTACCTGATTTCACTCACATGTGGGCTACACACCTGAAACTTGTGAACACAAACAGCAGTGAGGTGAATGCCAGAGGGAAGGGGGTCGAGAGAAGGGGGTCCTAATGTAGGGAGACAGGAGAAGACTTGACTTTGAGTGGTGAGCACACAGTGCTATACACAGATTTTGTAACAGAGAAACCCACACCTGAAACCTATGTGTAACATACAAACACATGTCTGAAACATACATGTAACATGCAAGGCAACATGTATGACCCACAAACCAACACGAGTAGCCTATATGTAACCACAAGCCCACACATGACATCTATATGTAATATACAAATCCACACCTGAAACCGATATATAACATATAAACTAACACATGACATGTGCGTAACAATACAAACCCATACTGAAATCTATGTGTAACATGCACGCCCATACCTGAAACATATATGTAACATACAAACCAACACATGACACTTATGTGTGACATACAGACACACATCTGAAACCCATATGTAACAAAGAAACCCACACCTGACACATATATGACATATAGAAACCCACACATGAAACCATTCATGTTGACCAATATCACCCCAATACATTTAATAAATAAATTTTTAAGAAGCTGAGGCCCTAGCCGGTTTGGTTTAGTAAACAGAGTGTCGGCCTGTGGACCGAAGGGTCCCGGGTTCGATTCCCGGTCCAGGGCACGACCTCGGCTGCAGGCTCCGGCCCAGGCCCTGGTCGGGGCACATGCAGAAGGAGGCAACCAATCGACGTGTTTCTCTCACATCGACATTTCTCTCTCCCACTCTCTAGAAAGAAAACAAAAAAAAAGCTAAGGATTTTAAAGCTGGCTTCTCCCTCTAGGCCAGTGGTCGGCAAACTCATTAGTCCACAGAGCCAAACAAATATCAACAGGACAACGATTGACATTTCTTTGGAGGGCCAAATTTTTTAAACTTAAACTTCTTCTAACGCCACTTCTTCAACATAGACTCGCCCAGGCCGTGGTATTTTGTGGAAGAGCCACACTCAAGGGGCCAAAGAGCCGCATGTGGCTCACGAGCCGCAGTTTGCCGACCACGGCTCTGGGCAAAATCTCTGGGCCCTGGGTGGAAGTGGGGATGGGGACGTACCAGCTTGGGGTCTTCTCAGTTTAGCTCTCCCCACCCTCTCACAGGCTGTGTGGGGCAGGAGTAAATGGCCCGCATTCTCAGGGGGCCACACGCAGGGCACAGCCCCTCTTCCCTAGGGAGGAGCCCCATCTTTCCACTCCTCTCACTCCGTCTCAGCGACAAGCAGCCTTGGGCAGGACAAGGACCCTGAGGGCCTGTCCCCCCGGGAAGAACCCTTCAGACGGGCACTGAGGGGCGAGAGAGCGGCCTTTCCCTCTCTCCACCTTGCTGAGCTGGCAGCAGGGAGGGGGAGAGGCCTTGGTTCAAATGCCACAAATTCTCACCTTCCTAATGGAATGTTCATGTGTTTTTTAACAGATACACTTTTATTGATTTCAGAGAGGAAGAGAGATGAAAAGAAAGATAGAAATATCAATGAGGAGAGAGAATCACTGATGGCTGCCTCCCCGAGACCCACACTGGGGACGGAGCCAGCAATTCGGGCATGCGCCCCGACGGGAATTGAGCCCCGACCTCCGGGCTCATAGATGGATGCTCAGCCACTTGAGGCTCGCCAGCTGGCTGTTGATGTATATTTTTAATAGGTATTTCTCCACTTGATGCATGTCCCTAGCATTCCTAGACGGTTTAAAGTATTTTTTAAAATATATTTTAGTGATTTTTTAGAAAGGAAGGGAGAGGGATAGTTAGAAACATCGATGAGAGAGAAACATTGATCAGCTGCTTCCTACACCCCACCCCCCGGGCATATGCCCGCAACCAACACATGCCCTTGACCGGAATCGAACCCAGGACCCTTGAGTCTGAAGGCGGAGGCTCTACTGAGCCAAACCGGTTAGGGCTAACGTATTTTTTAAAACGTAACTTTGACCAGTTTTACAGAGAACCGGATCACTGGAGCTCCTCTGGCTGGAAGTTAGCTTTTGTGCTAGCAGGGTGCAGCTGAAGACGGAGTGGTTCCAGAGCCGAGACCGTTCGGCCTGAGAAGCTGAAAATGCGTATTGTGTGGGCCTGTACAGAAAAGGCGTGCCAGCCCGGACGCGGGGCCCTGCTGCCAAGGCCGCTGGTCCACAGACCACCCTTGGGGTAGCAAGGGCTTAAATGACTTGAGAGACAGTAAGGACCGTGTTGGCTAAGCGCTTGCTCCAGGACCCCACTTCACCATTTACTAGGCGTACAGTTTGGGGCGCCTCCCTCCCTGGGTTGTTGTGAGAACGACATATTTGAAAGTCCGCCACTTCGAACGTTTTCAACAAATAACTTATCATCATGCACACTGTGTAGGAAATTTAAGTATAAGGCATCCTCTCTCTCCTCAAAGGGTTTGGTGTTGTTTTGATTTGTTTTGTTTTGTTTTCAGAAAATTTAAGTTTTGGAAAAGGGAAACAAGTAGAGACTCCCCAATAAGACGTGATGTCTTTGAATACCCGGGGTTCCCCAATGATCTGAGGAAGTGAAAACTCTATAGAGCTGGAGCAGAAGCCCACACTGAAATCTAGACTTTGCTGCGGCCAGTGCGTCCAACCTCTGGCAGTAACAATGAATGAAAACTTTCAGGAAGTGCTTCCCAACCCGAGTGCCCTGTTGAAAAAGCCAGCGATGCACCCTTGATACGAGGATTGGGGCCTAGGTGGCTCCCTTCCGGTCCTGGCCATCTCGATCTGTACCCAGAAATGATATCCACAGAGTTTCCACCTCGACCTGACACACCCGGGCCGGGGCGCCCGGATCGGTGCGGCCCGAGGGGCCCGGGGGCAGGGATTCCGCCAGGGCTCCCACCTGGCCGCAGTCCGTCGGGGGGTGCCCGCCCGCTCACCTCGCAATTAAACTCCATCTCGGCGTCCATGGTGACGATCCGCACGGTGAACGTCTTGGGCTGCTTCCTTTTGAGCGAGCTGAAGCTCATGCGGGAAGCGATGGCCCCGGCCATGGTGCGGGGCTCAGGCCCGGGACCCTCGCGTCCCAAGGCCCGCGCTCGGGGACGGTTAGCCCCCCTGGAGGAGCCGCACAGGCCTCAGGGCCACCATGGTGGCCGGCCGGCCGGCCCGGGAACTGTCTAGGCGGCGCGGGCCCCCAGCAGCCAGCATGGGCCGCGAGGACCCTGCCCTGGGAGCGGAAAAGGGGAGTTTGCGGGGCGGGCCCTGGCAGCGGCCGTAAGGGAGGGAACGCGATCTGGGACCGACGGGGTGGAACCGGCCTGGCTCTCCGGGACTCGGGTCGGGGACGCTGAGGTCACCAGGACCCGGCCCCTTAGACGGCGGCGATCCCCGATCCCGCGCGCTGATGGAGATCTCGGGGGCGCGCGGCAGCCCGGCGCGCACGTGTGCGCGTGGCTGTCACCGTCCTCGCTGCGCGCGCCCGCGGGAAGCGCCCCCCTCCCAGCAGCCCCGCGCCCGCTCCCCGCCCCGCCCTCAGGCCCTTAGTTCTCCGTGCACCACGCAACCGAACCAGCGGCCACCGCTCGGGCGCAGCGATTGGTGCAGGACTCCGAGGGAGGCGGGACTTTACCTCGTCTCCCGAACGACTCCCCCAGTTGGAAGTTCTGCTCTAACCGGGAGGGCCTGGACTCGGCGTTGATTGGCTGCCGCGTCGGTCGCTCGGAACGCTTTGTTCGGAACTCTAGCAAGACTGGTTGAGGCGGCGGATCCCGCCCCGCCTTTCCCGGGAAAACACGTAGAGGCTGGCCCCGGGGGTGCGCGCCTGGGGATCCTCCCAGGGCCTTGGGGATCCTCCCAGGTCCTTGCGGATCCGGTGGCCGAGTGGGACGCGCCCAGGGGGTCGTGTTGCGGACAGCCGGCGGAGAATCCTGTTTGGCGTTTCCATAACTGCACAAACTGACCTCTGTTCTCCACACTTTTAACTACATCGGAGGCCGCCCAGGCTACTGGCTCTCTCCCCCAGACCCTTCCGCTTCTCTTTAGAACTAGTGAGTATGAACAGGGGGGGTGTAGTTGAACTAGTATGAACAGGGGGGTGTAGTTGAACTAGTATGAACGGGGGGGTGTAGTTGAACTAGTATGAACAGGGGGGTGTAGTTGAACTAGTATGAACAGGGGGGGTGTAGTTGAACTAGTATGAACGGGGGGGGGGTGTAGTTGAACTAGTATGAACGGGGGGGGTGTAGTTGAACTAGTATGAACAGGGGGGTGTAGTTGAACTAGTATGAACAGGGGGGTGTAGTTGAACTAGTATGAACGGGGGGGTGTAGTTGAACTACTGAGTATGAACAGGGGGGTGTAGTTGAACTAGTATGAACAGGGGGGTGTAGTTGAACTAGTATGAACAGGGCGGGTATAGTTGAACTAGTATGAACAGGGAGGTGTAGTTGAACTAGTATGAACGGGGGGGGGGGTGTAGTTGAACTAGTGAGTATGAACAGGGGGGTGTAGTTGAACTAGTATGAACAGGGGGGTGTAGTTGAACTAGTATGAACGGGGGGGTGTAGTTGAACTAGTATGAACAGGGAGGTGTAGTTGAACTAGTGAGTATGAACAGGGGGGTGTAGTTGAACTAGTATGAACAGGGGGGTGTAGTTGAACTAGTATGAACAGGGGGGTGTAGTTGAACTAGTATGAACAGGGGGGTGTAGTTGAACTAGTATGAACAGGGGGGTGTAGTTGAACTAGTATGAACAGGGGGGGTGTAGTTGAACTAGTATGAACAGGGGGGTGTAGTTGAACTAGTATGAACGGGGGGGTGTAGTTGAACTAGTATGAACAGGGGGGGTGTAGTTGAACTAGTATGAACAGGGTGGGTGTAGTTGTACTAGTATGAACAGGGAGGTGTAGTTGAACTAGTGAGTATGAACAGGGGGGTGTAGTTGAACTAGTATGAACGGGGGGGTGTAGTTGTACTAGTATGAACAGGGAGGTGTAGTTGAACTAGTGAGTATGAACAGGGGGGTGTAGTTGAACTAGTATGAACGGGGGGGTGTAGTTGAACTAGTATGAACAGGAGGGGTGTAGTTGAACTAGTATGAACAGGAGGGTGTAGTTGAACTAGTATGAACAGGGGGGTGTAGTTGAACTAGTATGAACAGGGGGGGTGTAGTTGAACTACTGAGTATGAACGGGGGGGTGTAGTTGAACTAGTATGAACAGGGGGGTGTAGTTGAACTAGTATGAACAGGGGGGTGTAGTTGAACTAGTATGAACAGGGGGGGTGTAGTTGAACTAGTGAGTGTGAACAGGGGGGTGTAGTTGAACTAGTATGAACGGGGGGGTGTAGTTGAACTAGTATGAACAGGGGAGTGTAGTTGAACTAGTATGAACAGGGCGGGTATAGTTGAACTAGTATGAACAGGGGAGTGTAGTTGAACTAGTATGAACAGGGCGGGTATAGTTGAACTAGTATGAACAGGGCGGGTATAGTTGAACTAGTATGAACAGGAGGGGTGTAGTTGAACTAGTATGAACGGGGGGGGGGGTGTAGTTGAACTAGTATGAACAGGGTGGGTGTAGTTGTACTAGTATGAACAGGGAGGTGTAGTTGAACTAGTATGAACAGGAGGGTTGTAGTTGAACTAGTATGAACGGGGGGGTGTAGTTGAACTAGTATGAACGGGGAGGTGTAGTTGAACTAGTATGAACAGGGGGGTGTAGTTGAACTAGTATGAACAGGGGGGTGTAGTTGAACTAGTATGAACGGGGGGGGTGTAGTTGAACTAGTGAGTATGAACGGGGGGGTGTAGTTGAACTAGTATGAACAGGGGGGGTGTAGTTGAACTAGTATGAACAGGGGGGGTGTAGTTGAACTAGTATGAACAGGAGGGGTGTAGTTGAACTAGTATGAACAGGGGGGGTGTAGTTGTAACTGCCTCCTGGGGTTGTTGAGGATATAAGCGAGTTAGTTATAAAGCGTTAATTCTGTTAACTGGCTGGCACGAGGCTGAATGCGATACAACGGCTCTTTTTGTTGATGCAAAACGGTACAAATCAAAGCATTTCTCACTTGGTGCTCTACGAGTTCTGTTTGCAAACCATGTACGTGTATAATTTTTTTTTAATGTTATCAAAGGTTGTGACTGATTGTGTATGAGCTGGAGAGGAAGGCATAACGTTCTGGGGGGAGTTGTTGTTAATCCTTACCGGAAGGTATTTTTCCATTGATTTTTTTTTGAGAGAGAGAGAGTGAAGGGGAAGAGAGAAGAGAGAAACATCAGAGAGAGAGAGAGAGAGAGAGGGAGAGAGACATCAATTGGTGGCCTCCTGCACGAGCCCAGACCAGGGCTAGGAATCGAGCCTGCAACCCAGGTACCTGCCCTTGACCTGACTCCAACCCAGGACCCTTCATTCCCAAGGCCGACGCTCTCTCTATCCACTGAGCCAAGCATGCTAGGACAGTGGTCGGCAAACTGTGGCTCTGTTGACTAATGAATTTGCCGACCCACTATGCTAGGACAGAACTTTTAGGAATAAATCCTACTTTTAAATAACTCTTAAGGGTTGAAAAGAGACCGATCCCTGTGTTTTAACTGAGCCGTAAGCACTTCGTAAATGCTAACCATCGCCTCTTCTCAGCAGAGGAGGAAGCAGCTCAGCATGACAGCACGAGCTGGCTGTCATCCAGGCAGGGACAGGCGAAGCTGGGGTTAGAACCCAGGTCCGTGCCCCACAGCGCCCGCTGGTGTGACCGCTGCGCCGCCCTGCTGCTCTGGTCGTGGCTGCCAAACTGCTCCCGCTGTCGCCCCAGGAACCGGGAGCTGCATTCTGGAGCATCCAGCGGACACTGTTGCTAACACTGTCCTAACTTGAGTCCCTTGGTTCAGACCCTGTTTCCAAACCAGGTCACTGAGGCTAGGACCTCAGTCTGTCTTTTTCAGGAGCCACGTGTGGGGAAGAACACTCGTGTGTTTCTCCTTTGCTCTCATGTGCTCAGGACCTCTGAAACATGAACGGGTTTTTGTTTGTTTGTTTTTAAATATTTTATTGATTTTTTTACAGAGAGGAAGCAAGAGGGATCGAAAGTCAGAAACCTCTATGAGAGAGAAACATCGATCAGCTGCCTCTTGCACACCCCCTGCTGGGGATGTGCCCGCAGCCAAGGTACATGCCCTCGACCGGAATCGAACCTGGGACCCTTCAGTAAGCCGAAGGCTGAGGCTCTATCCACTGAGCCAAACCGGTTTCAGCATGAACGGGTTTCCACACCACGCAGTTCTCTGTGGCACCAGCGGGATGGCCTATAATTCAATTCAGTGCTGACGTTAACTAGAGTAAGAGCAGACCCCACAGGTTAAAGGCTCGATCCCACGAGACTGTCCCCCTTTCAGACGCCAATCACAGGTCCAGGATGTCATCTGTGCTTCTGACTGACTGGCTATAAATTGCGGTTCCTCCAAAGTAAATAAATAAACTGGGGTTCCTGTGACCTCCTCCTTGAATTTGATAATTTGCTGGAATGTCTCCCAGAACTCAGGGACACGCTTGGGTGTGCGGGTTTATGATCTGACCAAGGATACAGATGAGTAGCGGGATGAAGAGGTACACAGGACAAAGGCCGGAAGGGTCCAGGGAGCGGGCGTTTCTGTCCTTGCGGAGTTGGGGTGCGACACTTTCCAAGCACGTGGGAAGCTCTCGGAACCCCATACGTTTGAGCTTGTTACGACAGCTTCACCGTGTAGGCGTGATGGGTCATGACCTCCATCTCCATCACCCTCCCCTTCCAGGTAGGTGGGAGGTGGGGCCGAAAGTCCCAAGCTTCTTAGGATGACAGCCAGAAGCCCACCAAGGCATCAACTCATTAGAACGAAAGACACCCCCATCACCCAGGATAGTGGTCAGCAAACTGCGGCTCCCGAGCCACATTCGGTTCTTTGGTCCCTTGAGTGTGGCTCTTCCGAACCCGGGACTCTTCAGCCCACAGGCCGAAGCCCTGTGCACTGAGCCACACCGGTTTCGGCCGTGTGTTGCTTCTGATGCTGCTTTGTCTCTGCGGCACAATCTGTGCCCGCCAGCCCTCTCCTGAGGTGACACCACCTGTCCTGGAGGCGGTTCAGTCCTCCTCATGGCGTTTCACCGGGTCCAATATCCACTCCAAAGAGGACCATTTGGGCCCTCGCTGGTTTGGCTCAGCGGATGGAGGTGTCGGCCTGCGGACTGAGGGGTCCCGGGTTCGATTCTGGTCAAGGGCCCATGCTTGGGTTGAGGGCTCCATCCCCAGTAAGGGGCATGCAGGAGGCAACCGACATTTCTCTCTCTCTCCTCCCTTCCTCTCCGAAAGCAATAAAAAAATATTTTAAAAAACAGAGATGACCATTTGGCACGGGAGGGTATTTCCCAGCACCAGCATCTCTGCCTGGTGAATGCATGGATGATGTTACCGTGTCTGTTTAAAGGGGTTTATAATGACAGCGAGTGGCAAAACGACAGCTGAATAGCCACACACAAATAAACCACACACATAAACACAAAACAGCTTGCTGGAATCCAGAGTATGCTTAACGGCCAGCTCTGTGATTTGCTCCGGAATGTCGCAATGTGGTCATTGTTTCCCGGCTCCCGTGGCGCCGCCTTGTGGCAGCAGCATGAACACAGTAGATAGTCCATTCCATCCCTGGGCACTTTGACATTGCCCCATCCCTAAGGAGTTAAAATGTTTCATATATATATATATATATATATATATATATAATTGATTTTTTTTTTTTACAGAGATAAAGGGAGAGGGATAGAGAGTTAGAAACATCAATGAGAAACATCCATCAGCTGCCTCCTGCACACCCCTTACTGGGGATGTACCCGCAACCAAGGTCCATGCCCGTGACCGGAATTGAACCCGGGACCCTTCGGTCCGCAGGCCGACACTCCATCCGCTGAGCCAAACTGGTTTTGGCTCTGTTCAGACTCTTCACCATAGATTTATGGCACTTGTTCCAGAACTTGATGCACACATCACCACCCAGAAGAGTCTCCTGTCGCTGGCTTATTTTGTTCAGCGTTACGTTCATAAATTCCTGAGGTTGTTTTGTTTTATTTTGTTTTCATCTCCATCCAGAAGGAGACATCTATCCACACTCAGTCTTTCCTGATTTTCTCTCGTCATGGAGTCACTCCTTCAACAAATATTCCTCCAGCCCCTGTGGTGTGGGGAGAGCTGGCCTCACACAGCCGCCCACGGCAAGGACGGACGAGTCCTGAGTCTCCCAGGCTCTCCCCGGAACCCCAGACATTCTGACCACAGCCCTCTTCTAACTCCCCCTGCACCAGGTACAGAGGCCGCACGCCCAGCGGTGAGGAGCTCTGGTTCTGGCATCCACAGATGGGCACTCAGTGGATGCTCAGTGAACAGTGACCGTGGCCCGGCCAGCGTGGCCGGGACCCTTCAGTCCGCAGGCCAACGCTCTATCCACTGAGCCAAACCGGTTTCAGCTCCTTTTTTTTTTTTTTTTTTTCCCCTTCTTGACATTTGTGTGATTTCTGATGTCACCGTGGAGGGACGCTTTGTGGACGGTTTTATGTGACTCTGTGTCAAAGTCGCATAATTCACATCCGGGACGTGGCGGTGTGGCTCATGCCCCGGCTGAGACAGCAAAGCCGTCTTGCCCCTGTCCCTCCTGTTGGGGTCCCTTCTGTTTAGGGTCCCACAGGAGCCGGGCAAGGCACTTCTGAGAGCGGTTGAGCCTGAACCTAAAAGCCCATCAGTTAGAGCCGGTGACAAGACCAGAGCCGGGTAATTTGTCTCCGGGCCATTCTGCAGCGCGTCCCGCCGTGATCTATTTGTCCTGGAGAACAGATAACGGCGGGGGGGGGGGGGGGGGGGGGCTGCCCGTATTTCACACTTAGGAACCGGCCTGCTCCTCTGCCATCTGTCTCTGTCCCTGGCGCCTCTCGTTTCATTTCACAAACTGGCCAACAGGCCCGGGCAGTGACGGGTGGAGGCAGATCCCGTGAGGGCAGCTTGCGTTGGCGGAGACCTCCAAGCAGGGCCTGGAGACGCCCAGGCGGCGAGGAGCTGAGGCTTCCGGCCCGCTCGCCGGCCAGCCCTCGCTTGCCAGGTGGGAGCACCCTACGTGGGAAGCCGGGCCCACAGCTCCGGTCAGACCCGCACGGCCCAGACTCACGCCTTGACTGTGACATTGACTCGGGAAGCCGGGACCAGCCCCGCGAACCCATGGCTCCCGAATCCCTGACCCGTGTGGAACTGTGCGATTTAATAAACGTTTATTGTTTCAAGCCGCTCCGGCGGGGGTGATTTGTTTCATTGGAAATGGCCCCGTTCCTTCTTCAGTGGAGTCGCTGCCCAGCATCTATCTGGTTTGCTGCCCGGAATGCAGCAAAGAATCCATTCAGACCAGCTGCTCGGGTAACTGGCATACGAGGCCGGGTGAATGGAGTTAGCTAAGCCAGTGGTCGGCAAACCGCGGCTCACAAGCCACATGCTGCTCTTTGGCCCCTTGAGGGCGGCTCTTCCACAAAATGCCATGGCCTGGGCGAGTCTGTTTTGAAGAAGTGGCGTTAGAAGAAGTTTAAAAAATGTGGCTATCCAGTTTGGCTCAGTGGATAGAGCATCGTCCTGCATACCGAAAGGTCCCAGGTTCGATTCTGGTCAGGGGCATGTACCTTGGTTGCCGGCACATCCCCCGTGGGGGGGGGGGGTGTGTGTGCAGGAGGCAGCTGATCGATGTTTCTCTCTCATCGATGTTTCTGACTTTCTATCCCTCTCCCTTCCTCTCTGTAAAAAAAAAAAAAAAAAAATCAATAAAATATATTTTAAAAAATAAAATATATTTTTTAAAATTTAGCTCTCAAAAGAAATTTCAACCATTGTACTGTTGATATTTGGCTCTGTTGACTGATGGATTTGCCGACCACTGATAAGCAAAGAAGAGATTCTGGGATGGAAGGCGGGTATGTCCTGAGAAGAGGGAAAGGACCACAGTTAGGATGACCAAACCTCCCTGTTCCTCTGGACGGGCTGAAGGTCGGGGTTCTGGAAGGGCGAATTGCGGCGATGAAACAGACTGTTGGGTAGGCCGGAATGAGTTGTCCGTAGTAGCTGGGATGGGGTGAGGCTCTCAAAGCCACATTCCACGTGAGTGGCCACACTGTGGTTCACGTGACGCGGCGAGGGACGCCCATTTCCCACGTCACTCTGGTCAGGGGTGGGAGCCTGCCCCGCCTGACTTGGGTGGGGGGGGGTGGAACCCTCCTTGGAAATGCCTAGACCAGCGTGAGGGGGCTGCAGACCAGCCCTCCCTCCCCCTCCCCTGCAGAGGCAGCCAGAAACACGCAGAATGTGCTGAGGACTCTCCATGGAGACCAGGAGGGCCAGCGTCTCCCTGGCCCAGGGTCCCGGCTTCCTGTGGCTCCCAGATGCCCTCGATCTGTGGCCAGCGCATTTTCCATTTATCATAAGGCTATAGTTTCCTTTTTAAATAAATGACACGTATCCTACAAGTGCGTTGTAGCAACTTTAGAAAACACAGGGAGAGGGGTAATCTTCTAGAAGTCATCACTGACCCCCAAAGTCTAACGGGACCTCCCTTTTTTCTCTTCTTCCCCATTGTAAGTCCTCCTGGCTCCCCATACCTCACAGCCTCTGTGGGGATTGCAACAATTCTGTTTACATTCCTCACTTACCCAGTAAATACTTAGTGTCGGGCAGGAGGGGTCAGGGGAGAGAGGCCGGAGGTGCCTGCTGCCCTGGAGGGGCTCAGAGTCAGTGCTGATTTGATTTTGCACCCCACCCCCCTTCAGTCCCAAGAGGGCGGGGCCTTACTGTTCTGTCACCTTTGGTGTCTCAGAGCCCGGCAGACTCAGCACCTGCTGCAGGAATCACAGAATTAGGGCCTGCCCTCCGCTCCCCACTCCAACCACTCCAGCAAGGAGCCACCTGCCGCTGAAACCGGTGTGGCTCAGTGGATGGAGAGATGGCCTGAGGACTGGAGATTCCAGGCGAAGTTCGGTTCCGGTCAAGGGCATGTCCCTTGGCTGCAGGCACATCCCCAGTGGGGCGGGGGGGGGGGGGGGGAGTGCAGGAGGCAGCTGATCGATGTTTCTGATTCTATCCCTCTCCCTTCCTCTCGGTGAAAACCCAATAAAAGATATATATAAAAGGAGCCACCTGCCTGCGCTGGGCTCGCACTGGGGGGTGTGCATGCACGCTTCCGTGTCCCCCCGGGAGCCACTGAGCCCCTGGGCCCCGTGCGGCGCCTGCACGCTCTCTGCTTCTGCTGACGTCTGTCATCTGGGGGGCTGTGGCAGAGCAGGGGCCCTTTGCAGAGCGGACAAGGGAGCTGGCCGGGGCAGGAGGCGGGGGATAGGGTCCCGGGAGACGCTGGGAGAGCCGGTGACGGCGGGTGGGAAGAGTAAAGCAGGTGATGGAGAGACGGCGCGGCCCTGAGCCTCGCCCCCCCAGTCTTGGGGCGTTTGCGTCTTTGACAATGCGATAAGCACTGCCTGTGGCTCCCCTGGCCCCCAGGAAAGCGCACCGTTCCCCGGGGCTCCCGCTGAGGCTCGTCCTCAGTGCCCAGCCAAGCATCCCTGCTCTCCTGGTTCACCCATTTCATGGGCCCGGACGCTGAGGCCGGGGCAGGGCTTTCTCAAGGTCACAGAGCGAGTCCCTAGCAGCGCACAGGGGTTCCTCCCACCCAGCCGCCGTGGAACTGGGGGGGATCCGGCGGCCACGGGCGGGAGGAGGCGGGGCGCCGGGGAGGCGGGGCTTAGTCACGCTCCGCCTCCGGGCCCCGGGGCGGGGCTCCCTCCGGCCTGCTCTCCGCCAACATGGCTCCGCGGCTGTGCAGCATCTCTGCAGCGGCGCGGCTGCTGGGGGGCCCCGGGCCCCGCCGGGCCGAGGTGGCGGCGGCAGCGGCGCGGTGAGAGCCGAGCCGGGAGGGGCGGGGTGCGCGGGGCTGCAGGGCGGCGGCCGGGGTCTGGACGCAGAGACTCCGCGGCTTGGGATCTGAGGGCTGGAGGCAGGCGGGTGCAAAATCCAGGCCTGGGTAGAGCCCTGAGCAAGAATGGGGGACATGGCATGCGCGGGGTCTTTGTTCCAGGGGGTGCCTGGCTCTGGGCAGAGGATGACAGATGCGGGGAATGGGCTGGAGCCGGGGAGGCAGGAGTGGCCTCATGTGTCCCCCCCCCCTTACACCCCCCCCCCCTGCTCCACGGCTTTGGGGTGAATGGGAGGTAGCATCCATTGGGGGCTCCTGGGAGAGGCAGCTTCTCCCTCTGGGATTCTGGGGGTGGAGGAGGTGAGGGAGCAATGGAGGATCCCCAAGTGCTACGGTTGCACAGACCCCTTGCTCCCCAGCCCTGCACAGTACAGGGGGGAGCAGAGGAGGCCTGGGGATGGGTGCGGATTGCCCAAGGTCACTCCCCATGGCAGCTCTGGGCTTGGACCCTGGTCTCTGGACACCCGGTGCCTCCTGGGAGAGGACGGCGGGCTGGACCATGCCCCCGGCCTGAGCTTTTGTGTGGGCCTGCTCCGGCCACCGCCTCCCTGATTGGGCCTGCGCCTCCCCTCCTTCCTCCATCTCCAGCGCCCGGTACTTCCCCCATCCTGCACCCACATCCTGTCCGCCCTGCCGGTCTCCCCTGCTAGACTGTCACCTGTTTCTGTTTCCCCAGCCCCTGGCCCGGGGTTCAGGACCGCGTGTGCTCAAGCACATCTGGTTAGAAGTGAGGACCCCCGTCCCCCTGTGGAGAGGAGGCAGGCTCCTTCCTGCCCACCTGCCCCGGCCGGGCGCCCGCCGTGGGCCTTGAGATGTCAGCGCTGTGCGGTGGGGCTTTGGGGCAGCTGGCAACGAGGAGGTGGCATGTGCTCCCAACCAACTGCCCGATATTTTTTAAAAATATATATTTTATTGACTTTTTACAGCAAGGAAGGGAGAGGGACAGAAAATCAGAAACATCGATGAGAGAGAAACATCGATCAGCTGCCTCTTGCACACCCCCTACTGGAGATGTGCCAGCAGCCAAGGCACATGCCCTTGACCAGAATCGAACCCGGGACCCCTCAGTCCGCTGGTGACACTCTATCCACTGAGCCAAACCGACTGAAAGCTGACAGCATGGGGAGAGCCTGCTACCTTCAGCCTTTCTTGGTGGGGCGATCCTGGGCAAGTCATTTGGCCGCTTGCAATCTCAGATACCTCCCCGGTCAAATGGGGGTGGAAAAATAGCACTGATCTCATAGAGTTTCAGGGTTAGAAGGGCCGGGGTGTGAGGCTGCTAGCCCTTGGGGAGGGAAGGTCTTGGCCCTTGCTCAAGGCGATGTCTCGGGCGGGGTCCGCGTGAGCCCCTGTAATAGGCCAGACGGGGCCTTGGGGAGATGGAGCGTCGTCTTTGCCAGATGAAGAGGTGAAAGTCTGGGTTACAGGGTCAGTGGGTGGTAGAGGCTGTTTGTGTGGCAAACATCCGGTGGCCACACGGGAGCATGGGAGCTTTGTGTTTCTCAAAAACACACTGTGAGGAGTAGGTCTTGGCACGTAGTGGGTGCTCAGTAAGCAGTCATTACTGCCGTGCCCGTGAGCCTGGTGACAGAACCTCGGTTTTAGCTCTAGCCTGTCTCTCTGCTTCTGGAGCAGTAAGCAGAAGAATGTTCATAGACCCCTGCTTCCTAGTGAACAAATAAAACATTCTGCAGCCGTTTCCTGGGGGGAGGGGGGGAGGAGGAGAGGAGGCATCAGACTATTGGTACCTATTAAGAGTGCAAATGTGTCATTACTGCAGAGTTCTCCCCTGAGACATACATGGAGCTGTTCTCATGCCAGCAGCACTGCGCTAGGTATCCCGGGGGAGGGAAGGACATCCAGTGTGTTTGGGGAGACGAGACATCTATACTTATAAAAGCCTTGGGGGTGATCAGGCTGGCAGGGAAGCAGTCAGGAGGTGATCGGGCTGGCAGGCAGAAGCTGTTAGGGGCAATCAGGAAGGCGAGCAGTTAGGAGCCAGCGGTCCCGGATTGTGAGAGGGATGCCCGACTGCCAGTTCAGGGATCGGGCCTAAACGGGCAGTCAGACATCCCCTGAGGGGGTCCGAGGTTAGAGAGGGTGCAGGCCGGGCTGAGGGACACCCCTTCACCCCTGTGCATGAATTTCATGCACCGGGACACTAGCAGTCACATGAAAATGATGGCAGGGCTGAAGGGGAAATAGGAGAGGTGTTTTTGTGGAAGGGGCTGATCCTTCCCACAGGCTGGACAAAGCTGTATTGTGTTTTTCTTGGCCCAAGAGGCATTCCTGGTAGAGTTTTGGTAACAGAATCTTTGACGTGTCTGGGATGGTTTACCGAGAGGACATAAACATAACAATAAGAAGTTGGGACTGCTGTATCGAGAGCAGTGATTCTCAGACTTGAGTGTGCAATGGCCTCCCCTGGGGGACGTGTTAAAACCCAGTTGCGAGGCCCATTCCCAGAGAGACTGTTGGGAGAGGGGAGCGCTGAGAAATCCTCAGGGGATTTGGGAGCCCCTGGGATGGGGAACCCTGGCTCTGTGGTTATCACATTCAAGTGGGAATTGGCTCTGGAGAGCTTGGCAAAGTGGATGAGAGGTGGGATCCCAAACCTTTGTTTTTGTAGGCAGAGAGACCCGTCCTTTTGCCCCTGTTTTCCAGAGGAGGGATATGAGGCTCAGAGAGATGAAGCCGAGCTGGGAGGAGAACCTCCGTTTGTCCAGAACCTGTGCTCTGAAAGCACTAATTCTGCTGCTGGGGGTGGGGAAAGAGGACCCCCCGAGCCCTGTGTCCATGCTTTGAGTGAAGGGCACCCGTTCTGGCCTTCCATTTTTCACCATTTCCCTGCAGCTCTGTCAGAGCTTCCCCAGCTCTCCTTTTGTGCCCCAGTCACGGGCTGAGCATGCGCCCTGTGTCTGGCACTGTCCCGGGCTCTGGGGAGAGAGCAGGGCCACGCAGGCAGACAACATCCCTGTCTTCATGGTGCTGCTTCTAGCAGGGAATCAGTAAACAAGGCACATAATAAACACACAAAAGGTATGTGTTAGCCAGGCCGGCATGGCTCAGTGGTGGAGCACCGACCTATGAATCAGGAGGTCACAGGTTCGATTCCCGGTCGGAGCGTATACCTGGGTTGTGGACTTGATCCTCAGTGTGGGGCGTGTAGGAGGCAGCTCATCAATGATTCTCATCATTGATGTTTCTATCTCTTTCCTCCTCTCCCTTGCTCTCTGAAATCAATAATATATATATATATATATACACACACACACACACACACAATGAGTGGCCATATTATTATGATCTCCGAATGCATAATAATCTGGCCACTCAGTGTGTGTGTGTTAGAGGCCCAGTGCATGAATTCGTCGTGCATGGATGGGGTCCAGCCAACCTGGCCAGGGGGAAGAGACAGGGGCAGTTGGCTGGCCTACCTGCTGGTTGAACTCCTGTTTGAGGGGATAATTTGCATATTAGCCTTTTGTTATATAGTATGTACACCGAGTGGCCAGATTATTATGCATTCAGAGATGATCATCATCTGGACACTCAGTGTATAGATAGATAGATAGATAGATAGATATTTTAAAAGGTATATGTTAGAAAGAGCTGTGGGAAAACAGAGAAAGGTAAGAGAGCTCGAGAGGAGTTCAAGGGCAAGCGAATGTTGTGATTCGCTGAGGAAATGAACTTGGAAATGTGAGCCTGAGGATGCTGGGCTCCGGGTCAGACGCTGCCCTAGGATCCCGGCCAGGCCCCTTGCTGGGGTTTCCTGCGGGAGAGATCTTCGCTCCTTAGACACGTGGGGAACGGAAGCCGTGGGCAGCAGAGATTGGGGGGTGTCGGGAAGCCCTGGGAGCCCACGGGAGCTCCTGGGCCTACCTCCACTGCAGGCTCTTCTCCAGGGCTGGCCGCCTGGCTGTTGAACTTGGTCAGTGCTGGTGTTAATCAGTGACTTGGGCCCGGTTTGGGAGCAAAGGTCTTGGTTGGCAAACTGGAGGAGCCGATCTTCTCCCTGCACCGCCCCTTCCAGGGACGCGGTCGCTCGGCCGGTGGCTTTGTTGAAACTCCCCTGGTTCTTCACGGTGTCTGCCTGTAGCTCTCCCGGTCGACGCCTGACCCGAGGAGAGAGCTCTGGCTTGGTCCCTGCCTGAGAGTTTGGCCCCTGACTTGCCACGTGACCTGAGGCAAGTTCCTTCAACGCCCCGGCCTTCTCCTTCCTCGTGTGGGACATGGGGACACGCCGAGGATCAGCACAGTCACATCATTCCACAGCTTCCGTGCATCACGCTACGAAAACATTGGCCACTGATCGCTGGCACCGCAGACGCCCTGGGCAAATGTTATCCGCAGCGCAACCCCCTTATTCTGGTCCAAACTGCCATAGACCACACCACCCGTCTGGTGATAATTGTCTCTTTGGGTTTTGTTGAAGCCAATCTACGCACAAAGACAGAAGGCCTATGAATCCAGAGACCCTTTAAAAACAATTGTTTTTAGCTTTATGAATTACTAGAGGCCCAGCGCAGGAAACCGTGCATGGGTAGGGTCCCTAGGCCTAGCCTGCGATCAGGGCCATCTGCCTGCTCGCCAGTCCCCAGTCCCACCCGACTGCCACCCACAATGGTTCCCCGTTCGCCATCCCGCAATCGGAGCCCGCGGGCTGGGGGAAGGGACCGAGCAGTGTTCAGTGCACCTCATAGCAACTGGTTGATGGGTCATCCTGGTCATTACGCTGTTATGATCGCTGGCCTTTTATTATATAGGATAACAAATAAGGAAAACTTGAACCATCTTCCTGACCCCTCTCCCAGATAATATTAACAGTTTGGGATAATCCTTATCTTTCTCTGTGCTCATACAAATGTATCACCATTCTAAGATACTTAAAAAACACACACCGCACACATCATGTTTTGTTTCGTTTTTAGAGAGAGAGGAAGGGGGAGAGACACACACTCCAATCCAGTTGCCTCCTGTAATGCACCCTGACGGGATCGAACCCACAGCCTAGGTATGTGCTTTGACCAGAAACCAAACCTGCAGCTTTTTGGTGTGCAGGTCAGTGCTCCAACCAACCGAGTCACCGGGCCAGGGCTTAAGATGCTTTTTAAAAATTTTTAATCGATTTTTTACAGAGAGGAAGGGACAGGGTTAGAAAGTCAGAAACATCTATAAGAGAGAAACATCGATCAGCTGCCTCCTGCACACCCCTCACTGGGGATTTGCCTGCAACCAAGGTCCATGCCCTTGACCGGAATCCAACCTGGATCCCTTCAGTCCGCAGGCCGACGCTCTATCCACTGAGCCACACCGGTTTCGGCTTAAGATGCTCTTTAAGTTTCATCTGTCCCAGTGGCTGCTCCATATTTTTTGGGGTGGGGGGGTGGGGGAGGGATGTAATGCTTTGAATTCACAAGACATTTACTCTAGCCACAGAAAAGACTCGGAAAGGGGGACTTGCTGAGAGGGTCCCTGCTGCCGGAAATCACTCCCTGGAGACTGGCTTTCCAGGCCTGGCCAGCAGCTGCTGGGACTGTGTGGGGAACGCAGTTAGGGTCGGGCAGGACCTGGCTACAGGCCCCTCTGCTCTGAGCAAGGCACAGTGTTCGCTCGCTCGTTCACTCCTTCTCAGCACCCTGAGGAGGCACCCAAGGCAGACCTTTGTCAGTTAAGCGTTGGCTGGATGAGTGAATCTTGCTTTGCTGTGCTTTTTACCCTGGAGACTTGGAGACTGGCCAGATCGCCTCCTCTGGAGAGCCCCCCCAGATTGCCAGGGGCTAAGTTCAGGTTCACTCTCCCAGGCTCTGCCAGAGACCTCCAGCTGTCATTGTGTTCCGAGGCCCGCTGCTTCCACCCACTGGGACCTCCTCAGGGACAGGGCTTATCGTCTCCGGCCATCCGTTTGTGGGGGCTGGAAGGGGCGCAGGCCAGGTGTAGTGTGAGCGCTGGGAAGGAAGGGGAGTGCAGAACTTACGAAGAAAGCACGGAGTGGAAGAGCCTGCTGCGTTCAGGGCGGAGCATCCAGAAGAGGGGTACACACTTGAAGGGGCTACAGTTGTGAGGCCCCCATGGAGAGCCCCCTTGGAACGGGGTGAAGGGGAGGCAGGGAGGCGGGAGAGAGAGATGGGAGGTGGGGCCGCCTCTCTGAGCCTCTTGAGTTTCGCCAAAGATTCAGGAAGCAAACTGGGAGCCAGGAACCCTGCAGAAGGGACCAGGTCTGCTCAGCTGGCTCCAGCAACGCGTTACATTCTGGAGCTGCCATGGGATTGCGTGGCCCAGTTCCCAGAATGTGGGTCACCAGCCTGGGGGGGGGGGGCATCTGAGCCTGGGGAAGGGCTGAGGCTCCCCGTATCCGCGTGTCCTCCTGAACTCCTTTGTCCCGCAGCTCCTACTCCAAGGACAACGAAGGCAGCTGGTTCCGCTCGCTCTTCGTGCACAAGGTGGACCCCCGGAAGGACGCTCACTCCACCCTCCTGTCCAAGAAGGAGACCAGCAGCCTCTACAAAATCCAGTGTGAGTGGCCACCGGGCCCCCCAGCATCCCCACCTGCCAGCCCGCCCCTCCACACAGGGCTGCAGCCGGGGGGTGAGGGGCTGGGAGACCCTGAGCTGTCCCCGGAGCCCTGGCCCCGTGGGGATCCCCACACCGGAGCTGCCCTCGGACAGACACCCCCCCCCCCCTCACCTCCCACTGTCTGTCCTCTCTCCAGTTCACAACGTGAAGCCCGAGTGTCTGGACGCCTACAACAGCCTGACGTGAGCATCTTCCTCCGCCCCCGCCTGTCGCAGAGCCTGTCGCAGAGCCTGTCGCAGAGCCTGTCGCAGAGCCTGTTGGGGGGGGCGGGGGGGACCATATCCCGGCCCCACTGTCCTTGCGGAGACCCCGGGATGTACATGTCAGAGCCGCAGGGTCTTCGGGGGGTCTTGTCCGGCATCGGCAGCTTAGAGATGGGGAGGCTGGCGCCCAGCCCCGGGGGCCTGAGTGGGAACCCTTCTCTCAGGGTATGACGGGGCTGGTGTGAGCCCCCCCTTACCCCCCCTCCCGTCTCTGTGCCCCTCCCCCAGGGAGGCCGTGCTGCCCAAGCTGCACCTGGATGAGGACTACCCCTGCTCGCTCGTGGGCAACTGGAACACGTGGTATGGGGAGCAGGACCAGGCAGGTGAGTGCCCCCCTCTCCAGCGCCACTGCCGCCCACCCCGGCCCCCGGCCCCCCTTACACCTGGCTGCCCTCCGCTCCCTCTGCAGCCGCACACAGAGCGGGCTCTCTTCTCTCTCTCTCTCTCTCTTCTTCTTTTTTTAATATTGTTATCGGCTTCAGAGAGGAAGGGAGAGGGAGAGAGAGAGAGGAAATCATCAGTGATGAGAGAGAATCACTGAGTGGCTGCCTCCTGTATGCACCCTGTACACGTGCCCCGGCCTGGAATCAAACCATGATCTCCCGGTTCAGGGGTCGGCAAACTGCGGCTCTCTGGCCCCTGGAGTGCGGCTCTTCCACAAAACGCCACGTGCGCACGGTGCGGTTGAAACTCCGAGCCCCGAGCGCAGAAGTCGGTTTCGGCTCTCAGAGGGAATTCCAGTCGCTGTTGATATTTGGCTCTGTGGACTCGGGGGTCTGCCGACCGCTGTCCTGATTCGTGAGTCGGTGTTCAGCGGCTGAGCCGCAGCGGCGGGGCCAGTGGTCTTTCTCAGCACAGTCCCCACCGGCTCTCTCCCCTGCTCACACCCCCATGGTGGCGCCCCTCTGCCCGGGGGTGGCCCGAGGCTCTGCCATCCCTTCCTGCCCGGCTGTGGCCTCGTCTCCGCACCCCCCATGCTCCCCGTGCCGTCCCGCCTGCGACGGTTTCACCCCATAGTTCCACTTTCCCTGGTTTACTCCTCTACTCGTCTTTTATTTTTATTTTTTTTAATATATTTTATTGATTTTTTTTTTTTTTTTTTTTTTACGGAGGGGAAGGGAGAGGGATAAAGAGTTAGAAAACTCGATCAGCTGCCTCCTGCACACTCCCCACTGGGGATGTGCCTGCAACCAAAGCGCATGCCCTTGGCTGGAATCGAACCCGGGACCCTTCAGTCCGTAGGCCGACGCTCTATCCACTGAGCCAAACCGGTCAGGGCTCGTCTTTTATTTTGCTATAGACATCACCTCCACCTGGAGGCCTCCCTGATTGCTTCCACCCAAGCTGGGCCAGGCCTCTCCCCTGGCTCCCCAGCACCTAACACTTGCCTCTTCTCTGCACCCTGTGGTGTACTTGTCTGCCTCCCCTTGTCGGTGGTGAGTCCTGGGAAGGCGGGGCCCCTGTCTGTCTTCATCACCGAACCCCCAGTGTGTGGCATGTATTTGTGGAACAAACAGGGCTCTTGTCTGAGTGGTTCCTTACCCCCCAGCACGCCCCATCCCACCCCTACTCACCCACCTCGGTTGGCCCCAGCTGGTAGGGACCACCCATGGATTTGGTCGACTCATAGCGGCTCAGCCGCCCAAAGGGGCTTTGGCCTTGAGACCCGTACTGTCCGGGAAGGTAGCCGCTAACCACACGGAGCTATTGAAGGTAAAACTAGGTGAAATGAAGTGAAGTGAGGAATTCAGGCCTCAGTCACCCAGCCACACTCCAAGCCACAGGGTTCTCGTGGCCACCATGGCTGCCAGCACGGCTACGGAACATATGTGTCGTGGGAGAAATCCTTTCGTGCCGGGCTGATTTAGACTCCACACGGCACACGGAGCGCCAGCTTCTGGTGGTGGCTGGGAGTTCTTGGCATTCCGTGGCTTATGGAGGCATCGCTCCGGGCTCTGCCTCCCGGACACACAGCATCCTCCCGCGTCTCTCTCTTCACTCGGCGTCCATTCCCCGGGTGTGACCAGGCCTCCTCCTCATCGGGACTCCCGTCACTGAGTTTGAGGCCAACCCAGTATGACCTAATATTGGCTTAATTGTACCGCCAAGGAGCTTATATTTCCAAATAAAGTCCTTCTGAGGTCCGGGCAGGCACGGACTTGGGGAGAGGGGACATCGAACCCTGTCCAGAGGCTGTAGTAGAAACTTCAAATGGGACAAGAGCGTCTGGGGCAACGTGAGCCTCCTTCCTGCCTGTGGTCCCCAAGCCCCAGGTCTCTGCCCCAGGCCGTCTGCTGTCACAATCCCAGGGGTCTCCCTCAAGGAGGGGGTGCATAGACCCGTGTCCCCGGAGAGGTGCCTCCACCCCACACATGCGGTGGCGAACGGACGTGCTGTTCTGTCCCTTTGTTTGTTTTTTAAACTCCCTGTCCTGGAATGTCCCCTCTCAGCCCGGCAGGCCTACCCCCTCCTACCGGCCCTCAGCTTGGCTTTCCCTGTGCCCTGCTCCTTGGGTACACACGCCTGGTTCTCTCGTTGCTGTTTAAGGACGTTTGGATGGGGGGCATAATTGTCGTTTTTAAGATGAGGACACTGCCCAGGGGACGGCAAACTCATCAGTCCACAGAGCCAAATATCAACAGGATAACGATCGAAATTTCTTCTGAGAGCCACATTTTTAAAACTTAAACTCCTTCTAACGCCACTTCTTCACAATAGACTCGCCCAGGCCGTGGTGTTTTGTGGAAGAGCCACACTCAAGGGGCCAAAGAGTGGCAGTTTGCCAACCACTGCCCTAGCCGGTTTGGCTCTGGATAGAGCGTACCGACTGAAGGGTCCTGGGTTCCATTCTGGTCAAGGGCACATGTCCGGGTTGCAGGGCACAGTCCCCTAGTGGAGGGGAGGGGGCGTGCAGGAGGCAGCTGATCGACGTTTCTCTCTCATCATTGATGTTTCTATCTCTCCCTTCCTCTCTGAAATCAATAAAAATTTATTAAAAATTGTAAAAAGAAAAATGAAAAAGATGACATTGAAGCCTGGAGAGCTCAAAGGCCACCTGGCAGAGCTGGGGCTCCAGTCTAGGTCTTCTGGGCTTGTATCTGGGGTCACGCCTTGCCCAGCACTGCCCCTCTCCCCTGTCCCCCGAAGGCAAAGGGTCCTGGTGCTACAGAGAACCAGGCTGGAGGCCACCCCCCTATATACATGCTTAGCCAATTTGGGGACAAGCAGGCCAGGGTCCCAGAGGTCCCCTGACCCGAACCTCTCATCACCCCACAACAGTGCACCTGTGGCGCTTCTCCGGCGGCTACCCCGCCCTCATGGACTGCATGAACAAGCTCAAGAGCAACAAGGTGCGTTGGTGTCCGCTCGGCAAACCTGTCCCGAGTATTGGTTCCGGCCCAGCCTGTGCTGGGGGCTGCCTCCGCCGCCCCATGGGCCCCGCTGCGGGGTGGGGGGTGGGGGGTCGTGCTCCCCGGCTGTCCTGCCCTGACCTGACCACCGCGCCCGCAGGAGTACCTGGCATTCCGGAAGGAGCGGAGCCAGATGCTGCTGTCCAGGAGGAACCAGATGCTGCTGGAGTTCAGCTTCTGGAATGAGCCGCAGCCCCGGGCCGGTCCCAACATCTACGAGCTGAGGACATACAAGCTCAAGGTGCCTTCTCCCCGCCCGGCCCCCACCCGCTCCCTGTTTCCCCGCTGAGGTGCAGCTGGAGGGCGCCCCGAGGTGGGGTTCCGGCCTCTCCCTCCCTCTGGGCCCAGCATGGCGGTGGGCATGCACCCCCGCACAAATGCACACCCAGGGCCCCTGAACGAGGCCATGTGACCCCTGGAGCTGGGGAGACCTGGCAGTTTCCGGTCTCCCCCCCAGCTGTGGGCGGAATCCAAAGTGGGGGCTCATGATTCTCTCCCGGTTCCCTTTCAGCCAGGAACCATGATCGAGTGGGGGAACAACTGGTGAGTGGCAGTGCCGGGGGCTCGGGTTGGGGAGACCCCGCCCACCTGCCCTGCCAAGGCTCCTGGGGTGCCACCTTGCCCGGGGCCACATGGCAGGGAACCCTGTAACCGCTGCCCCTCGTGGATCCAGTTGGGGGGATGCAACCAGGAGGTGAGCGTCTTCTAGAGGATCCCCTGAACCACCCAGCCCGAAGCTCACTTCCCCCACCCCATTCCCCGACCGTCTCGAGAGCTGGGGGCCTCCAGCTCCTCCCTTGAGGTGGAGCAGAGACATCAGCCCGGAGACCCCTCAGGGGGCCCTTTGTCCCGGCCCCGGCGCCTCCCAAAAACCCCTCTGCCATTCAGGGCTCGCGCCATCAAGTACCGACAAGAGAACCAGGAGGCGGTGGGCGGCTTCTTCTCGCAGATCGGAGAGCTCTACGTGGTGCACCATCTCTGGGGTACACTGGCCTGCCCCCCGCCCACGGGCAGTGCGGGGAGAGCCGGGCCTGTGTGCCCCAGGAATGAGGCAGTGCCTTTCCCTCCCACAGCCTACAAAGACCTGCAGTCTCGGGAAGAGACTAGAAACGCAGCTTGGAGAAAGAGGGGTTGGGATGAAAATGTCTACTACACAGGTGAGCCCCTTCGGGGGGGGGGGGGCGCAGTAGGGCCCTTAGAGGTCGTCTGCCAGGACCTCTATTTGAGGATGGACTCTAGCCTCCCCTGGCTCCCTCCGGTGATGTGGAGTTTGCTTTGAAGACCATGAGTTATTGGGGTTCCATCCTGGCGGCTCACTGCCCGTGGTCCAGGCAGGCCTACGTGAGTGCTCTCGGGGATGCCATAGCAACCAGGAGGTCCCTGCCTCCGAGGAGTGGAGTTCGGTGTGCCCTGTGACCTGTTTCCTTGTCTGGAAAATGGTGCCAGTGCCTGCCTTGGAGGGCTGGAGGGAGGTTTCAGGAGCCAGTTTACACAGAGGCTACACCCTGGTTCTGGCACAGAGGAAGCCCACAGCAGATGTCTCCCCGAGAGGTATCTGTCCCTTCGCTGGGCCCCCTGGAACCGCCTGAGTCAGTAGGTGTTGACTGGGCCCTCACTGTGTGCCAGGGACTGTGGTGGGCTTGTGGCCGGGGTGGGGGGAAGGGGCAGGGGGCCCCAGAATGAAGAGGAGCCTGTCCCTGCACTTGAGGAGCTCCCACACTTAAATCAACAGGGTGGAGGGGGTGGGGAGATGTTCTAGTCCACCCTGTCCCCTGGCCCAAGCCTTCACCATACTGTGAGCAGACTGAATAGCTCTGAGCTGGAGGAAGGAGTCTGACTTTAGGTTGACCTGCTCCTGTCCGCAGAGAGAGACAGGAAAGGGAGACAGTTGCACTAAATCAGTTTTTCAGCCCTCAGGCCTCCCAGCTTTTGTCCTGCCAGTCTATACTGCTACAGTTATTTTCTTGATATTTTTCTCTAAATCCCCCTACTTTGTTCTTTGCCTGGCGTTGTCCTAAGCCATAGGGTCTGTGAAATAAATCACGTTTCACTAGGGTAGTTCTTTGGTTGGTTGGTTGGCTTTTTGTTTTCACAAACCCAGGAAAATAAACGTAGAATCACGACGAGCGTTTACACATTGCATTTCATCACCACCTCAGGCCTCCCTTCTCCCAAAGTTCAGAAGACCCGGTGCTCTCCCTGGGCCATTCCAGAAGGACAATGGGGTGTTTGCCGTGCCAGCATCCCAGGCATTCTCCCCCTTCAGACGCCAGTGTCCCGGGCGAGCTGGCCTCATTCGCCCCTGTGACCTCTGCCTCTCCCCGCAGTCCCCCTGGTGCGACACATGGAGTCTCGGATCATGATCCCTTTGAAGATCTCGCCTCTCCAGTGACGCCGCCGCCGCCTCTCCGCCCTCCTCTCTCAGCGCAGCCACGGACAGAGGCGCTCCCAGCCCGGCGGTCTTGGTTTTCTCTCTGATCTGGAAGGACTCTGGGGGCTGGCGCTCGGCTCAGACAACGGGGAGCTGAGGATGACAGAGGTCTGAGGTCTTTGCAGCTCCGCCTGCCCTGACCGTCCCTCCCCTTGAGCTGGAAGCAGTTTTTAATTTCTTTGAATGAAGAACACAACCTTTTATGTCTTCCTACATTCCTCCCCTAACATTCCTCACCTCGAGGCAACCAGACCCCAAGTGTCACCATGGAAAACAACAGTTTAGCTTTCGTTACACTAAAGGTAGTGTGTCTAGTGGTCAGAGGTGGGGTGGGAAGGGAAGAGGTTAAAGCAGACCAGGCTCTTGGGGAAATTTCCTGGTCTCCACTGGCCATCCACTTGCTGGACAGTCTGAGCTACGTCCCTCCTGCTGGGGAAAAGCATAGAATTACAAGAAGTAAAGGGAAATCCTCAAGTTAGTAAAGTCAGCAGCAGGAGGTCCACCTCATTAACCCAGAAAGGCTGGGGGAATGGAGCCGGAAAGGATCTGGGGCCAGGAATCAGAATGGAACCGAACAAGAACCAGGAACCCAGAAGGTAGAACTTAGAATTCAGAACCTGGGTTGGAACAGCAGAACTTGGACTACAGAGTGGGGGAAGTAGATAGCACAGAGGTCACAGACCACTTGGGAGAGTTTCCTGCTGCAAGAGAGCTGAAAGAGGCTCATCTCTTACCCTCCACACAATGAGGCTGAAGACTTGAAAGTGTCATTGAGCCTGTCTGTGCAGGGAGTCTCCTGCCCTCCCCTTCCCTCCAGTAGGCAGATACTGCGCCAGGTTCTGTGTTTGTCCTCACCCGGCATCCCTTTTCTCCAACCACGTTTGATCCCCCTCTCATTCTTCTGGGCCACTGGGGAGTGACCTCCACGCCTCATGAACCTCTGGGTAGGTTGATTCTGCCTCCCTTGTGCTGGAAAACTTGTGCTGGAATTGCTGATGGAACCAATTAAATGTTTACTATAAACCATGGTGTCTTAGCATCATCTGCGAGGAACTCTGGTAGGTGCTCCAGGCAGGGCCAGCTTCCCAGGTCCAACTGCTGATTTGCCTGGTACGGTACTGTGCTTCCTGAGCTACTCTCAAGGAGGACCTCCCCATGGCAGAAGGAAGTATAGGGATTCAGGACATCAGTGTTTCTACCTCCAGGTAAAGTTTTACACCAAAGTCCTGAACCTGCCCATGCAGTTCCTACCAGGGGTAGAAAACACGTGACGCTCTGAAACGATTAATTAGGATGGGAACTGCCTCGGCAAATCAGGCCAAAACTAGGAAAACTGCCGGTGCTCCTGTGGGAGAAACACGTGTAAGACGGAGTTACTGCCCTCCCTGGCTTGCTCCCCTCAATAGTGTGGGATGTTAGGGTGAATATGGTGGTTAAGAACCCAGGTTATGGAGGCAAAATTCACAGGGGTCCAAATCTTCTTCATACTGCCACACTTTAAAATATTTTTAACTTATTAATTTTAGAAACACCGATTTGTTGATGCATTCATTGGTTGATTCTTGTATGTGCTCTAACCTGTGGAGCTACCAGGGCCCCACTTTTGTGTTATCTCGGGCAAAAGACATTCGTTCAACAAATACTTGGCAGGGAGCCTACTAGTAGCGGGCATCAAGGTGCTGGGGAAGGCGTGAATGAAACACCTTGAGTGTTTGCCCTGGTTTTATTTATTTATTTATTTATTTATTTTATAGAGAGGAAGGGAGAGGGATAGAGAGTTAGAAACATCGATGGGAGAGAAACCTCGATTCAGCCGCCTCCTGCACACTCTCCACTGAGGTATGCCCGCAACCAAGGTATATATATGCCCTTGACCAGAATCGAACCTGGGACCCTTCAGTCCACAGGCGGATGCTCTATCCACTGAGCCAAACCCCAGGGCGTGTTCGCCCTGCTTTAAGAGGGCAGCGTGAGGTGATGGCAGTGCGGATCCTCCCTGGCAACCCAGTTGCCTCAGCCCCTGACGCCCAAGTCACCAAACTGCACCCAACGCTGCGGGCCGCCTGCCATTGTAGGCTTTCGAGTCCCGCTTCCGGTTCCCACGCTTCGCTTCCGGCCTCCGTGCCTCACTTCCGGCCGCTCACTCCTTCCTTCCGCTTCTCTATGGTGCGCGGGCTGCAGTTCCCCTGGCCGGCCCCTTGAAGTGAGTGAGTGGAACCCCGGGGCGGTTCGGGGCGCGGAGTGGGCTGAGGAGGGGTCGGGACCCCGGAAGGGCGGCAGGCGAGGCCGGGGCCTCCGGGACGGAGGGCCGCGCCGCCGGGGGGCGTCGCGGGGCTGGAGTCGGCCCGGGTTGTCCGTGCTCAGGGCCGCTGCGCGCTCAGTGGCTCTTGTGGGACAGGCCGGCTGCGGCACCCCGAGCCGCCCGTTGCAGCCCTGAGACGGCGAGGACGAAGGTGGCGGTGAAAACAGCGCCATTTATTGGGCTCCCGCGTGTGAAAGACACTTCTGACTGGGTCCAAGCCGTCGTTGCTCACACTGACGCCTTCCGGGTCTTACCTTGTGGCTGTCGCCTTTGTGGGTTTGGCCAAAATCAACTTACCGTGTAGGACTGTTGACTAAAGGTGCTTAGTGGAGTCGCTTAAAAAACATGTTATATTGATTTTTAGAGAGAGAGAAACATCGATTTTTAAAGTGAGAAGGAAACATGGATGGGTTGCCTTTCATAGGCACCCAGACGTGGGGCCGGGGTGAATCTAAACTCAACCTGGCTATGTGTCCTGACTGGGAATCGAACCCGTAACCCTTTGGTGCTCCACCCAATGAGCCACCCAGTCAGGGCTTCATCGAGTCCCTTTTAAAATTTAAATTTACTTGAAACGTTATCGTCTGTCATAAATGTGAATCTCTGTTGGCTTGTCATATGCAGAAGGCTGTGATAAAAAATTAACATATTTAAAATGAAGACAGATTCTTGTTCACGATTCCAGCCAGATCTCCGTGTCTGAGGATCTGAGTTAGAGGCCCTTTGTTCACCAAGGAACATCGGGGTTCATCGATGTTAAAGGAGGGAAATAAAGACCCGCCTTTGGCCCTGACCTGTGTGGCTCAGTGGACAGAGCGTCGGCCTGCAGACTGAAGGGTCCCAGGTTCGATTCCGGTCAAGGGCATGGACCTTGGCTGTGGGCACATCCCCAGTAGGGGGTGTGCAGGAGGCAGTGGATAGATGTTTTTTTCTCATCGATGTTTCTGACTCTCTATCCCTTTCCCTTCTTTGTAAAAACACAATAAGATATGCTTTTTTTTAAAAAAGATGCTCCTTTGAAGCCATTGGCAGAGTCGCTTCCTCCTCCGTGTCCACCATCCTTGAAGATCACGAGTGTACCACTCGAGACCCCGCTCCCCGTCTTCATCGCCTTCCCCGTGGAGGGCGTTCCCATGTTCACGGCCGCAGCCACCCCTGAGGTAGGGACCTTTTTCTCGCGGGGTCTGTGAGGGGGACACAGGCCCAGAGAAACGTGCAGTGACTGTCCCAGGACTCGGACTCCATGCAGCTCAGGGCTCCCCTGACTCCACTACCATGCGCTGTCGGCTCCCTCGCCGATGGCTGGTGACTGATTTGTTGGGGTTCAGGAGGGGTGCTGCCCACCTTGGGGCTGTGGTGGCAGCCAGGAGAGAGCGCAGAGGGAGGATGCTGCGTGATCCGAGAGCTCCATGAAATGTGGGCTCTGCTCTCTCTCTTTTTTTTTTAATATATTTTTATTGATTTCAGAGAGGAAGGAAGAGGGGGAGGGAGATAGAAACATCAATGATGAGAGGGAATCATTGATCGGCTGCCTCCTGCACCCTCCCTTCCCCCCACTGGGGTTCGAGCCTGCAACCTGGGCATGTGCCCTGACCAGGAATCAAACCCGGGACCCGTCAGTCCGCAGGCTGACACTATCCATGGAGCAACACCGGCCAGGGCTAGGCTCTGCTCTCTTAAATGTTAGGGGTCACCAGGGAGTTGACGGCATCCCCAGCTGAGCCGGTGGCTGGAGGAGGCACAATAATGTGGGCAGAGCACTGAGGGGACTCCAGCTGTGTGAGCAGGGACGAGTCCCTCTGCTTTCTGGCCCTGTGTGCTCATCTACAAAACGGTGCTTGCTCTTACCCGAAAGGTTTGTATAAAGAGCAGATGAGAACATTACCCATAAAGCACTTAGTTCAAGGGCTAGCTCACCGCAGTGGTGTCGGGGACGTGCCGTCGGCCGCGCTGAGGCGTTCGGTTGGTGGCGTGGTGGTGGTGCCCTTATGGGAGGTGGAGGAGAGGGAGACGAGTTCATTTTAGACAGGCTGAGGGGTGACCCCTTCCCCCCTTTTACAGAGGATTTAATTGCAGCTTTTGAGGGTTGTCTTTTTTCCTTTTAAATCCCCACCCAGAAGAAGAAGAAGAAAACACGAAAAAATAAATCCTCACCTGGGAATATGCTTAAAGAGAGGAAGGGGGGGAGAGAGAGAGACATCGATCGGTTGCCTCCCGTACGCACACCGACCGGGGACCGAGCCCACAGCCTTGTGCACGGACGACGCCCCGCCAACAGAGCTCCCCGCCAGGGCTTCAGGGTTGCACTTCTCTTGAGTTGCCGGGGTGTAAATGAGCACAGCTGCTCGTCAGACTTAGGCTTTCTGACCACAGGAAAATCTCAGAGGCTTTCTCCTCTTCCCAGGTCTCTTCCTGACCTCCCCAAACAACCATGTCGTCAGAGTCGAGCAAGAAGCGGAAGCCCAAAGTGATTCGAAGCGAAGGAGCGCCAGCGGAGGGGAAGCGGAACCGTTCTGACGCCGAGCAGGTGAGCTGGCCAGGCCGCCGTGCTGCTGAGAAACCAGTGGGCTCTGGCCGTGGGTTTGCAGCCGAGAGGCACAGGGACAGCCTTCCAGTAAGCCTCTGTTTAATGAGGTGCCCAGAATGCACTTGGCTCTACAAAGCCCGAGCCTCCCCATCGGTTGTAGCTACAGCATCCCAAGAACCAAGAAGCCTTTTTTTTTTCAATTCTTTATTGTTGAAAGTATTACATGTGTCTCCTTTTCCCCCATTGATCTCTCCCCGGCCGCTCCTGCCCCCCAGCACACGCCCTCACCCCCCTACTTGTGTATCCATTGGTTATGCTTATATGCACGCATGCAAGCCCCTTGGGTGATCTCTTACTGCCACTCCCCATTTTTTGTTTTGTTTTGGTCCCCCTCACTACATTCTGAATCTGTCACTAAGCGTGCGTTACTTTATAATCAGAAGAGAGGACTGATTTTCCATTTTGAAAAGAAGAAAAACATTTGATTTGAGGACTAGATCCTTTGGAGACCTGCTTTGGGGTTCCATTGTTATTGATCTCGGCCCATGTCCCTGGTCCCGGCTGGGAGACTTTTGCTCCCTACTCCCGGCCCGTGTCCTTGCCTCCACAGGAAGGTAAATACTACAGTGAGGAGGCGGAGGTGGACCTGCGGGACCCAGAAAGAGACTATGAGCTGTACAAGTACACGTGCCAGGAGCTGCAGAGACTCATGGCCGAGATCCAGGACCTGAAGAGCAGGGGAGGCAAGGATGTGGTAAGGAGTGGAAGAGGCGAATGTGAACCTGGTGGGTCTGCACGGATGCACCTGTGTCGCACTTACCAGAGAGAGCCCATCCTGACCTTGGCCTCCTGACCTAGCCCTGACTAGGTCATTGGGGCCTGGGCGCTCTAGGGACCTGCCTGTTAATTTATTGGACCTTCTTATCACCACCCACTCACAGATGACGTTAATGAAAGTACAGAATAATGAATTTTTAAAATATATTTTATTGATTTTTTTTACAGAGAGGAAGGGAGAGGGAGAGAGAGCTAGAAACATCAATGAGAGAGAAACATCAATCAGCTGCCTCCTGCACACTTCCCACTGGGTATGTGCCCGCAACCAAGGTACATGCCCTTCACCGGAATCGAACCTGGGACCTTTCAGTCTGCAGGCCGTGCTCTATCCACTGAGCCACACCGGTTTCGGCAAGATTTTAGGTCTCTTGTGTGCGATATGTAAGACCAGATGTTTTGATGCATTGCCTGCGCTTGCTCCATGTTCAGTCCTGTTAACTTTGGTCCAAGCAGAAAGGGCTTTTTCCCCTGAGAACCTTAAGCCCTTCCCTTGTACAGCGAGTTCTTTCCTTTCTCTCTGACTCTTGTGGGTCTGCCTCCTCTGGCCTTATTTTGGAGCCTGAGGAAGCGAGCCAGTGCCCATTCTCTCGGTTTACCGGTTCTCCTTTGCTCGCAGGCAGTTGAGATTGAAGATCGCAGGATCCTGAGCTGTGTTCATTTCATGACCCTAAAGAAGCTTAACCGATTAGCCCACATCAGGTTGAAGAAAGGACGCGATCAGACCCATGAGGTAGGAGTTGAGAGGTTTAGCCCGCCTCCTCCCTTTCCCTTCTCCATGTCCTTTATCCCTTTTTCTGAGTTCACTGCCGCTCTGCTCTGCCCGCCCCACCCCAACTTGCCCCCCTCACCTCTGACCTTGTCCTCCTTTCAGGCCAAGCAGAAAGTAGACGCCTATCACCTGCAGCTCCAGAACCTGTTGTATGAGGTGATGCACCTGCAGAAGGAGATCACTAAATGTCTGGAGTTTAAGTGAGTTTTGGGGAATGGCTTCGGCAAGATGGTCGTTGGTAACTGCGTTTTCCTCCACAGCCCCGTGTGAGCTAGTCTCTTTAAAAAAAAAACGATGATTATGGAGACCACAGGGTCCGGGAGGAGGGTGAATAGATGGCCGTGAGTGGGAAGGTTGGAGGCAGTAGATTCAGGCTGCACACCGAAACTCCAAAGCCTGTCTGACCATTTGGAGTTTTGAGCTCTGCACCTGGTCAGAAGCAGCTGTCTCTCCCCAGAAGGGGCCTTTGCATTCATTACCAGTTTGATTTCTGAGCAGCCTTGTGGGGACAGCTCACCTCCAGGCATGTCCTTTTAACCTTTTGGCCCAGTTTTCATCTCTAAAGGTCCAACAGTTCCTTTCTGCAGATGAATTAGAACCGGAATTTCTTGCTGCTTAGCTGCCTTTGTGTGAACAAGCGAGAGTTTGGCAGTGTTCTCTTTAAAATGTAATAATGCCTCTTGGCAAGCTCACTGAGAGGTGAGAAGGGAGGAAGAGGTAGAAGAGAAGGGCACATCTTCTTGCTTGGTCAGACCCATTTTCACCAGCTGAAGGTGTTCTCTGTGATAAATTTGGGGTGGGTGGCACATTAGACATTGGGTCTAGCTTATTTTTAATAATATGATGATTTTTGAGGACTCTTTATCTGCTCCACAAATTCATCACATAGTAATCCTATATAATAAAAGCCTGATAAGCCAAGTGTCTGGTCATCCGTTCAATCAAAGTGCAATATGCTAATGATGTGCTAAGGCCACTCAACTGCTCTCTGTGATGTGAACTAGCCACCAGGGGACAGACGCTCCCACCAGTAGGTTAGCTTGCTGCTGGAGTCCAGCCAATCAGGAATGAGCGAGACAGGCCAAACACACTCTGGAGCCCTCCCACAGTCCCAAACTGGCCAACCTCCCATGTCCCTCCCCAGCCCTCATCATGCACCGGTGGGGTCGCTCGGTCTGGCCTGTGCCCTCACAATCTGGGTTGAGGGACTCCCCCCCACCCTCGCCCCCAGTGCATGAATTTTGTGCACTGGGCCTCTAGTACTTAAATACTAATATCAGGTCTGTATCTGAGTTAATAGCATTGTACCATTGCCACTTTCCTGCTTTTGACTTAGTACAGTTTAAAAAGGTATTGTTATTGGAGACACTCAGGGGAAGGGTACATGGAGAAAATAAACTCACTCCAGGTGTAAGAATGCATGCGATGCCCCAGCCTGTAACCGTTGCTCCGATGAAAGCTGACAAACCCAAAATGCAATGGAACTGGGCCCTTGGAGAGGCCAGTGGCCCTGGAGTGAGGCATGTCCCTGCGTAGCTGTAGACCTGGGCTAAGGGGGTGTACGTGGGGAGGAACTGGGCGCCTGCTTAAGCCACAGTTCGGGTTCCTAAGAACGGCAGCTTGACATGTGTTTCTGTCTACAGGTCAAAGCATGAAGAAATCGATCTGGTCAGCGTAGAGGAGTTTTATCAAGAGGCCCCCCCAGACATCAGCAAGGCAGAGATCACCATGGGGGACCCTCACCAGCAAACCCTTGCCCGTCTGGACTGGGAGCTGGAGCAGCGGAAAAGGTGGCTTTCCTCCTCCCTGACCTTGTTAACCTGTGCAGACCCGGCCCTTCAACCACGGGGACAGGACCTGGTTATGATCCACAGTCAGACAGCAAAGCTCTGTGCAAGCAGCAGAATAGTCTCGAAGACCAAACCCTTTTGTGATGCACTCACACCTGCCAGTTCAGATTTCGCCAACTGCTTCCCGAGGGGGGTTGGGATTGCTTAAGGCTGATAACGGGAAGTTGGAGTAATCTTTCTTTTAAAATTTTAGCACCTAAGAGCTAAATACCTTTTGTACCATAAATCTAGTTTTGATTTTGCCTTTTCCCCCTGTGGTATTTTTAAAGCTTTGCAAACATTATTTTAGAAGGTTGTACGGCATTCCATGTATGGACAAATTGTAATTCACATAAACGTTCCCTGATTGGATTGGACTGTTTTTCATTGAGAAGCAGCTGTTTTTATCCTTTGCCTTTTTAGATTATAGAATGTGTTCTGGGCCTTTGGTCCATGTTATAAACTTAACAAGTACTAAGTCTGATGCTTAGGGATTGGTGTCAGTTTTTAGCAGACGGGCCTGCCACTCCCCTGTGCTCCCGGCACAGGCTCAACTGTGAGTGTTGTATCCTGTGGCTGGGGTCCTCCCCCCCGCCCCCACCCCACTCCAGCCACTCTGGCCTCATTTGAGTCCTGTAGCTGTTAGGTCCACATGTTGGTGAAAGTTTATTGCCTCTGGAGGTAAGAAATAGAGCAGATGATGACATGGGGTATTCCCTAGATTGTCACAGCTCTTTGGCCCCTTGAATGTGGCTCTTCCACAAAACACCACGGCCTGGCGAGTCTATTGTGAAGAAGTGGCGTTAGAAGAAGTTTAGGTTTAAAAAATTGGGCTCTCAAAAGAAATGTCAATCGTTGTCCTGTTGATATCTGGCTCTGTGGACTGATGAGTTTGCCGACCACTGCCCTAGAGGTTATGGACGGCCTCTGGAGCCACAGGCCTGGAGTCAAGGCCTAGCTCCGAGCTTGCTCTTCCCTGGGTGACCGGGCAGGTCACCCAGCTCCCTGTGCCTTCCCGTCCCCTGTGGGCATCGAGAAGACCCTGTCTTCCAGGGTTGTTGGTGGTGTGTTTTTTTTTGTTGTTGTTGTTGCTTGTTTTTAACACACAAGGTTTTTATTTTTTCATTTTTTCTAAATATATTTTTATTGATTTTCAGAGAGGAAGGGGAAGGGAGAGAGAGAGAGAAACATGAATGATGAGAATCATTGACTGACTGCCTCCTGCACACCCTCTGCTGGGACCGAGCCCACAACCCGGGCCGTGTCCTGACCGGGAATTGAGCTGTGACCACCTGGTTCATAGGTCACCGCTCAACCCCTGAGCCACACCGGCTGGCTCTCACAGGGTTTTCATAAAGAGCAACATGCAGTCATGCTGATAAAGAGTTCTTCAAAGTGCCAGCATGCAGTGCATGCTAGGTAAGCGTTAGTTCAGCCCGGCTGCTTTCATCAGCTGGATCCTGACCATGAACGGGGGTGTCGGGATGTCTCTGGAGAGCCTCTGGGGACAGTGCTCTGTCCCTTCCCAACAGGCTGGCGGAGAAGTACCGAGAGTCCCTCTCCAACAAGGAGAAGATCCTTAAAGAGATCGAAGTGAAGAAGGAATACCTGAGCAGCCTCCAGCCTCGCCTGAACAGCATCATGCAGGTGAGTACCTTCCCCAAAACCCTCACCCCATCGGCCTCGGCTTTGCCTCCACTGAAGAGGAGGCTGCAGCCATGTCTCCCTGTGGGCTTGCCAGGTGTGTCACCCTCCCCCGAGTTAGAGTCTAGTTCGAGGATGGTCCTGGGAGGAGGAAAGCTGGCCAGGTGGACCAGGGACACAGACTCAGATTTACCTGGAGTGCTTTCTTTTTGTTTGTTTTGTTCATCCTCTCCCGAGGATATCTTTTCCATGGATTTTTAGAGCCAGTTGAAGGGAAGGAAGAGGAGAGAGAGGGAAAGAAACATCAGTGTGAAAGAGACACATCGATTGGATGCCTCCCATATGCTTTCCGACTGGGGCCAGGGATCTAACCCAGGTATGTGCCCTGATCTGGAATCGAACCCAGGACCCTTGGGTGTATAGACCAACACTCCAACCACTGAGCAACACTGGCCAGCATTATCCCAAAGTCTTATACCAGGAAAATCCGTTTTTTTTATTTTTATTTATTTATTTTAATGAACATTAATTCCATTTGGTATTTTTATTTTTAATATTTTATTGATTTCACAGAGAGAGGGGGAGAGAGAGAAAGAGAGAGAAACATCAATGATGAGAGAAATTGCCAATCAGCTGCCTCCTATATGCCCCCTCACTGGGGGTCGAGCCTGGGACCTTTTATTCTAAAGGCCAGTGCTCTATCCACTGAGCCAAGCCGGCCAGGGCAAAACCCATTTTTTATTTTTTTATTTTATTTTATTTTTTTTTTATATTTTATTGATTTTTCACAGAGCGGAAGGGAGAGGGATAGAAAGTCAGAAACATCGATGAGAGAGAGACATCGATCAGCCGCCTCTTGCACGCCCCCTACTGGGGATCTGCCCGCAGCCAAGGTACATGCCCTTGCCGGAATCGAACCTGGGACCCTTCAGTCCGCAGTCCGACGCTCTATCCACTGAGCCAAACCGGTCTCGGCCAAAACCCATTTTTTAAAAAAAAAAGATTTTTTTTTATTGATTTTTAGAGAGGGAGGAAGGAAGAGGGAGAGAGAGAAAAACATCAGTGTAAGAGGGAAACATTGACCAGCTGCCTCCTGCACCCCCTGACCAGAAATGGAACTGGCCACCTTTCGGTGTACGCTTGGACGCCCACCAACCGAGCCCCCCCGCGAGCAGGCCGGCTTTTGCAAAGTCTTTGGTTTGCCCCCTGCATGGTTTTTGCCAGCCGCCGACGGCTGTGGGTGCCTCAGAGTGCTTTTGTGGGTCCTGTGAGACCCCTGATTGTGCCTCAGGGGCCGATCTTCAGTAGATCACACACTCTGAAGAGGACGTGACTCATGTGAAAGCGCTAGGTGCCCAGGAGGAAAAGTCCCTCTTTTCCTGTAAGTCGTACTGTCTTTCTGCGCAGGAGGCCTGGTGTTGTTTGCTTTGTGAGGCCAGATTTGGTCCAAGCCCCTACATGTTCATACAGCAGTAAATGGTTCATAGGAAGGAACTTGGCAAGAGGACCCCAGAGAAGTCACCAATTCCCTTTTCAGGGGTTTAGCAGATCTACATTTCCTCCCTTCCACACGAGGCATAGAATTAGAATTGTTAACACAAATATTCCCAGTAACACTTTACAATGGGATAAGGGACAGAACAAAAATGAAAACTAAGAGTGTGGACAGTACTTAGTTTTTCCTGTTAATATGCCTTGCATATAGTTAGGTTTGTAAAGCGATTGTACTGATTTACGGACATTTCCTTCAGCACTGTAAGAAAGGTCTCATTGGCCCTGGCTGTTTGGCTCAGTGGATGGAGTGTCGGCCTGCGGACTGAAAGGTCCCAGGTTCGATTCCGGCCAAGGGGGGACATGCCTGGGTTGTGGGCTTGATCCCCATTAGGGGGTGTGCAGAAGGCAGCCAGTCAGTGATTCTCTCTCATCATTGTTATTTCTTTCTCTCCCTCTCCCTTCTTCTCTGAAGTCAATAAAAATATTTTTTTTTTTAAAAAAGAAAGTTCTAATTGCTCCTCATCCTCTTCAACGTTTGCAGGCTTCCCTCCCAGTGCAGGAGTACCTGTTCATGCCTTTCGACCAGGCTCACAAACAGTATGAGACGGCCAGACACCTGCCGCCTCCCCTCTACGTCCTCTTCGTCCAGGCCACCGCGTATGGGCAGGCCTGTGGTGAGTTCGGGGCCTGGTGCAGAGGGGCTGTGGGAGCAGCAGCAGTGGCTGATGGGGTCCTAGGAAAGCTCTAGGCCCTGCTCAGACGCCCTCAGGTGACCAGTGCCGCCTCCCCTGTGCACCACCCAGCATGGCTGCTTGGACTGTCTAGCCTGAGGCTGGACTAAACGGATGGGCATTTCAGAATGGATGGCTTTGAATCTTCGATGACCCAGCTGGTCTCCTGCTGGTGCGGTGCCCAGGCAGCCCAAAGCACGCTTGGCAGGTGGATTGGCACCTTTGCTCAGCTTCAGAAGCCGAACACAGGTCCCCGCCAGCTCTCCTGGGCTTTTCCACACCCCAAACAGGCTGCATGCCGTTCCGGTGAATTGCCCAGTGAGGGACTGTCCTCGTGATAAGCTTAAAGGCAGCCCTTTACTCCTCCAGGGTTTTGAGACGTTTTGGAGACCCGGCCTCTTGCTCTACTTCCGCTTTCACCCCTTCACCCCCACCAGTGTATGCCTTTCCTCCCAGCTGTAGGCACCACCTCATCACCGTCTCTCTTCTTATGTCTTCTGGGTCCTTGTGGTCCTCTCCCTCCCTGTTGTCCTCCCTCCCCGTTGTCTTCCCTCCTGTTTCCATCATCAGCTCATATGAAATCCTCCCAGCCCCCTAGACAGGGTGAGTAATTCTCTTTTCCGTTTAAACCCCAACCTGTGTCCATTCTCATTTCACTGTCCAATTTCAGGACTAAATTCCTCAAAAGTTTGACAGTGGTCGATGGGGGCAACCAGCTTATTTGGGGTAAGGTGTGATGGGGCATGCAGGTTTGCCAGAGAGAATAGTGGTCGGCTACCTGGGAATATTATCCCTGTGGCTTGCCCCTCAGGGGAAGTTTGTCATCCCACAATTGGACAGGTCGTTTCAGGCTTCTGTTACTGTCTGGAATCTGTGTGCTCTTTTGAATGGTCTGAAAGGGGAGCTGGTCTGTCTGATCTCCCAGCTCTAGACCCACAGGGCTCTACAAGGCAGGCCCAGGCGTCTCTCAGGAAGATGGTGGGTCTGGTGCATGGTTCTTGAGATGCCAAGCTCAAGTTGAATAGATCGGGTCTTGAATAGAACTGAGCTTGATTCAGGCCTAGGACTGGACTGCAGGGTCCGAGTTTCTGCCCACTGTCCTGCCTCCCAGTGAAATGTCACAGTGCCAGCGGGTGCCTGGCATGTGGACCGAGAGAATGAACACTCGGTCGGGTGGAAGCCATTATTTCTGGGATGTGACAGTTACGGGTTTCTGCTTGAGAACCGTTGAGGCATTTGGCAGGAGAGCACCGTGCAGCCTTAGGCCCGAGGCTGGGATTTCTGCACCTTGGTCTGAGCCAGAAACCGGGGTGCTCAGCACCGTCTCAGGTCCTACTTGCCCGGGAATCTACACTTTGGGGTTTACGAAGTGTCCCACCTGTTTCTCCGTCTGGAGAAAGGGCTTTTGTCCCCCCACCCCGGTCAGGGAGGAGCTGTGACAGAGGCAGAAGCGATGCTGGCCCAGAGCTGGCCTGCCTGTAGCTGAGCTGCTGCCCGCGGCGGCTGTCACACAAAGCTGCTTCTTGCCCCCAGATAAGACGCTGTCTGTGGCGATCGAAGGCAGCGTGGACGAAGCCAAGGCCCTGTTTAAACCTCACGAGGAATCCCAAGGTAATGTGCCGGTCAGGATCCGCCCCCAAGGCTTCTGTGGCGGGCTCCGGGGACGCTACGTCACCACCTGGGGGCAGTGCTGGTCCTTTGGAAGTTAGCTGCACTGGGTTTGTTTACGAAGGAGCTTGACTGTTACGTTCAGGGGGGACAGGGAAAGCCCTGCCTGTGGGTGTCAGCCCTGCGCCCACCAGCTCACTAGACCAGCCTCAGCCTCAGTTTAGTTACCTGTCCAAACAGGGTAGTAATGCCGCATGTAGAATTATGTGAATGAAACAAGGCCATGCATGCAAAAGCCCTTAGCATCATCCTCAGCACATGGCAACCACTCAAATTATATGAGGTGCTGTCACTGTTACTTTATTACTATTATTGCTACCACCACTACTGGTGGAGGGACTTATGATCCATCGGAGAACATTAAAAAACATGTAAGAAACTCTAAAAGATGAGTTTTTCTTGCATCATCATGTTTTCTATACTGAATATGAAGCAGCAAGTTAACTTATCCTAAAAAAAAAATGTATAAACGACAGAGAGTCTGGGCCCCTTTCTGCCCTGGGGTGAGGCGCTTTAAGGGAGCATCGGGAGCCCCTCCACTCTACGGCCTTCTCCCTGTGTCTGTAGATGACGAGAGCGACTCGGATGCCGAGGAGGAGCAGACCACGGTGAGAGCCCATTCCCCTTGTGGGCGTGCCTAGCAGCTGCCCTGGGGCCTGCTGGTTGGCGGGTGCCATCCTTCCCGGAAGCAGAAGAAGGGTGTGAAAGGAAAGGGCCGCTGGGAGCCCGGCCGCTGCACAGCTGAAGCACAGGTCCCAGGCAGCAGTGCTGCGGCCCCGGCCGGCAGGGAGAAGGAAGGGAGAGGTTTTGCACGGCCAGTGCTCATCACGGCCCCTCTTCCCTTTGTCCAGAAACGCCGGCGACCCACGCTGGGGGTTCAGTTGGATGACAAACGCAAGGAGATGCTGAAGAGGCACCCACTGTCCGTCATGCTGGACCTCAAGTGCAAAGGTCTGGCTCCCCTTGTTCCGGGGCCCGTGGCACTTGGGAGTTCAGCCAGCTGTGGGCGCGCAGGGCCCAGGAAGGCAGGGGGCCTTTGCCCAAGAACAGACTCTGGTTTCCTGTTTCTCTGATGATCTTCATGGTCAGGTTCATGGTATCGTTGTGTCTTATTCCTGGTGGTGTAAACTCGGGTCCACTCGGGGGTCACTGCATCACTCCCTTTCCATACTGTACTTGTCAGAAGCAGGGTCTGTAAGACCAGCCCACACTCAGGGAGGGAAACGGAGATCCACCTTTTGGGGAGAGAAGTAACAAAGAATTTGTAGACGCTAAGCTTTCTTTCCCTCAACATTAAATTGCCATTGAGTTTTTGTCTTTATAGTAAAACTAGAGGCCTTGTGCACAAAATTTGTGCAAGGGCGGGGTTTCCTCAGCCCAGCCTGCACCCTCTCCAATCTGGAACCCTTCAAGGGATGTCCAACTGCCCATTTGGCCCGATCTTACCTGATAGGATCGGGCCTAAACAGGCAGTCGGACATTCCTCTCACAATCCAGGATTGCTGACTCCCAGCTGCTCACCTGCCTGGCTTCCTGATTGCCCCTAAACCGCTTCTGCCTGCCAGCCTGATCACCCCCTAACCATTCCCCTGCCAGCCTGATTGAAGCCTAACTACTCCCCTGCCAGCCTGGTTGCCCCTAACTGCCCTCCCCTGCAGGCCTGGTCACCCCTAACTGCCCTCCCTTGCAGGCTTGGTCCCTCCCAACTGCCCTCCTCTGCTGGCCATCTTGTATCCACATGGGGGCAGCTATCTTGTGTGTTGGAGTGACAGTTAATTTGCATATTGTTCTTTTATTAGATAGGGTATCTTAAAGCCTCATTGACTTCCCTTTCTATAAAACTAATAACTCTGCTCTCCTGTTTCACTCATGCATTTCTTTCTCTCCCTCCCCGTCCAGATGACAGCGTGCTGCACCTGACCTTCTACTATCTCATGAACCTCAACATCATGACAGTAAAAGCCAAAGTGACAACTGCCACGGAGCTCATCACCCCCATCAGTGCAGGGTATGAGCAGGCGTGGCGGAGGGCGACAAGGGAGGGGGCTGTGACGAGAGGCGGGTGCTGGGCTGCTCGGTTTCTCCTCTGTCTCTGAGAGGTTGGTGTCTACTCTGAATTCTGTCATGTCACTGGGTCTGGAAGTCCTGGCACATCACTGGTATTTGGAAAGCACTCACCGACTTGACTTAGTGACGTCCTCCTGCACAGCAGATGACAAAAGTGACTGCGGCAGACTGCAGAGCGAGGAGGTGGGGCAGAGTAACAGCTTTTTACAGCCAGTGTTGAAAGAGCATGAAAATGAAAATGAGATTTGGCACGTTATCAGGTTCACAGATTTTCTTTTTCTATCACAAGGTGCTGGGATTTTCACTTTACAACTCAGCTCAATCCCAGATGGTTCTTTTTTATTTTTTTAATGTATTTTATTGATTTTTTACAGAGAGGGAGGGAGAGGGCTCAGTTGTCGAGCATGGACACATCAACCAAGAGCTCACCTAGTCCAGTGGTCGGCAAACCTTGGGTCGCAAGCCACAGTTTGCCGCTCTGTTGACTAATGAGTTTGCCGACCACTGACCTAGTTGATTCCCAGTCAGGGCACATGCCCAGTTTCGGGCTCAGTCTCCAGGAGAGGGCATGCAGGAGGCAGCCAATCAAAGATTCCCTCTCTCCCTCTCCTTCTCCCTCTCAAATCAATAAAAACTTAAAAAAAAAAAACTTGATTCTTCCATTAAGATTTGTCAATTAGAAACCCTTATGTGCAGTTTTAGCTATTGTGTTTTATTTTGGTTGATTATTTTGGTTGTTAGTAATAGTCACTAAATCTTGGCCAAAGACTGGCAATTCTTACTTATTTTCTAGCCAGTTTTCCATGTGAGGCAGTGAAAGGGCCAGACCTTGCTGGGGGATAGTGAGGACAGAGGTCTGGGAGAGACAGAGAACAGAGAAGAGCCAAAAGCTGCCGCTGCCGCAGTATCAAGTCCCGAAGTCATTTCAAGGGCTCAGAGTAGCAGGATTAGCTTTTCTGCCTGAGCTGCTCCTGATGCTATTCCTGAAAACATGGAGAACTCTGGGCTGGTTGAGGGAAAGAGTGGGCCCTGTTGTCCTTTGGGATCGGATTACTCTGTTATTATGCTCCCCCCAACTCTCTTCTCTGCGTGTCACACTTAATTATGGGCTGTTCCCTAGCCATTCCAGCTGGGTGGCGGTGGCGGTGGCGTCGCTGTCTTTCTGTCCATGGCACTGGGCCACCTTGTCTCCAGTGCAGGTGCTGATGTCTTTTTCTTCCAATATAAAGGGGGCATGTTCTTGTGAGTAGCGTGAAATTTGGTCCAAGTGTGGTAGACACAGCACCAAAGTTGCACACTTCCTTTCTGAGGTAGAAAGGGATCTTTCTGCTTCTATAAAAATTATTTCTGTTTCCAATGTTATAGGGCTTTGCTCCCCGAGGTAAGGCCCTGATCTCCATATAACTTTGAAGGGATAGGGTTTTTTGTTTTTTGTTTTATTTTATTTTGTTAGTTTTTATTGCTTTTAGAGGGAGGGGGACAGGAGAGGGATAGAGAGATGAAAACATCGATGAGAAAGGACCTCATCGATCAGCTGCCTCCTGCATGCCCCCTGCTGGGGATGGAGCCCCAAACCCAGGCATGTGCCCTGAAGACTGAGAATCAAACCAGCAGCCTTGTTCCTGAGCCAACATTCAACCACTGAGCCACACTGGCCAGATGGATAGGTTTTGTTGTTGTTCTTGTTGGTTTAAACATATTTTATTGACTTTTTTACAGAGAGGAAGGGAGAGGGATATAGAGTGAGAAACATCGATCAGCTGCCTCCTGCACACCCCCTACTGGGGATGTGCCTACAACCAAGGTACATGCCTTTAACCGGAATCGAACCTGGGACCTTTCAGTCCGCAGGCCAATGCTCTATCCACTGAGCCACACCGGTCAGGGCAGTACTACTGTCATTTTTTAAAATATATATTGTTACTGATTTCAGAGAGGAAGGAAGAGGGAGAGAGCAACAGAAACATCAAGGATGAGAATCATTGATCAGCTGCCTCCTGCACTCCCCTTATTGAGAATTGAACCTGGAACCCGGGCATGTGTCTTTAACCGGAATCAAACTTGGGACCCTTCAGTCCACAGGCTGACGCTCTATCCACTGAGCCAAACCAGCTAGGGCAGTACTACTGCCTTTTTTGTGTGTGCAGACCTCAGCTCCAGCACTTAACTAGCAACATGATTTTGGACAAACCATATCTTTCAAAGCCTTGAGTTTCTCCTCTATAAAATGGACATGATAATACTCTGTACCTCATAGGATTATGAGGATCCAGTGACCTCAGCTGTATAAAGCATCTGACTCACAGGAAACATTCAATAAATGGTGGCATTGGTCATCAATGCGAAGTGACATTACCACCCCTGATTGTCCAAGTCTGCCTCGAGACAAGGCATTGGACCGCATTCCCACTGCAGTCTTCTCCCTTTCCAGTGACTTGCTGTCTCCTGACTCAGTCCTGAGCTGTTTGTATCCTGGGGATCATGGAAAGAAAACTCCGAATCCAGCCAATCAGTACCAGTTTGACAAAGTTGGGTGAGTCAGCAGTATTTCCCCCTTTCTCAGCCTTTCTGCTTCTGAGTTGTGGCTCAAACTTAATGCAGGAGGCCTGGTAGGGCCAGCAGCCTCTCAGCTGGTAGGGAGACCTGGGGCAGGAGAGAATGCTCTATTGAGAGAAGGGAACACATGATCTTTCCTGCTTATGAGGCAAACGGGGGTCATGGATGGGTAGGTGGGGAACATGATAAGAACATGTGTTATAATAAAAATGTTGAACATTTTAATTCTCTAAAGATTAAAAACATTTTAAAATCCTATATAATAAAAGCCTAATATGCTAAGTGTCTGATCATCCGGGTATCTTTTCAACCAATCAAAGCGTAATATGCTAATGATATGGCTAAGGCTGTTTAGCTACTCGCTATGATCACCAGGGGGGCAGACAGTTGACCGGTTGACCAGTCGCTATGACATGCACTGACCACCAGGGGGCAGATCCTCCAACTGGTAGGTTAGCTTTACTGCTGGGGTCCGGCAGATCGGGATTGAACAAAATGGGCCCGACACGCTCTGGAACCCTCCCATGGTCCCTCCCCAGCTGACCGACGTCCCGCATCCCTCCCTGGCCCCAGTTGTGCACCAGTGGGGTCCCTCGGCCTGGCCTGCACCCTCTTGCCATCTGGGACTCCTCAGGATGTTAGAGAGCCAGTTTCGGCCCAATCCCACAGGCCAGGGTGAGAGACCCCACTGGGGCACAAATTCGTGGGGTGCACGAAATTTACAATAGGGAGCCGCTGGAGTCGAGAGGCGTTGCCGGTGGCCTGGCGATAAGCATGGATGAGCTGTTTGGGGTGATTGGGAGGAAGACTGTTTCCTGGGACCGTTGCAGAAAGGACTTATAAAATCGTTTTATTCTTTTACGCAGCATCCTGACTTTGAGAGACTACGTACTTGATTTAGGACACCCCTATTTGTGGGTACAGAAGCTGGGTGGCCTCCACTTCCCTAAAGACCAGCCCCAGGTGTGTACACTGATCCCGCTGCTTAGCTGGAGAGCTCTGCCTCCTCTCTGCCCACAGACTCCAGAAAGGCTTCTCGTGGCTTTTGGGGGCTTTACACTAGCAGAATGCTTTCCCTTGAGGATGTGATCTGTCCTCCCTCCACTCAGGACACTAAAATGTCCAAGGCCTCCAAGTGTTTAGGGACTTTTGCCTTCTCCCTGAGTCCAGAGGCCCTCTAGATCATAGTCACTCGCGTCCTTGCTCTGAGAGGGGCAGCACGACTGGAGGCTCTGCTGCCCTAGGTCTTGTGTACAGAGAGGCCAAACGTGAAGTGTAAGCAGAACCCGGGGCATCTGGCACCTTAGCAGAGCTTTCCTTTTCTCAGAAGCTGGGTACAGCCTCTTGAGACCCCAGCAGTGTCCCTTCTGCTGGGACTCAGCATCTGGCCTGTCACAGCAGGTAAACCGTGCCTCTCCCATCAGGTGCCCACCTCAGGGCATAGGTGAGCTCAGCTGCCCCAGGCAGGCAGGGCCTAGGTGCGAGGCAGGGCCTAGGAGCGAGGCGGTGCCGGGAGGAAGGGACGACCACTCAGGTGTGCCTCTTGCTGTCATCTGCAGCACACGGTGATTGCTGACCACTCGCTGAGCTCCAGCCACATGGAGACCACCATGAAACTGCTGAAGACCAGAGTGCAGTCCCGCCTGGCCCTCCACAAGCAGTTCGCGTCCCTGGGTAAGCTGGTGGGGGCTGTGGCTCATGAGCCATTCACTCAACACGGACAGAAACTACCTAGCTCTTCATTCAGACGTCTGGAACCCTGACAGCACATTGAAGAGGGCTGGATTTCGGGCTCTTGCTGAGCTGCGGTGTTGGCAGGGGCACTGGGGAGAGCTACGGGCCGTCTGAGCGCAGATCTGCGCTTCGCCAGGGTCCCCGCGTTCACTGAGGAGGCCAGAGCCTTCTGGGGGCACAGGTTGGTCAGGGCAGCTCATCCTAAGTTAGCGGATCTCCGACTGTGTGCCCTCTACAGATATGATGTGAGTCCAGCTCGTGATTCATGGAGCCCCTTCAGCTTCTTTGAACACAGCTGTATAGGGATCCACTCCTCGTCCCTCCCTGAGACCTGTTGGGCTAACACCCTCCAGGGCAAGGCTGCGCCCCTCTTTTTCATAAGCTCCCAGGTGGTTCTGCTGAGCCATTGACCACCGAGGTGGCCGTATGGGGCTTCTTTTCGTTCATTCATTCGGTAAGTACTTGTCAGGGGCTTACTGTGTAGAAGGCACTTGCAGGATAGTGAGGCTTAAGGTCTCTGTGATACAAGAGGAGGGCTGTCAGGAAAGATAACGGGAGCCCCTTCCCCTCTGGTTGGGTCTTGTGCTCCACGTGGACCCTGGTCTCCAGGGCAGCATTGCTTGTCCGTCGGCCTTCTCCCCATCAGCATTGCGGCATCTGTTTGTCTCAAGGTTGGGTGGCTGTCATCCCGGGCAGCGTTTACTGTGTTGGCACATTTGCTTATTGAAATGCCAGCAGGAATTCACGCTGGAACAGTCCTCCAGCCTTTCTCCCCTAGAGGAGCTGACGCAGAACACTTCAGTCTTTTCCTCCATCAAGGTCAGCCATGGAAACAGCCTCTCGGCGGCTCGATCTAATTAACCATCCCTGCTGCAGCGGCGCTGTCATTGGATTTGGCTGCCGGGGGCTCTTGTGCTGGCTGTCATTTGCATTAAGGATAAAGCACCGGGAATGCTGGTGCTGAGTCTGGCCACAAGCACGCAGCCCTGGGCACAGTCAGGTTGGTGTGCCTGCATTCCTGGCACATGTTGACCTGGGCACCTGCTGAGTGCCAGGTGTACCTAGACATCTGTTAGGGCCACCCGAGCCCTCTAGAGGATGCTGGTTACCTAGCTGTGGCACCTGATTTCTACCTGTGACTCCACCTGTCTTGCTCTCTTTTAGAACATGGCATTGTACCGGTTACCAGCGATTGCCACTACCTCTTCCCTGCAAAGGTTGTCTCTCGCCTGGTGAAGTGGGTGGCGATTGCCCATGAGGATTACGTGGTAGGTAGAGGAGTGACGGGTCATCATTGCTGTCCTGGGGACCGTAGGCTGATGTCTCCACCAGGCGGGCAGGAGGTTTTAAAGGAGCCAGCAGTTCACTCCTTGTCCTTGGTGACTTCCAGGAGCTGCATTTCACCAAAGACATTGTGGAGGCAGGCCTGGCTGGGGACACCAACCTCTACTACATGGCACTCGTGGAAAGGGGCACAGGTAATTGGTTCTGCTCCTAACCGTGGTTCTAGGCAAGGGGAGTGGCTGGGATTAAAACGTTCCTGGAAATTGCCCAAAGAAAGCGAAAGATCTGGAATCCCCCTGCAGGACTTAGCAAATAGTAATGAATGTGACAGCCACCGTTAGGTGAGTACTTTATCTCATTTAATCCTCGTGACTGTCCTGGGGATGGTAATACTCATTTTATAGGTGAAAACGTTAAGACGTAGTCACAAACCCAGTCTGACCTCTGACCCTGAGCTCTTGGCTTTACTGCCCTCTAGAATCAATCACCTGTTCCTACCCCTTCCCAGAAGGACTGACGTGTCCCTCAGGTTGGGAGGTGCAGGGTGGCAGGACCTTCCTCCCTCTGCAGTGTCTGCGCTCAGCTATCGGAGGCATCAAAACTGTGATTCCTCACAGGTGTCCTGGCATCTGATTGGCCAGGGCTTCCTGCTTGAGCCGCCCAGATACTCCTGGGACGCGATGGCCCGGCCCCAGCCTCAGCAGGCCTGGCTCGGACCACAGGGTCGGCCCCCGGGCTTGGTGCTGTGCCACAGGCTCGGGGGACTTGTGTGTAGTTTTTCTTCCCTTTTGGTTGGTGTGGTTTTTAAAATATCCTGAGGAAATGTAGTGTTTCAGATGCACTGAGGCTCTCAATCCCACTTTACGCTCTCCCTCCTGGTAGGGGACTACTATTTTGAAGTTTTGCAGTTGCTTTTTTGTTAATTTCATTTCATTGATTTTAGAGAGAGAAACAGCAATTGGTTGTTCCACTTATCTGCTCACTCATTGGTGGACTGCTGTTTATGCCCCGACCAGGGATTGAACCCTCACCTGGGTGTATTGGGACGATGCTAACTGAGCTACCCAGCCAGGGCTTTGCATTTGCTTTTCATCCCCTCCTGTTTTAAGATATACTTTTACCTCATCCCTGTGCAGCCCAAAGTTTATGCAGCCCCCAGGGTAGAAAGTCATTGAGAGACATTACTTCTGCTTTCTGGTTGATCAGATGGAAGCTTGGAATGATAACAAGTATTCTAGATTCGTACATAAAATGAATGCAAATTAAAGTTTTCATTAGCTGTATTGGAGAATTTGAAAAATTAAGGTTGAAATTTAAATGAATAAGTGGGCAACAAACCCAAGTACATATATAATCCTCAAGTCATACATACAACAGATCAGTTTGAGAAGTTTACATAGCATAGATTAAAACAAGTTGTTGAATAGAGTTCAATCCGGAAATACATGCAGACTGCTGTGACAGGCAACACAACAGTAAAGAAAGGAATCACTTTATGATAAATGTTTTTGTGACTGTCGGGGAAGAATTGTCTTAACCCGCACTCTCTTGCTGCCTGTTATTTGAATACTGGTGTGTCAGAGAGTTCTTCTTTAAATAGTGAAAACAATGGCCACTTACATTGGTGGAGACAATCAATGTCATCCTATTGAGAGTGGCAAAGACCTCCCCCCGAGAAGAAATGAACGTGTTAAAGAAATGCGAATATTTCACTGAGCCGCTATGAACACAACACTGACATCAGGCAGGTAGGTCAGCACTGCTGCACTGCACCTGCTTGGTCTTAAGAAACTTCCTTTTGGAGCCTGAGTTTCCTTTTTTTTAATGTATCTTATTGATTTTTTACAGAGAGGAAGGGAGAGGTATTGAGAGTTAGAAACCTCAGTCAGCTGCCTCCTGCACACCTCCCACTGGGGATGTGCCCGCAACCAAGGTACATGTCCTTGACCAGAATCGAACCTGGGACCCTTCAGTCCGCAGGCCGACGCTCTATCCACTGGGCCAAACCGGTTTTGGCCTGAGTTTCTTTATATGTACAATGGGGATGATGATGATGGTACCCATCTCAGAATCATTGTTAGGATGAAATAAAGTGTGCAGAATAGCACAGTGCTTGGAAACAGAGTAAGTACTCAATAAATGTTGGCTATTAACAAGTTTTTACATAACAAAATACCTAAAAATAAAAGGAACAGAATAGAGAGGATAACTTTGGTGTCACAGCTGATACACAATATTGAAAAAACAGTGCACCTTTACATGGGAAAATCCTTAACTTTGCTGGCAAATAAATGTCAATTAAAACCATCTTCTGTCAGAGGAACGGAGAACTCAGGCCCAGTGTGGACTCGCTCTGTGGAGTCCCCACGCCCTGTCTCCATAGAGGCACCGGAGTCACGGACATCACACTCTATCCCCGGCAGCTCCGCTTCGGAGACTCCAGAACAAACACAGCAGCCAGTTTGGATCCAGAATGGGCTCTGGAGCGCTCCGATTAATATGGGACATCAGAGCTAGCCTTAGGGGTCCGACGGGGACGGTGCGTGGCTGGCAATCTGGGGCACCACTGATTTTTCCTCCTTTCCCTTCCCAGCCAAACTCCAGGCAGCTGTGGTGCTGAATCCTGGCTACTCCTCCATCCCCCCCATTTTCCAGCTCTGTCTGAACTGGAAAGGGGAGAAAAACAACAGCAATGATGACAACATTCGGGTAAGGCCCTGCTGGGGTGACCGGAGGAGCAGGAAGAGCCCCTCTGGGGAGCTAAGGGTTGGGACACCGGCATAATCCCTGGGACAGAGGAGCCTGCCGGGATTTAGAGAACGTACTGGAGGCCGCGTGCTGAACAGAGGAAAGAACCTGGACCCGTCTCAACAGCTACCTAGTTTGAGGCCCACAGTTTCACCCCATTCACAAACGAGGGAAAATATAAATACCTGCCTTGAAAGGTGATTGTCTTGGGCTTCTGTGCAAATGCAAATTAACTCAGAATCATAAGATTGCTGGAATGAGATGAGTATGAGATCCTTGCAGCTGTTAATTATTATTATGCCTGATGACTTGATTCTGCGGTGGCTCAAGGCTGTGGAACATGTTTTTAACCCCAACACCTTCTGATTTGGATCTCAGTGTGAGATTCCTTCTCTACACACCTCCGTCCTCTTGGCTGTTGGTGTGCAAGGCAGGAAAAGGTATGGGTCAAAAGCAGGAAGACCCCTGTTTTGAGGAGGGGTAGGTTTAGGGTAATCCAGTCCATCTTGATATGGTGTAGCTCCTGCAGAGCCCCAGCTGCTTTCTGGGGAGCTATCAGACCAGCAGCCTGAAAGTCGTGCTGATTTCTGACCTTCCCACTCTAGGCCATGGAGAGCGAGGTCAACATGTGCTACAAGGAGCTGTGTGGGCCCCGGCCCGGCCACCAGCTCCTGACCAACCAGCTGCAGCGCCTGTGCGTGCTGCTGGACGTCTACCTGGAGACCGAGACCCACGACGACAGCGTGGAGGGGCCCAAGGAGTTTCCCCAGGAGAAGATGTGTCTGCGGCTTTTCAGGTGAGGGCAGGGTCAGAGCGCCAGGGACCTCCAGCCCTGCCTCTCACGGGGATTTGGGGCAGATATGAGAGCCTGGCATAGAGGGCATACCTGTTCCCGGGTGCACTGATCTCTGTTCACAGAAGAATTTGAAAGCCTGCTGCCTGATTTCCTGGGGAGAGCCTGCTGCCTCCTTCCTGAAACTTCCTGCAGCTGCTCTTACCAGCCTGGTCCCATTGTTCTTAACAAACACCCTCTGAAGGGGGACTACCCCCCGAGTGAGCAGCACTGAACCGTGAACCAAGAGGATTTGGCTGAATTTTACTTTATACTTTCTGTGCCATCCAAATAAGCCTTTAATCTGTCTGCACCTCCACCAGTCCTACTGTCCTCTTCCCAAGGTGCTCACACATCTTTGAGAACCATAGCTTTAGGCCGTTGGGCTGGACGGCAGGAACCAGCCTTGAAGGAAGACAGACACAAGTACAGATCTCTCCTTTGCTGCTCACCTTGGAAGAATCACTTCAGCTGAGCTCGGAGACTTTTTCCTACCAGCTGAAGTAGAAATGTCACTGCCTAGCTCACAATAAATTATCCTACCTAATGAAATAGTGATATGCAAATTGACCATACCTTTGCCACATCCACAAGCCAATCAGCACGAGTATGCAAATTAACCCAAGATGGCAGTTAATTTGAATATCCGCGAGCAAGAAGAAGGTGTAGAAGGAAGCCAAACTGCAGAAGGGAGGGAGCAAGGCAGCAGAGACGAGAGAGAGCGAGGTAGCAAAGAAGGGAGGGAGCTTTGCTCAGGCTGCAGGAAGCTCTATTCTTACAGGAATCTTCCTGCAATGGTTCCTGGCATAGATGGGGGCTCAGAAAATGCCAACAGGTCCTGACAGCTTGGTATTTAGCATGCCTGCTTTCCAGCACTTCTAGATACTTTCCTTTCCACTTTGGGGTCCTCTCTCTCACTTTTGTCCCCTAACTCATGTTCTTAGAGTCCATTCCAGAGCTCCCAAGTTCATACTGCTCAGGCCTCCCTTCTGTTGGGGGAAGGGCTTGGAGAGGAATGGTGTCTGGGAAGGGAAGGGCTAGGATCTGTCTCTAATCAGGACACCCCCGTTCCCTCTCAGTCTAAGAGGTGCCTTACCTGCCCTCTCCTTCCCAGGCAGCCAGTCCCCGCCTGGGGAACGTGTCCCCAGCATCCTCCCCTCTGTGTCTGGCACCTCCGCCTGGCCTGATGCGTGGTACTCTGATAAGAACCAGCTCTAAACCCCGAGTGGCTGCTGGGAGGTGGTGCTGGTGGCTGGGCGTTGGTGCCTTCGAGGACGTGCTCTTCCCAGTGAGTCTGTGTGAGACCTCAGCTCTTCCCACCTCCCCGCCTGCTGTAGCACATTCCGAGGTGGGAGCTCTCACATGGCCAGTGTTTCTTCGCTGTTATCTAATGGTTCCCCAAGGACCCCATTTTCCGAAGTGCTTTGTATGGCATCCACGCTGAGCTCCGAAAGGGCATTGGAAGGTGCTGCTTTGGCCACTCAGATCTAATTAACTCCGTGACTGGTGAGGGGTGAGGTTCTTGGCCTAAAGTCCTTCTGACCCTTGGGGTTAAGCCAAGAGGCTGAACTTTTTAATTTTTATTTTTATTTTTTCTAACGCAACAACTTTCATTTAGCACAGCCAGGCCCACATTCAGCACAAAAGCCTTACAGAGGCTGGTGGGGAGCTTCAGGCTGCAGGTTCTCCGTCAGACGTATGCTTCGGCTTGCCCAAGTGACAGTGCCCTTCTGGAGCTGGGAGGTGTATGACCTCATGGTTACGAGCAAAAGTTTGGGGGCCAGAAAGACCTAGGTTCAAATCGCTGCGCCTGCCTGTGTGATCAGGGTCTAGACTTAGTCTCTTTGAGCTTCAGATTCCTCGCTGGTAAAACAGCATTCACTTCAGGTATGGCTGGGTCGGTGAAGTAAACCAGCTAGAGTATATCCAGTGCCAACACAGTGCAGGCAGAATAAACCCACACTTAGGTAAGTGGTTTTCTTGCTGTTGGAATTAAAACCTTTTTTCTCCATATCTACAATTACAGGTGCGCACATACACTTTCTTCCTCTCCCCCTTCGCCGCCTCCTCTCCTACCTTCTCTTACTCAGACCAAGATCCAGGGTGTTACCTAGTGGTTGCTACTGAAAGGCAGTCAGAGGCCGCTGCATAAAGGAGGCCCCTCACCTGGACCCGAGTTACTGGGGAGCTGTGTGGGAGGGGACCCTGTGAGCAGTTCCGCTTGGGGGCCCAGGGTGATAGCTGAGCTTCATGAGGTCAAGGCTTTGGCGTCAGACCTGGTCTTGAATTTGGGCTCTGCCACCTTCTGACCGTATAATGCTGGGCAGATAGTTTAACTCCTTGGGAGTGTGTCTTCGTCTGTAAAACTCACAAAATCACAGCCATGGCATCTGAGAGCAGGCGCTGTGTGCAGGTTCTTTTCACCCCCCGACTTCGGTCCCACCTCCCTCCTGCGTGGGGCTCTCCTTGCAAAAGAGGTTTTTAAATGTTTTCCCTTTATCTTTTTAAATTATAGAACTAAACCATGGACATTGTTAAACACAGAAAAAACAGTCAACAGTTGTTAAATATATTAAAAAGTGAGGGTGCTCACACCGTCCCCCCAGGCCTCTGTTCATGCATGTGCAAGCATATCGACATATTTACAAAACTGGAATCGCACCTTACATACTGTTCCGCAGTCTGCTTTTCTCACACGTTTATTTCCCCCCAACAGCTGTATGGTGTGCAGGTAACCGTGATTTTTCCCGTCAGCCCAAGGGGCATGGCGTGGACTGACCCCCTCTCCTGTTTCCCTAGGGGTCCCAGCCGGATGAAGCCGTTTAAATACAATCATCCTCAAGGATTCTTCAGCCATCGCTGACCTGCTCGGCCTGTTTCCCCGGGCCCTCAGTGCCGTGCCTCCGCTTTCTCTTCTCTTCCACATGTGGCTCCGGACGGGCTCCAGAGACAGGTTTTGTGTTTCTGGCCAATTAAAGTGTCGTCTGACCAAGTGGCCTCTGTCTGGTGGCTCTCTTGGGAGGCGTGGGCGGCTTTGCAGTCTGTAAGGGCCAGTGGGAGCCGCAGCACCGTGTGGAAGAGCATTTGTGGGTTAACTGTCTGGGTGGCCAAACCCACCTCACTTGTGTCTGCTTTGGGCGGTGCTCATCCTCCAGGTCAAGCATGTCAAACTCAAAAGCTAACACCGACCAAATAAGTGAGGCAAGCGGACCAGAGGCCACGAGTCTGACATGCTTGATCTGGTATTTATTATCCTGAGTCCGTGCTATTGGGAGGTGGCAGGGGAGACCGAATGAGCACAGCACAAAACCCAGGGCTGCTCTTTCCCCTCCCCTCATCTTTCCAGCGGACCTGTCGTGTCCGGGTCTCGTGGCCACATTCTCTGATTCTGGGTGTCTGACGGTGCAAACAGGAGACAGACACATCACAAAGAATAACGGTAAATGGAGCAGGACTTGGTGAAGTCGGTGCGTGATGCTGGGGGCGCGTGCAGAGCTACCCCTCAGCGAGGCTCTGGCAGAGTGAGGCCAGGTGGCATTCGAGAATCTTCATGATGAAGGCAGGCTGAGCGCCTCCAAAAATAATGATTTCACTCTCAAAGGATTAAGACAAGTCCTGGGAAAAGAGGGAACACCTTCTAAAATGTTTGCAAAGATACCTCTTTGTAATCCTGCAGAAGTCTAAGGAAATGAAGGGGTGGCATCAAGTGCTCTTGGGCAGATTCATCTGAAAAGTTACACTCCTCCAAATCAGTGCCTGTTCGTTCTTTATCCACCTTAACAGGTCAGATAGAAAGGTGTAAAAATATATAAGAATTATTACTTAGTTGCAAGTGTAACCTAAAGTTTGCTAGCTATAAGGTGAAGTTTCTTTCCGCTTTATTGAGATATAATTGACATAACAATGTATAAGTTTAAAGTGTACGACTTGATTTTTTGTATATTGCACAATGATCACGAGAATAAGTTTTGTGTGTGTTACGTGTTAAGAACTTTTTAAGATTTACTCTTAGCAACTTTCAATATATGTAAATTTTATTTATGTGATAGTCCCAATCAGATGTGTCTTTTCTCCCACAACACACTTTGAAGTTTGGTCCCAAACTTAAGTGTGTATTCACTTAACTAGACTAGTGCTGATTATCCTTGGATAAGTGGACTTCTGGTATAAAAGCTATTATTCTCCTGTCCTCTCAGCTGATTGCTGAGCACCCAGATACAAGGATTTCTTTTTTTTTAATATATTTTATTGATTTTTTTACAGAGAAGAAAGGAGAGGGAGAGAGGTTAGAAATATCAATAAAAGAGAGACATTAGCTGACTCCTGGACACTTTCTACTGGGTATGTGCCTGCAATCCAAGTACATGCCCTGGACCGGAATCGAAACTGGGACTCTTGAGTCCGCAGGCCGATGCTCTATCCACTGAGCCATACTGGTCAGGGCGACAAGGATTTCTTGAGGAAGAACCGGGAGACTCCTAGCCCTGCCAGGGCCCTTCATTTTATAGATGGAAGCTCGAGCCCAGTGAGCTGAGGAGTGGAGAAGGGCACCTCTCGTGGCTCTTAAATAACCTCCCCTTCCTGTGTCTCTCCTTCCCCTCACCCGACATCATTCCTTTGAATTCCAGAGATGCATCTTCTCCAACCCAGAGGTCCTTGAATTTCAACATGGGGAGTGTGCAGGAGGCAGCGGTATGAGCCTCTGGCTGCCTCTTCCTCTCCACAGAATGAGATCTCGTCTTTTCTCTGACCTACTTGCCCGGGACTCTCCCTGCCTGCATCCCCTTGGTCTGGCCGCCCTCGGGCCTTGCGGCTCACCGCCTGTGCTGAATGAGATTGAAACGGGGCCTAAAAATAGTTCCTGTACTGGCCCCTGCATTGCAGTCTCCACTGCGTTCTTGGCTGGAAGGCAGCCAGGCTGACTCCGCACAAAAGCTCGTCTCCGGGAACCGGTGGCTGGGACAAGGCTGCAAACGGCTTGTGAACGCCGGGAGGAGGCGGTTTCCCGGGCAGAGATGTCAGAGCTGTCACCCTCCCGCAGAGAGTCTGCCCTCGGAGGAGAAGGCGGGACAAAAGAACCCTTTGGCCTTAAGGAGAGGGTTTTAAAACTAGTGAGGAGCCCGGGACAGTCCGGCCCCCGTGAGCTGCTTAGCTGAACCGTTTGTGGCTTGGTGGAGCAGGCTAGCGGGAGGGGCTTGGCATTCCTCCTCGGCCAGAATGGGCCTTGCCTTCCCGGGGACGCATCCCAGACTCCAGGCCCTTTCTGGGGGTCACCACCTGGGAGGGACTCAGCCGGGTTCCTTGCCTTTTAAAGCTGCCATCCACGTTCTTGGTTTATCTCCCAGTCTCTCCATTGTGTTCTTCCCAGCTCAGCCTTCCTAACTTTGCAGATTAATCAAAAGACCCCTTTGATCCACACCAGCCCAATGAGAACCAACCCCGGGCTTTGCCCAGAATACTGAACAGAGCTCTTTCCTCCCCCAAGTTTGCCAAACGGGCGCAATGTAAGCCTAAAGCTTGAGACTGAAAAGTTGCAAAGCTAGTACTTATAAGGAGTTCCTGAACACCCTCAGCTCCCTCTAATGTTGACATCATACACGTTCATGCGACACTTGTCACCCTGAGATTCATGCTGCACATTACTACTGAGCGAACTATAGACTGTTGGCTTTCACTGGTGTCTCTACTAGAGCTCTCCGGTCCAGGACAGCACATGGCACTGAGTCGTCATGTCTCCTCGGCCTCTAGTCTAATAGCAATCCATAATAGTGTTTAAGACTGTAGGTTACGGCCTGGCTGGTGTGGCTCAGTGGATAGAGCGTGGGCCTGCGAACTGAAGGGTCCCAGGTTTGATTCCGGTCAAGGGCATGTACCTTGGTTGCAGGCACATCCCCAGCAGAGGATGTGCAGGAGGTGGTTGCTCGACGTTTCTAACTCTCTATCCCTCTTCTCTGTAAAAAATCAATAAAATACTAAAAAAAAAAAAAAAAACTATGGGTTACGTCAGCTGTCATATCCTAAAGTGGCTAAGAACCATCTGGTTGGGGCAGGGAAAGAAGCAACTCCGAGAACAAGGATTAATGACGGATCTAAAGCCGGAACCAAGCCTTTGTATAAGGCTCCCAGAGGATGCCGATATAAGGGGTCCATAAACCACCCCCCAGGCCCACCTGTCTGTAAGGGCACAAACATAAAGCGTCTGGCACATGGTTTGTGCTCAGGAAAAACTACGGGAGAGGCTGACACCGGTTTGGCTCAGTGGATAGAGTGTCGGACTGGGGACTGAAGGGTCCTGGGTTCGATTCCGGTCAAGGGCATGTACCTTGGCTGCGGGCACATCCCCAGTAGGGGGCGTGCAAGAGGCAGCTGATGGATGTTTCTCTCTCATCGATGTTTCTTTCTATCCCTCTCCCTTCCGCTCTGTAAAAAATCAATAAAATATATTTTAAAAGAAAACTACGGGAGAGGCTGGTCCCAGAATTTCAAGAGACCCCTGATGCTTGCTCAGTCCTGTATCGTCTTGTGACATCCAAGCCTCCCTTGGTTCTGCCCCTGGCCTGCGAGGAGGGAGAGGAAGTACCAGCAGCAGCATTTTCGTTTCATAAGCACTTGTTTTTATTGCACGGAAGCAACTGAAAGTGGTCTCCGGTGGGAAAGTGCGCCCTGGCACCGCTCAGGGCCCGCCCCCCCCCCTCCAGCTCCCGCAGGAGAGCGAGCGCTGGGCAAGGGCCCGACCACTCCTTTGGAAAACAGAAGGCATTCGGGAATAGGTTAAGACATCTCAAGCATAATGTGTTCCTAACTGCTCATTCATTGCGGCCACCTGTCGGCTGCACATACGGGAAATAAATGCACTTATTTGGAAAGGAGGGGGGACGGTTTTACAGTCAAGTGTTTACGTGTGGCATTCATTCGGCATATATCACATTCCGCTACATAAGCTGTCATAACATAACGGTCCATCGCCTGGGGAGGGTTTGGGGCGCGGATGGGGAGTGCCCTTCCTTGGTAACATATTGCTAACAACTTGTTGTTTGGTGAGGGAGAGCCCCGCCATCTAAGCAGAGTTTCTTCTTAAAGAAAAGGGAGGGGGGAAAATGATTTATTATGCCCACCCTGAACCCCCAGACCCTCCTGAGTTTCTTTGGATGCTCTGGATGTTCCTCGCTCCCTCCTTTACTTCTCCCCCTTGGCGGCCTTGTCTCCCGTGGCCTTCTCGGGGGGCCTGCTGTCCTTCTGGTCCGTGCCCGAGGACTTCTCGGCCTTTTCCGTCTTGGCTTTGCTGGGCTCTTCCTTGGCCTGGGCCTCCGGGGTGGGTTTCTCCTCGGGCTTCTTGGCCTCTGCGGCCTTCTCCTCCTTGGCATCTTTCTTCTCGGGTGCTGCTGGCGCCTCTTCCTTCTTCGGCTTTTCTGGCCCCTTCTCCGCTGCTTTGCTGGGCCCCTTGGCCTTGGCGTCGTCTGGTTCCTTCTTGTCCGCCTCCGTCTTGTCCTTGGCTTTCGCCTCTTCCTTCTCCTTGGCAGGAGCCTCCTTCTCCGGAGTGCCTGCTTTTTTCTTGGCCTCGGCCTCTTCCTTCTTGGCCTCGGCTGCGGGCTCTTTGGGCTTCTCCTGCACCTCGGGCTTGGGCGCCTCCTTCTTGGGCGCCTCGTCCTTCTTGCTGTCGTCCTCCTCCGCAGGCGTTGGTGTGGCTGGAGCTTTCTCTTTCTCCACCTTCGTTGGTGGCTCTTTGGCTTTCGCCTCCTGGGGTTTCTCCTCCTCCTTCACGGGGGACTTGGCCTCTTCCTTCTTGGAGACCTCTTTCTCAGGAGCCTTGGCCGCCTCCTTCACGGGGGACTTGGCCTTCTCCGGGGACTTGGCCTCCTCCTTGCCAGGGCTTTTGGGCTTTCCTGGCGATTTGATGTCTGCAGGGGACCTGACTTCCTCCTTCACTGGGGTCTTGGCTCCTGGGGACTTCACGTCAAGGGTCTTGGCCTTCTCGGGGGACTTAGCTTCTTCCTTCATCGGAGACCCGGCCTGTTCAGGGGACTTGACCTCAGATGGCGATTTTGCTGCTTCTTTCACTGGGGATTTGACCTCAGATGGCGATTTTGCTGCTTCTTTCACTGGGGACTTGACTTCAGATGGCGATTTTGCTGCTTCTTTCACTGGGGATTTGACCTCAGATGGCGATTTTGCTTCTTTCACTGGGGACTTGGCCTTCTCGGGGGATTTGACCTCGGATGGGGACTTGGCTTCCTCCTTTGCTGGCGATTTTGCTTCTTCCTTCACGGGGGTCTTGGCCTTGGCCGGTGACTTGGCCTCTTCCTTCTCTGGAGACTTGGCCTCCTTCTCTGGGGACGCAGCCTCTTCTGCTGGGGGAGACTCTGTGGCTTCTTCTCCCCCTTCTGCTTCCTCCTCTCCTCCCTGTTCCTCCTCGCCCTCCTCCTCCTCCTCCTCGGCCTCTTTCTCCTCTTCTTCAGTCACTTCTTCCGTCACTTGTACCTCCTCTGTCTGTTCCTCCACGATCACCGTCTCCTTCTCTGACTTCTCCACCACCCTGATCTTCTCTTCACTCTTGACCTTTATGTGCGTGGCCGCGGAGGGGGCCTTGGGGAGCACTTCCGGAAGGGAGAAGGGACCGAAGCCAATGCGACACTCTTCGCCCTCCAGGAGTTTTCTGCAGAACGCATAACGGAACACATTAGCGTGGGCTCGAAGCAGGTCGGTCACTCGGGGGCCTTCCTGGTTTCCTCGGAAGGTCCATAGTGTCCAGTGACGGGGACTTGGGCAGAGGAAGGACTATGAATAATGGGCACTTTGAGAATGGAGCAAGTCCCTCCGTAAATCATCCCAGGAGCCCGCACCCCAATGACACTGCTCTTGTTTAATGCAGCAAAGGCTGCATGAGGTAAAACACCTTCTTTTCCTTGAAAAATTACCCTTAAGAGAGAGTGCCTACTTTAACAAAATTCACATTTATTGTCCCTCAACTAAAATGAGAGGAAGTTGGGAGCCTGAGAAGACCATTTCATACTAACAAATTTGGGTTTAAGAGGCCTAAGAAGGTTCCCATGCAAGGCTCTCCCGCCACCTTGCGTTCTCCTCCTTTGAGCTGCGGGAACAGGGTGCTGGCAGCCGTTTCTACCTTCTCTGTCGTTAATATTAAATTCTGCACGCCCCACACTGGGGATCGAGCCCGCACCCAGGCACATGCCTGACCGGGAGCTGAACCCTGATCTGGGTCACAGGTTGACGCTTACACTGACCCATGGCAGCCAGCTGTTGGAGAATTTCTGTAAGAGTTTCTTTTGAGCCAAACTGACAACGTGCTGGGAGCAAGGTTTCAAATGCTCCCCCATAGGCGTTGTTGTGGCCGCTCCTGTTTCACTTCTCCCCGAAAACACCTGCTCAGACAGCCAAGAAACTCTGTGCTTGAGAGACAATTGTGAAGGACCCTGCACTCAAGCACCTCTTTTCCCGGCAGAACAGGCCGCTCGCTGGCTGCGTTCGGGGAGGGAGAGGGGGGCTTTAACCCTCTAAGCCACTGTCAGGATGAACATAAGCCACTCTTGAGGTTTTTGTCTCAGGCCCTGGCTGGTTTTGCTCAGTGGATAGCGTCAGCCTGCAGACTGAAGGGTCCCAGGTTTGATCCCAGTTGGGGCACAAACCCCCCCACACACACACCCCCTTAGGGCACGTGTGGGAGGCAACCAATTGATGGGTCTCACATCGATGTTTCCGCCTTTCTCCCCCCCCCGCCCCTGGTCTCTTCCACGCTCTCTAAAATAAAAAAATAAATGGGGAAATATCCTCGGGTGAGGATTAACAAAAAAACACAAAATGTGTTTTTGTTTTTTGTCTCGGAAAGCAGAATGGTGTTGCCCGGACTGAGAGAATGGAGGAAAGGAGCGTGGGGGAGTTATGTTTCATGAACGCAGAGTTTCAGATGGAGATGATGAAAAATGTTCTGGGGATAGATGGTTGCACATCAATGTAAATGTACTTAGTGCCACGGGACTGTATATTTAAAAATGGCTAAGTGGCAAATTTTTTATTACACATATTTTACCACAATAAAAAAAAGTTCGTCTTTATCTAAGACAGGCAGGCCGCCCTCACTGGGGTCTTGGAACCCGAGGCTTAGCTCCTCATAAGTCTACAAGGGCGCCCTAACTGGTTTGGCTCAGTGGATACAGCCTTGGCCTGCGGACTCAAGGGTCCCGGGTTCGATTCCAGTCAAGGGCATGTACCCTGGTTTCAGGCACATCCCCAATAGGGGGTGTGCAGGAGGCAGCTGGTCAATGTTTCTCATCGATGTTTCTGGCTCTCTATCCCTCTACTCTCCTCTCTGTAAAAAATCAATAGAATATATACGTTTTTAAAAAAATACAAGGGTTCTCCGCCACCCTCAAGGCCCTCCCCCCCGGCCCGGGCCCACCTCACCTGTAAGCCGCAATCTCAATATCCAGAGCCATCTTGACATTGAGCAAGTCCTGATACTCCCGGAGCTGGGCTGCCATCTCCCACTTGGTATTCCTCAGCTCAGCGTCCAGCTGCTGGATAGCATCCTGAGGGCGACAGGTCACATACCCCTCACGCCCCGCCACCACCTGGCCCTCAGCACCAGAGAGGCCGGGCCGGGCCATGCCACCCAAAGCAGCCCTGTCCCGGCCCCCAGCTGGAGCCAACACCCACTCTGGCAAAGCCACCAGGACCTTCTTTATGGACATGGCACTATGTGGAGCCAGCATGCAGCTATGGATATAGCCTCAGCCTGGGGAATGGTCTGGAATGACACACACCAGGCTCCAGCAAGGGTTATCACTGGCCAGTAGGACGGTGGTTGGATGTTTGCAGATCTCTTTTAAAATATATTTTTATTGACTTCAGAGAGGGCGAGGGAGAAAGAGATAGAAACATCAATGATGAGAGAGAATCATTGATTGGCTGCCTCCTGCACACCCCTCACTGGGAATCGAGCCCACAACCTGGGCATGTGCCCTGATCGGGAATCGAACCGGGAGCCTGTCAGCCCACGGACCGCCGCTCTATCCAGCGAGCCAAACCGGCCAGAGCAAAGTGGGCGCTCTTGCCCTGGCCGGGTGGTTCGGTTGGTTGGGCATTGTCCTGTGCACCAAAAGGTTGCCAGTTTGATTCCAAGTCACAGCTTATGCCTGGGTTTTGGGCTCAATCTCAGTAGGGGGCATGTAGCCTATCGATATTTCTCTCACTGTAGCCATTCTCCGCCCCCCCTCCCCCCTTTTTCATTGAAGGAATTCAGAGACGAAGAGGCAGGGAAACTTCCTGGATACACATACCTAGAAAGACATACTGGTATATCTGGTATGCCTGACTCCAAGGCCCATGTTCTCCATCACTACAACCCTGTTCAGAGGCCAGTGATTTATCCAAGGTCAAGGTCACCCAACCCAATAAGACAGTCTGGCTGTCTCCCCCCCCCCCCCGCGCGCCCCCCGCCCACCTGGTAGGAGGCGATGTCGGCTTGATGCCGGTCCTCCAGCTCAGAGCGCTGCCTCTCCAGCGAGTCCTTGGTGCCTTTGAGTGCCTCCAGCTCGGTGGTCCTGGCCTGCAGCTGGCGCCGGTACTCACTGATCTCCTCCTGTGCCGAGCGCATGGCATCTGTGTTCACCTTGGCTGCCTCCGACAGTCGGTCCAGCCTCACTGGGGGCGAAGGGGACAGCACGGAGTTAGAAACACCTGATACGGGTTCCAGTGCCCGGCTCCAGGAGTTGGCGCACATAGGTTGAAGACCTACTGGGCGCTGAATGCCATCCTGGATGCTTAACTCATCCTATTTTGCATGATAGGCAAAGGACTACTGCCCAGGGCTACCCAGCTAGTGAGTGACAGAGCTGGGACTCAAATCTAGTGTCTATATGGCTCCAAAGATTAGACTGGCTCCTCAACTCAGGATCCAGAAACCCTACAGGGCAGAGGAAAGGAAACCCCCATTTCTGGTGCTAATGCCTGATTTAGCTCCCCAGCAAGGGCTGGCGGTGCTGGCGGTTCTGATGTGAAACCTGGCCTCACTCTGAACTTAGGGCTCCGAGTTTAACTCGGAACTCACGGCGGAATAAGCTCATGAGCCTTTGATCTTTGAAGACATGAGTGTGCTGTGAGCCACCATGTAGCCACAGCCCCTCCTTCCTTGCAGGTTTCTGCTGTGCAGAGCCCAAGGTCACTGCAGAGCCTGGAGCCTGTATGCCAGCCCTTCTGCCCCTTTCTCCTGGCTGCACGTTCTGGCACTGGAGCCCCTGAGCCCAGGGCAGCCACCCCTGGCCCCTGCAAGCGAAGGGCTGCTGATTCCCAGACCTTCCCGGGCCGGCGGAGTCTAGAGACGAGTCTACATCTCCCTAAAGTGAACATCCTGAATCTTGAGAGTGATGCCCAGGGCCTGAGTTGGGAGAGTGGGAGGAAGATGGGAAGCCAGCTGGATGGGCCGGAAGCCTAGGCTGGTTTGCTGGTTTGAAGGGTAAAGTCGGAGAGAACAGAGGGGTTTGCTCTGGGAGGAGCCTTGCTGCAGAGAAGTGGAAAAAACAAAAAAAAAAAAAAAAAAAAACGGGAAGGGCATGCATCCAAATCCCAGCTTTCCTGGCTTTCCCTATAACGCTGGCAAAGATTTAGATATGTGATGGTTCTTACCCACTGTGATCACAGACCCCTTTGCAAATCATTGAAACCCCTCTCCCAAGTACAATGCATAAAGTTTTACATTTGGGGGGGGGGGGGAGGTGGGAGAGCAGTGGATCATGGATGGAGCTTCCCAGGGTAAGAAGCCCACATGGTCCACCTGCATCCTTCAACCCAAATAAAATAGAAATGACAACCAGAGAAAGCAGCATTGGTCAAGGTCACCCTGCAGCTGCTGCAAACCGCTTCAGAGCTGCTGCAGCTGCAGTCTTGCTGACTCAGGGCGGCCTGGAGTTGGGGGAGGGCTACGGATTTGGGAGGCTCCAGTTTCCCAGGCCAGGAGAGGGGACATTGCAGGGTTCACCGGCCACCTCAGTCTCAGGTGCCAACTGTTTGTAGCGATGGTCCCCCTCCCCCCTGGGAGAAAGGATGTATGATCCACTTCTCCTGAAATGAGTGAGGAGGGGCCTGATGGGGATCAGAGGAATGGAGTGCGACCTCTACAGTGTCCAGAAAAGGGGGGTGGGCAACAGGGCAGGAAAGGCAAGTTACTTCGAGGACAGAGTCCCCAGCGCTTGTGACCAGACGCCAGCATTGCTTCGGAGCTATAGAGGGAACCTGATGTAAGGGGCCTCGGAGTGGACTTACTTAACTACCAGAGGCCAGGTGCAGGAATTCGTGCACCAGTGGGGGTCCCTCGGTCCAGTCTGTAGGATCAGTCTGAAACTGGCTCTTCAACGTCCCCTAAGGGTCCCAGATTGCAAGAGAGCACAGGCTAGGCTGAGGGACCCCACCGGTGCACCACTGGGGTCTAAGAAAGATAGGCTGTAGGGCATATCCGGTCCACTTTGCTCAGTCTCAATTGGCCCAATCCTAGCAGCAAGCTAACCTGTCGGTTGGAGCATTTGCAACCTGGTAGTCAGTACACGTCATAGTTGACCATAGTCACTGGTCAACTGATCAATTGTCTGTCCCCTGGTGGTCAGTGCACATCATAGTGACTGGTCAACTGTCTGCCCCTTGGTGGTCAATACACATCATAGGAAGTGGTTGAGTGGCCTTAGCATATCATTAGTATATTACGCTTTGATTGGCTGAACAGCCAATGGGTCAACTGGACACTTAGCATATTAGGCTTTCATTATATAGGACAGGGGCGGAGGGGGAGACCAGGAGGGCCCAGAGTTTAAGGACAAGCATAAGGCCCCTGGAGGAGGGCAGCCAAAGGTGAGGTCGTACTTGATGGGGCTTGGAGACATCCCACATGAGACCCAGAGGGAAAGTTTTTAAGGGTTATGAGCTTTGCATGGGGAAGCTGAGCGCTGGACTCTTCCCCAGCCACCTCCTCGCCAAGTCCACCAGCGTCCCCTGGTGTCACGCCACCACACCCCTCGCCAGCAAGGGGAACCTCTTCCTCCCCCGCACCCCATTCCCCCCAACGCCCTAACACTGCTCGCTCCCTCGCGAACCTCGGAACCACTCCTCGGACTGCAACGTGCTCTGCGCCGCGTGGCCTTCGAGCTGAGCGCGGATCTCGCGCAGCGCGGACGTCACGTCGCACTTGAGGGCGTCGCGCGCATCGGCCTGCGCCTGCGCCTGCGCGGCGCCGCAGCCCTGGATCTGGCCGAGCAGCTCGTCCACCTCCTCCTGGTGGCGGCGCCGCAGGTAGCCGCACTCCTCCTGCAGGGCCCGCGCCTTCTTCTGCAGCTCGGCGCGCGCCGCCTCGGCCTCCTGCGCGAAGCGCCCGAGCGCGCGCGCCGCCGCCTCCGCCTCCTCGCGCTGCCGCGCCTCGTCGTCCAGGCGCTGCCGCGCGTGCGCGATGTCCTCCAGCAGGTGCTCCTGCTCCAGGCGCAGCTGGCCCCGCGCGGCGCCCAGGCGCAGCACCGCGCCGCGCATCTCCCGCACCTCGCGCTCGTACAGCTCGCCCATGGCCGCGCGGCCCGCCTGCTGCTGCCGCAGCGCCGCCGCCTCGCCCTCCAGGCTGCGGTTGTGCGCCTCCAGCTGCCGCACCTTGTCGATGTAGCCGGCGAAGCGGTCGTTCAGCGCCTGCAGCTGCTCCTTCTCGCTGCGCGCCGCCACCGCCATCGCGCCGCCCTCGGGCCCGTTGCTCAGCGTGTCCAGCGAGTCGGTGCTCGAGGCGACCGCTCCGCCGCCGCCGCCGCGGAACCGGCTCGGCGGGGCCGACACGGAGCTCACGGACGTCCGCGCCCACGAGTGGAAACCGCTCGACGAGCCGGCGGCCGAGCGCGCTCCGCCCGGGCCGCCCTTCCGAGCCAGCGCGTAGTGCAGGCTGCCGCCCCCTCCGTGCAGGGACCCGAACGGGGCGCCCAGCAGCGCGTCGGCGCCGCCGAAGCTCATCATGGTGGAGCAGGTGAGGCTGCTGCTGCTGCTGCGGGCGGAGCGGGCGCCTGGGGCCGGGACGGGGCGGGCGGCACTGCGGCAGCTCCGGGACGGGCGGCCCTTTTATAGCAGCGGGGCCGAGTCCAGCCCCCGGGAGTTGGGGGGGTGCGGGGGAGGAGGGCCCCGCCCGCCTCCTCCGCTGCTGCCCCGGGGCTGGCCGGCTCCGCCGCAGTGAGAGGGGCGGGGCAGGGGAGACCGGAGAGTGAAGGGGGACACGCGAGGAGTCAGTCGGAAGAGCCCCCCACCCCCCGCCTCGAGGTCAGGGCAGGGGTACAGGGTTCCCAGAGTGGACCCCGGGGACCCCCGGATGCCAATCGGAAGACCCTGCTGCTGCTTTCCGAATGAGAAAAGGGACAGAAACGAGGAGAGGAGGAGAGTTGCTGGGAAGAGGGGCAGGGGGCCTTAGGGAGGGAGCGACGGAGCACTCTGTGGTCAGTAGGACGAGGGGATTGCTGCATGAAACAGGGGCGCAAGGTCTTCCTAATAGTTAGGCCCTCGGGATAAGGGGTGCAGAGTGTCTGCAGCCACCGGGGAATAGGGGAGGGAGCGGGGCGATCCTGAATGGAGGCAGGGCGGCACTTCGGCACTTCGGAGGATAGAAAGAAGAGGATCTCTGAGTGGAGTTTCAGGGTCCCCCAAGTAGCTGAGGGACTACCGGGACAGGGCTCGGGAAGCTCGGCAGCCCCTCCAGAAGAGGGGAGGGGAGCCTGGAGTTGAGGGCAGCAAGGAGAGCGAAGCCCAGAGGAGGGGACCCAGTGGTCTCTGCAGGACAGAAGGTGGGAGACCGCACAGCCGGCCCCAGTGAGAAGGACCCTCGTGAAAGGGGCAGGGAGTCTCCTGCACAGACCGGAGGAACCTGGGCTGCGTGTGAGGGTGCCGAAACCCCGAGTAGGGTGCTGAGGACAGGGCATGCAAATAGGAGAGCTGGTGCCTGGAGAGAGAGGTGCAGAAGAGGGGGGGGTGACAGATGAGCGAGTGGTCACTCTGGCCAGGCTCTTCCCACGGAGGTCGCTCCACAATTTGCTGCCAAATGACCTTGGACAAGTTGTATCTGTTCGCCCCGCCCCCACCACCCACCTCAGGCTGCAACTTGAGACCCCTAGCTCCCCAAGCAGCTTCAGCTTGGGGGTGGGGGGGGGCCTCTGGCTGGATTAGGGGAGGGGAACCCATGTGCCACTCTCCACTGCTGCTTTCCCATCTTCCTACTTTTCGCCTTTCCTCACCTTCAGGTCTGCATCGCTTCCCCCACCCCCACAACAGAAAAGCGGGTGCCCCATAGCCACCCCTTCTCACCCCCAGGGAAGTGGTGGGATGCTGTTAGATACCAAAGTCCCTCACGCCCATAAGCCCTATTGGAGGGTCAGGTATGAAAAAGGGTCTTTGACCTTGGGGCGGGGGAGGGTGCCTGGAACTGCGGTGTCATTGAACTTTTTCGCCTTTGGCTCATTTCCATGCCTGGCGAGTGCCGGCGGCACTGCAGATGGTGCTTCAGCACCGGGGACAGCGCCCGCTGCTCGTCCGGGAGGAGAGGGTTAACCTTGGCGTTGCGGGGAGGGGAATGAGGGATGCCGATCCGCTTTGCCAGACCTTTGGGCTGTGCGGATGGGGACCTGGGAGGGAGAGGGTGAATGAATGGCCCGGCAGGGTCACAGAGGGAGCCAAGGACCCAGCCCCTGGCCGTTCTGGTGGGGGTCCCGTCCCTGTTTTCTGTTTAGTTCTCTTACACACACCTGGGCTATCCGGGGAGGGGATCCCCTAGAGTCTGTGCAGACTTCGCTCTCAGATCTGAGCCTCCCTCAGCCAGTTATCTCAGCCCCTATTGCCTTTCCAATACGCACCGGTCTTCCTTCTGCGGGAGCCCCAAGATGGGACAAACTGCCAGTTCTTTTCTCCGTGCCTTCCAGCTTATCCCCAACCCCCCCTCTCCCTCCTCCCCCCTTCCAAGCAGACCCTGAGCAATGCGGAAGTGAGGGTGCTGGCCCTTTAACCATGTTTTACTGGAAGGAGAGTGAGCTGGGGAGGAGGCAGGAGGCAGGAGGCAGGAGGCAGGAGGCAGGAGGGAGTTTCTGGTTTTGCGTGGAGAAGCGGAACATGATGAAGCATTTCCCCCCTATTTAAAGATCCAGGCTGGCCCTAACCGGTGTGGCTCAGTGGACAGAGCGTCGGCCTGTGGACTGAAGGGTCCCGGGTTTCATTCCGGACAAGGGGATATACCTTGGTTGTGGGCACATCCCCAGTAGGGGATGTGCAGAAGGCAGCTGATGGATGTTTCTCTCTCATATCGAAGATTCTAACTCTCTGTCCCTCTCCCTTCCTCTCTGTTAAAAAAAAACAAACAATAAAATATTTTTTAAAAAATAAATAAAGATCCAGGCTAGCTCTAGTTTGCCAGGGCAGAGGGGCTGGATTGTAGTTGGTGCTGGGAGGATGGAGGCTTCTGCGAAGGGCACTTTGTATGTGTGTGGGGGGAGGGGGGAGGGCTTACACAGGGTCCCCTTGCTGTCACATGGCTCCCCACTTATTTGTCACCCTGCTTGTAATTTTACCACTGAAGCCTTGTTCCACTGGGTCTTCTCAGTGGGCTGCGTGATACAGAGACATCCTCTGGGTGTGGGAGGGCTGGCAGGCAGCTGGCAGCAAAGGGGAGAGAGGAAGGGGCCATGATGGGTTCTGTCGAGGCCAGGGGGCAACACCCGTGGGATAGCAGCTGCCTGTGGAGTCCAAGCAAGAAGTCCCAAGCATGATGTGGCTGGAAAAACTGGCAGGAGGCTGAGAGCTCTCAGGCCACTCCCCAAAGGGCCCTGCAGGCTCCCCTCTAGGATGCCTTTTCTGGCCTCCTTTATCCCTCACTTATTTTTTTTTAAATATATTTTATTGATTTTTTTTTTTACAGAGAGGAAGGGAGAGGGACAGAAAGTCAGAAACATCATTGAGAGAGAAACATCGATCAGCTGCCTCTTGCATACTCCCCACCGGGAATGTGCCTGCAACCAGGGTCCATGCCCTTGACCGGAATCGAACCTGGGACCCTTCAGTCTACAGGCCGATACTCTATCCACTGAGCCAAACCGGTTAGGGCCCCATCTAGTGAATTCCTCCCTCCCTTGTCCCTGTGGCTAATCCACCACATCACACTCAGTACTCTGTGTTGTCATTAGGGGAATACATTCCATCCGTTCTCCTGCCAAACTTGCGGTCTAGAGAGGAGTAAAGATGATTTTGTTTGCCCTGATTCCTAAGGCCTGGAATCACTTCCATCTTCCTCCCGTCGGTTCTTACCATTTGGAAGTGAGTAGAACCACAGATCCATTCATATCTATCACGTATGTGCCATGTGATAGTGAAGAGAAGTTACAGAACTCTATACACCTCGAAACTTTTATCCCTTGGACCAGAATGCTCGAGTTCTTCCCAAATTGCAGTCCAGAATTTCCCAAGGCTCCTACTTCCAGATGATAAGTGTTCACCCAAAAAGGAGAGAGAAAAAGAGGGAGTTTCATGGCTCAATAGGGCCCTTGAAGTCTGGACGAGGCGATGAACATTGGGGATCTACCAGAGGTGAATTGAGTGTGCTGGCTTCCCCAGACTTGTTTGGCCACAGGCTCTTCTTCTCCTTCTCCTCCCCGCCCTCTCCTCCTCCTCCTCCTTCTCCTTCTCCTCCTCCTTCTTTTTCTTGATTTTTTTACAAAGAGGAAGGGAGAGGGATGGAGAGTCAGAAACGTCGATGAGAGAGAAACATCAATCAGCCGCCTCCTGCACACTCCCCACTGGGCATGTGCTTGCTCCTGACCGGAATAGAACCTGGGACCCTTGAGTCCGCAGGCTGACGCTCTATCCACTGAGCAAAACTGGTCAGGGCCTTCTTCTTCATTTAATACTTTTTTTAAAAATTTTGTATGCTTTTTTTTTTTATTTCAGAGAGGAAGAGAGAAGGAGAGAGAGTTGGAAACATCAGTGATGAGAGAGAATCCTCAAGCAGCTGCCTCTGGGGATCAAGCCTGCAGCCTGGGCATGTGCCTGACTAGGAATCGAACCGGTGACATTGAACCGGTGACTCTTGGTTCCTGGGTCCATACTCGATTGTTGAGCAGCACCTTGGCCTGGCCTGAAGGCTCTTCTTACCCCCAAGTGTCTCCCACAGTGGCCCACACGGAAGGACCCACTCAGAATGGAGCCTCACTCCCGCTGTCCCTGGGCTGCCCTCTGGGCTCCTGTAGACCCCAAAGCGGGCACTCCTCAGCGACGGGGCTGCAGCGTGAAGCTCTGTGAACACCAGCCAAGCACTGCTGTTGGCTTTGCTGCACTCATTCAGCAGCAATAGGGTTAGACCCCGTGCTGAGCACGGCGGTCTCTGAAGAATGAGACCCTAATGAGACCTGTGCAGCCACCGCTTTCTCCTTGGTTCCTCCTCAAACCTGGTTCACTAAGTGGTAAGGATCACTGTCCCTATTTTATTGACGAGTAAACTGAGGCCGGAGTGAGGATGCAAGCTGCCTGAGTGGACCCAGCGGCGGGGTCTCAGCTCATCCAGGGTGTTAGACACCCCGGGTGGAAATCCGTTTCTCTGACACGGTGGAGGCCTGGAGGACCTGAGGGTGGGGGAATGAGAGAGCCCCAGAGAGGGAATAGGCCGCTAGCTGGGGTTGAGGTCCGGCCTCTGACCGTGGCCCAGCAGAGAGTTCCTGTGACCTGTGACCCAGTGTCAGCACATCCTTTATATGGGGGCTCACTCCCCAGCCTGGCATCCTGGACCTGACCTGACCGCTTACGTATGTGGTGTCTGCGTGATCTCTCTGGGAAGCAACATGTGACCATTGTTTTGGGGTGCATTTGCTACACTCATGCTTTTCTTCCTTTATTTTCGATAGAACTTGACCTGTTCTAACATGGGAAATTCTATCTTACCTTGTCTCCTCCTATAGCGTGTAAACTTCATAAGGGCCGGGACTCTCGTCTGTTTTATTCGCTGCTGATGTGCCCAGTCCTCGGAACAATGGCTGACAAACAGTAGGCTCTTAGAAGGACTGTGTGGCCTGCTAGAGGCACGGAAGATCACCAGGACATTTCAGCACCAGGCATCCGGACAGTTCCGGCCTGCTGCGCCTTTGTAGGGAGACCACCTAAGGATGACTGCTAAAGGTGGGCTTGAGAGTGTGGCCCAGGCCCTGGCCAGATAGCTCAGTGGGTTAGAGCATCATCCCGATACACCGAAGTTGTGGGTTCAATCCCCAGTCAAGGCACATACAAGAGTCAACCAATCAACCTAGCTGGTTTGCTCAGTGGATAGAGCGTCAGCTTGCGGACTGAAGGGTCCCAGGTTCAATTCCAGTCAAGGGCACATGCCCGAGTTGTGTGCTCAGACCCCAATAGGGGGTATGCATTGATAGGGGAGCCGATCAATGATTCTCATCATTGATGTTTCTATCTCTCTCCCCTATCTCCCTTCCTCTCTGAAATTAATAAAAATACATTCTCTCTCTCCAACTTCCTCTCTAAAAATCACTCAATAGCCCAGCCTGCGTGGCTCAGTGGCTGAGCGTGGACCTGTGAGCCAGAAGGTTCCGGCTCCAGACCCGGTCAGGCAGATCCCCGAGTTGTGGGCTCAGTCCCCAGTGTGAGACGTGCAGGGGACAGCGATCAGTGATTCTCTCTCATCATTGATGTTTTTATTTCTCTCTCCCTCTCCCTTCCTCTCTGAAATCTATAAAAAATATACATGAGGGACCCTTTCCCCCTCCCCACACGGGAGTCTGTGATGGGAATCCGTTTTCATACCCACATAAAAAACTGGGGTATGGGAAATGGGAGCTGTGTACACGACCAAAGCAGAATGACTCTAATACCTCATGGGTCCAAATCAAAGGGCCCCCTGTGTACTCCTTTGACTTCAGCTGACCCTGGGGTCCCCTTCACGGTCTGCAGAGCCCACAGGCTTCTCTGGTCTCAAAGGGGACTCGGGGATGATGGGCCCCAAAGTCTGGATTACACGTTTAAGCATTTGATCATATACCAAGTTTACCAAGTTATCTAAATCCCTGAACATTTACTTGATTTTGCTCATATAATCATATAATATTTCTATGTCCCTTGTTTATCTTTCCCTCATACAGATGATCAATAGCATTCATAATGACAAATCCTGTGCCTCAATCATTATTTTTATGGGTTTTGTTACTTAACAACATTAATTTGATAGGTCCTCCCTTCCCCCAACAGATGGACGGAGTAGGACGTAACCAGCACCTGTGGCCTGGACATTCCTGAGCCCCTAACCAGGCACCTGATATGGACTATACACTGAACCACCCATCAGCACCTGCCAAATACCCTAAGTCCCCAATTCCTGAGTACCTAAGTGCCTAATCATGTGCCTTATATGAAACCACCAATCAGCACCTGCCGAGTTCCCTAAGCCCCACCCCTTCCCGTTCCTCCCCTCAAAAGGCCTGTTCCCCTCTGCACCTGTGCTCTGTCCCCTTGCAAGACAGCCCGGCGGGGTCCTGCTCTAATAAAGCCCGTAGTCCTGCTTTTCGGCCTCTGTCTCATCTCTCATAATTCAATGTTAATTAAAGTATATTAAAATACATATATTTGAAAAAAGTTTCTCTTCCATGTACTCAGGCCCCCTTCCTGCTCCTTTCTTCAGGCCCAGCCACTAAAGACATGAACCCCACTCCCCCTTCTGTAGGCCTGACCAAGCAGGGAACCAAGCACATCTCCCACCCTCTTCTGCCGCCCAGCTGTGGGGTAAGGTCGCCGGGGCACCCCCAGTGGGCCTTTCTGGGCATCTTGCTCTCACTGCGGCTGGAGCTGGAGCACTCGGCCCAACTCAGCGCCTCCTCCCATGCTCCTCCCTCTGCAGAGCTGCAAGCCCGCCAGGGACTCAGCCAGGGCGGCAGCCGCTCTGCAGCCTCCCGCCCCGCCCCCACTCCACTCCCAGGAAAGACTCCTATGGGGAAGCACCATGGTAGGAGTTTCCCCCCAGTTGGGGACCAGGACAGCAGGGGACGTGCACAGGTTTGAAGAGTAGGGGAGGGGATTCATAGGACGCTGGGTGGGGTACCAGACAGGACACCAGGTGTCTGTCAGTAGCTTTGACCTGCCTGTGAAAAGGGATCATCTTCCCTCTTCCATTAACTCCGTGGTGGGGGGTACATGAGAGTATATGCCATAGGCTGAGGGGGCCTGCAGCCCAGCTGGGGTCAGCCCCTCAAGGGTATTAAAAGGATGTCATTTAGAAGTGGTTAGTGGCCTGGTCGGTTTGGCTCAGTGGATAGAGCGTTGGCCTGCGGACTGAGGGGTTCCAGATTCGATTCACGGACTAAGGGGTCCCAGGTTTGATTCCGGTCAAGGGTATGTACCCTGGTTGCAGGCACATCCCCAATAGGGAGTGTGTAGGAGGCAGTTGATCGATGTTTCTCTTTCATCGAAGTTTCTAACTCTCCCTCTCTCTTCCTCTCTGTAAAGCATCAATAAAAATATTAAAAAAACAAAACAAAAAAAGAAACGGATAGCCGAACCGGTTTGGCTCAGTGGATAGAGCATCGGCCTGCAGACTGAAAGGTCCCGGGTTTGATTCCGGTCAAGGGCATGTACCTTGGCTGTGGGCACATCCCCAGTTGAGGTGTGCAAGAGGCAGCTGATCGATGTTTCTCTCCCATCGATGTTTCGGACTTTCTATCCCTCTCCCTTCCTCTCTGTGAAAATTCAATAAAATATATTAAAAAAAAAAAAAGAAATGGATAGTGGTCATGGTTGCACAACATTGTGAATGTAACTGACACCACTCCATCGTCCACTTACAAATGGTTATGTTATGCCCTGACCGGTGTGGCTCAGTGGACAGAGTGTCGGCCTGTGGACTGAAGGGTCCTGGGTTTAATTCCTGTTGATATGGACCTTGGTTGCAGGCTCATCCTCAGTAGAGCGTGTGCAGGAGGCAGCTGATCGATGTTTCTCATCGATGTTTCTAACTCTCTATCCCTCTCCCTTCCTCTCTGTAAAAAATCAATAAAATATATTAAAAATGATTATGTTACATATTTTTACCACCATTAAAATATGGGGGGAAAAGAGGACTTGAATTAGTTGCCATATCTGTCACAAAACAGAGCCCACGGTAGGGGGCCGACGGGCAACTTTGAAAGGCCAAATAAGCGATGGTGAGGGGTGGTTCCCCAAACTGATGACCTGGACCCATGGAGGATGGGCTGTCTGGAGGGCACTGGTGCAACATGGCCTCTTCCCACCCGCCAGTCTTGGTTGCCTCCCTCTGGCTGAACCGCCAGTGGCAAAGGAGCTTGGGAAATGTATTTCACAGTGGTCAGCCCCCTGCCTTCATCCCCCCCACTCACCAGGGCCAAGCAGAGCAGAGGAAAGCCAGAGAACGGGTCTGAAGTCACAGAGCAAATGACCAGTACAGTGGTCAGCATTCAACTACTGGGTGATTTAGCATAAAACTCTGGATTCACAGCTTTTCCTGAAACTCCCTGGGCCTGCTGACCTGGCAGTGACCCTGAAGACTGGGAGAGGAAAGGAAGATCAAGGCTTAGGGTGGTGAGGCCCACCTCTGTCTAGTCATGTTGGGGCACTGGCCTTGGGGCACCCTGCTGACCAGCACTCAGCAAGGCATGCGGGCACTCAAGGGCCTCCAGAGAAGGGATCAGAGGAGGAGAAGCCATGAAGACCTGAGCCAGGTGGACTGAGTAGGCAGGGCCAGGGGAGCTGGTGGGCCAGGACCAGGAGAATCTTCTTTATTATTATTATTTTAATACATTTTTATTGATTTCAGAGAGGAAGGGAGAGAGAGAGAAACATCAACGGCAAGAGAATATCTTTGATTGATGGAGAATATCTTTGCTTCCTGCACGCCCCACACTAGGGATCGAGCCCGAAACCCGGGCATGCACCCTGACCAGGAATCGAACCGTGACCTCCTGGTTCATTGGTCCATGCTCAACCATTGCCGCTAGGCTAGGGAACTGTCTTTTTTTTTTTTAGATATATATTTTTTTTTAATTAATTTTTTACAGAGAGGAAAGGAGAGGGATAGAGAGCTACAAACATCGATCAGCTGCCTCCTGCACACCCCCCACTGGGGATGTGCCCGCAACAAAGGTACATGCCCTTGACCGGAATCGAACCCGGGACCTTTGAGTCCACAGGATGAGGCTCTATCCACTGAGCCACACCGGTTTCTGTGAGGGAACCTTCTTGATATAGCTCTTGGAGACTGCCTGGTCGTGTGGGGGGGGGGGGGGGGCGGGGGGGGTTGTTGGGTTGGTTTGTTTTCATTGTCTTTCAGGCCTGTATTCAGACCAAATCTTCCAGGACAGCCCGCCACATACACTCGTGGAAGAGCTTCTAGTATGTTGGGGGAAGAGGTTGGGTGGCCCGGAGTTTTCCTCTGAAAGTCCCTGAGGGTGGTCCTGAAGCACCCAGGAGGGGTCTCAGACCCGCCCCAGCTTGCAGGCAGCTGGGAAAACTGTGCTCAGGCCCGAGTCCCTGTCCTCCCTGGAGGCACAGACACTGAATCAGAGTCAATCGAACTGGGGACAGATCCTGACTGCAGCTCAGTGACCTCAGACAAGCCCCTTCACCTCTCATTAGAAGCAGGTGTCAGTATCACAGGGTCTGGGGAGCATCTGAGGTGCCCACATAGTGCCTGGGAGTGCAGTTGTTATGGTAACCAAGCTGAGCCTGGCTGCCTACCCTCAGGCCCCCAAGATGGGGAGAACTCCCCATCGTCCCTCCTCTGCTCTTCCTGCTCCCTCCCCGGCCACGCCACACAGCCAGCAGGAATTTGTCCTCTGCAGGGCTGGGCAGGAAGAAAGTCTTCTTTTTTGATGAAACAGCAATGAGGTGATGTCTGGGTTTTTTATATCCCCATCGCTGAGCCGCTGCCAGGCCCAGAGTCCAGGCTGCATTCTCTCAGCGCCATTTGTCCTTTGGATGCTTGGCCTGGGGGCGGGGGGGGAAGGGTGGGGACCTTCTGGGGATCCAGCTGGAGGCCCAGCAACTGGGAAGAAGTTGGCCAATGAGAGCAGTTCCAACACCTCACACTTCCCCTGGCTCCTTGAGAACCTGCCTTCAGTCCGCAGGCCGATGCTCTATCCACCGAGCCAAACTGGCTAGGGTGATTTCTCCCCATTTAAAAAAATATATATATTATATTGATTTCAGAGAGGAAGGGAGAGATAGAAACATCAACCATGAGAGAGAACCATTGATTGGCTGCCTCCTGCACGCCCCCTGCTGGGGATCTAGCCCATGATCGAGGCATGTGCCCCTGACTGGAATTGAACCTGGGACCCCTAAGTCCATAGGCCGATGCTCTGTCCACGGAGCCGAACCAGTAGGGCTCTCCCGATGTCCATATATGCTTACAAGTAATGTTAATGAGATTTCACTCTACATGCCGCTTCGCAACTTGCTCTTTGCTCCTGAAATGCAGAGGCCGACCTGCTGGGGGAAGCCGCTGGTACCATTTGGTGCAAATTCGTGTTGGGGTGTGAGTGTGTGGAAGGATAGTGACTAGGACTGTCATCAAACTCCCTCGAAAGACTCAGACCCAAGCCCCTTGTTTTTCAGGTGGAGAGTGTGAGGCCGCGAAGGGAGGGGCCAGGTGAGTGGGGAGCGCAGGCCCTCGGCTGGCCTTGAAGGATGAGGGCAAGTCGCCAAGCCCTGGGGGTCTCTCCCTGGACCTGGAGAGGAGCTGCACCCCACAGAGCCAGGGGGAGGGTCAGGGAGGAGGGCCAAGCTACCAGGAGGGGCCTCTGCACTTCCTGCGGGGAGAAGATTGACAGCCCCTGGGAGCTTGGGGAAAGGTCTGACGTGGGGAGGACTGCCCGCTGGCTTCCGGTTGGGCCTGCCTCCTCCAGGCTCAGGAAAGCCCTCCAAGGGCAGGCTTCGAGCTTGGGGGTGGGCAGGGGTCAGAGGATGCTGTTGGGACCAGCCCCCGAGTCTCCTGGTGCAAGGACCTGGACCCTGGGAGAGCGATGAGCATAGACCCTGTCCAGGCTCGCCCCAGCTGGTTTGGCTCAGTGGAAAGAGCTTTGGCCTTGGACCCAAGGGACCCGAGTTCGAGTGTGTCAAGGGCATGAACCTCAGTTGCAACCTCGGTTGCAGGCTCTTCCCTGGCCTGGGCCCTGATCGAGGCTCATGCAGGAGGCAACCAGTTGATGTGTTTCTCTCACATCAATATTTCTCTCTCTTTCCCTCTCTCTTCCGCTCTCTCTAAAAATCAGTGGAGCCCTAACCGGCTTGGCTCAGTGGATAATGTCGGTCTGCAGACTGAAGGGTCCCAGGTTCGATTCGGGTCAAAGGCATGTACCTTGCCTTTGGGCATAGCCCCAGTAGCGGGTGTGCAAGAAGCAGCTGATCGATGTTTCTCTCTCATCAGGAGAGGGAGAGAGAGATAGAAACACCAATGATGAGAGAGAATCACCAGTCGGCTGCCTCTTGCACACCTCCCACTGAGGATCAAGTCCGCAACCCAGGCATGTGCCCTTGGCCGGAATCGAACCCAGGACCTTTCAGTTCAAAGACCGACGCTCTATCCACTGAGCAACACCAACCAGGGCTCTCCTCGATGTTTCTAACCCTCTATTCCTCTCCCGTCCGCTCTGTAAAAATCAATAAAATATTTTTAAAAATAAATAGAAATAAAAATCATCGGAAAAATATCCTTGGGTAAGGATTCAAAAATAAAAAGAACGGCCGAAACCGGTTTGGCTGAGTGGATAGAGCGTCGGCCTGCGGACTGGAAGGTCCCAGGTTCGATTCCGGTCAAGGGCATGTACCGTGGCTGCGGGCACATCCCCAGTGGGGGTGTGCAGGAGGCAGCTGATCGATGTTTCTCTCTCATCGATGTTTCTGACTTTCTATCCCTCTCCCTTCCTCTCTGTAAAAAAATCAATAAAATGTATTTAAAAATAAAAATAAAATAAAAAGAACTTGTGAGTGTTAGCACAGCCCAGAGCCTTTCTGGAGCTCGGGACTTTTCTAGCTGCCGCAGGAGGGTCTGGCGTCACTGACGATGGCCACCACCCACCACGGGGGTCTTCTGGGTGGGCCTGTGCTGCAGGCACACACTTCAGCCTTCAGCCCGCCCATCAGCCCCTGGGGTGCGGGGTGGCGAGTCCTGTTAGCCTCTCACTTTACAGTGACTCACCAAGGCCAAGGACACCACCCAAGGCCAGCGGTGTCAGCAGAGGCGCGTGCAGCGCTGAGCCTGGCGCTGGAGCCCCACCTTCAACCTGGGGAGGGGCTGCACCTGGCACGGCATCGACCTTGTGAGGTGGTGACTGGGGTGGGGGTTGTGCTGTTTGAACTCTTTACTACAAGCATGTGCCACTTTCACAGGAAAGGGGGAGCTTTTAAAAAAATTGTGTTTTTTTTTAAATGGTAGGCATTATTTTTTAAAAATATATACTTTATTGATTTTTTACAGAGAGGAAGGGAGAGGGATAGAGAGTTAGAAACATCGATGAGAGAGAAACATCGATCAGCTGCCTCCTGCACACCTCCCACTGGGGATGTGCCCACAACCAAGGTACATGCCCTTGACCAGAATCAAACCTGGGACCCTTCAGTCCACAGGCCGACGCTCTATCCACTGAGCCAAACCGGTTTCAGCTGTGTGTCTTTCTTTCTTTCTTTTGTTGTTGTTAATCCTCACCCGAGAATATTTTCCCATTGATTTTTAGGGAGAGTGGGAGAGAGAGGGACAGACAGACAGAAACATGGATGTGAGAGAAGCGCATCGATTGGTTGCCTCCTGCATGCGCCCTGACCGGGGCCCAGAGAGGGCAAGTGACCGGCTCAGGGTCACACAGCCAGAAATGGCAGAGCCTGGGTTCAAGCCCAGGATTCTGTGATTCTGGCCTGGGCTCTCCCCCAGCTGTTCAAACTCCTTCCCAGATCAGCTCTTCTCCAGCTGAATGGAGATGACAAGCTCACTTACGAAACGGGGATGGCAACTGTACCTACCCCGGAGGGACAGCATTCGGATTGAGGGAGACAATCGGATGAAATGATTTTCGTGTGGAGTCTGTCACATGATGAGGTTTTGGCAAATGGCACAGCCCCCGTAGCCATGTCGTCGCCCCATTATTACCTGCAGGCAGCAGAGCGAGGAGGGGTTGAGAAGAATTTTGTTCCTGGTAAGACCAGGAGTGGATAAATGAGAGTATTTGCAGCAGAGGGAGAGGGGGGCAGAGGAAGGGGGTCCCGGGCAGTCTCTAGGCCCCTCTGCCCTGGGGGGGCTGTGCCACATCTACCCGGGGTAGGAAGGATTTGGATCTGTCCACCCTCTGCAGATGGGGAGCTGGTGTTGTTACTGAGGCTGTGGGCAAAGTCACCTCCTGCCTCCGTCCAAAAATGGATCTGAGGCATCTTTTATTTTATTTTTAACGTATTTGTATTGATTTCAGAGAGGAAGGGAAGGGAGGAAAAGATAGAAACATCAATGAGGAGAGAGACTCACTGATCGGCTGCCTCCTGCACGCCCCACACTGGGGATGGAGCCTGCCACCCCGGCCTGTGCCCGGACCGGGAATCCAACCATAACCTCCTGGTTCGTAGGTCGATGCCCAACCACTGAGCCCCGCCAGAAGGATGAGGCAGCTTTTAGGAATTTGTCGCATCAAAACAGCAAGCAGAGATGGCAGGAGAGAAATCCAAATGGCTTAAGAAAGAATCACAGGGAAAGAAGGTTGGGACACAGAAAGGAAAGGAAGTTTGGCAGTTCATGTCGCCCGTGCGCCCACTAGTGGCTCCGGTGAAAGGAATACTTCTGAGCAGAGCACGTGCAACAGGGCACATCCTTAGAAAATCATTTTGTTTCCTGCCTACTTCAGAAAAGGATTTAAAAATGGAGTAAGGTCTGTACATTTAGTTAATGGCATTGTACCAGTGCTAATTTCCCGGTTTTGATTTATGCTGCTAATATATAAAATGTCACCATCGAAGGAAGCTGGGTGAAGGGTACGTGGGACTCTATGTATTATTTGTGCAATTTCCTGTAGGTCTGTAACTATTTAAAAATAAAAATTGCCTGAAAGAACTTAAGGCTGATTAAACATATAAGACGATATTAAATAGTAAAACGATATCTAGGTTAGATGGGGCACACAGACTTGGCTGTACAAGCTTATTTATTTAGTTTTATAATATTAAAAGATTGATAACCTAAGTGTACAGCTGTAGGGGGCGGGGGTGTGTGTGCAGGAGGCAGCTGATCGATGTTTCTACTCTCAATTCCTCTCCCACTCTGTAAAAAAAAATCAATAAAATATATTTAAAAATAAAAGAGAAATAAAAATATTTTTTTCTACTCTCCATTCCTCTCCCTTCCACTCTGTAAAAAAAAAAATCAATAAAAATATATTTAAAAATAAAAGAGAAATAAAAAGATTTTTTCTACTCTCTATCCTCTCCCTTCCACTCTGTAAAAAAAAAATCAATAAAATATATTTAAAAATAAAAGAGAAATAAAAAGATTTTTCCAGGAGGAGAAAGGTAACGGTACTAATCGGAGTGGGGTGGCCATAGGAGGTGAGGTCCTGGCAGACCCCATACAAGGGAAGTGGGACAGTAGGAAGTTCTCCGTGGATAAAAGTTCCTTCGGTCGGATGCTTCCCTCCACCACGCGAAATTCCCAAAGGGCTGCCCTGAAAGGCAGCAAGCGCTAGACTAGACTTGCGAGCTCTAGTTTTGACTTCTATCCACAAAGTAAGTGATCTTGAGAAAACACTGCCCCCCTCGGAGCACAGAAGGAAAAGATGGACCTCAAAGTCTCTACGACGTTTTCCATCCACGTTAAATTACTTAGCGGCTAAAACTGGCTAATTTTCCTCCACGCCCTGCGAGACGCATTGGCGAAGCCACGCCGCGGCCACGAAGGGGTTAACTTCCGTGGCCCCGCCCCTCCCGGCCCCGCCCCGCCCCCGCGAGCCCTGAGCCCGCCGGGGCGGAACCTTTGACCCCGCCCCCAGGCCGTGCGTCCACCGGAAGTGCCCATGCGCAAGCAGCTCACTTCCGCTGGGCAGGTGACAGCCGTGGGGCTCGGAGCAGCCGGCTGCACTGTCGCACCGGGAGAGCGCGGGGGGACGAGGCCGCGGACATTTTGCTGCCCAGCCGAGCCGTGCCGCGGCGCCGGGAGCCGTTCGGACCTGCGGGTGAGGAAGCGGGGAGGCAGGGGAGGCAGGAGAAGACGTGGGGCGGGGAGTCGGGGGGCTGAGGTGAGGGGTTTGCAGGGTCAAAGGTCATGAGAGGACGTGGGAGCGAGAGCGCGGAAGAGTGGCCTCCCAGGCCCCCGCGAGGCAGAAGGACCGCAGGTTCATTCATTCCCGCCCACTTGGCCGCGGACCTACGCCCCAGCCGCCCGGGTTCCGCAGCCCGTCCAGCGGCGCCCTCGGGGGCCGATCCCTAGCCTTAGGCTCCGCGGAGCTTGTGCTTGGCTCGAGGGGAAACTCCTCTTTGCGTCCGGGTTTCCCCCTCACACTCCCCCCGAAGGCCACCTTGAGGACTCCTGGTCGTTCGAGGCTAAGGCTTTCTCTCGTTGCCAAGGTTCGAAAGGAAAAAAAAAAGAAACAGCCGCCCGCTCTGGGCTGGACTTGGGTTTGGTCTGTAGTGGGCGCCTCAGGATCAAGTTGTCTGGGGGACACCTGTAATAATGCTAAAAACGCTGATGCAATTGCTCGGAGCTGGGTTTGGAGCCCCAGCTGTGCCCCGGGCACGGAGGGCACTAGCGCTTTACTTAATGCTGCATTGCCCAACAACCCCAGAGAGAGCCACCGTGGGCACCCCCATTTCATCGGCCGGTGAGCTGAGGCACAAAGAGGTTAAATCCCACATGGAAGGTCAGGTGGTAGCAGAAACAGAATCGGGGTTCCTGCCCAGGCTTTCAGGCACCTGCAGAGCGCGGAGACCCACGAGAAGCCGGGGACAGGTTGGGGCTCAGTGCTGTTTAGTATCTTTAGCTGCCATTGTGTTTGTTTACATTGAGGTCAAGCTGTGGCCTTACTGCTTCTCAAGGGGCATCGGAGTCGCTGTCTTTAGGAAGAAGCCGTCTTGCAGGCTATGCCTATGGCCAGTGGTCGGCAAACTCATTCGTCAGCAGAGCCAAATATCAACAGGACAACGATTGAAATTTCTTTTTTGAGAGCCACATGTTTTAAACTTAAACTTCTTCTGACGCCTCTTCTTCAAAATAGACTCGCCCAGGTCATGGTATTTCGTGGAAAAGCCACACTCAAGGGGCCAAAGAGCCGCAGTTTGCCGACCACTGCTATAGGTGACTGACTGCCTTTAGGGCACGAGTGGAAGTCCGTTGTTCCCCTCCATCCCCCCCACTCTGGGGAAGCGTGATGGGACACCCAACAGGCTATCCAGGAAACGATTTCTTGAGAGTGGTCCAGCTGCATTCCTTTAGGAATGAAGAGGAATCTTGGGGTCTTCCAGGAAAGGGCAGCCCCAGAGCTTCCTGGCTGGGGAGACCCCGCCTGGCCTGGGAGATTTACGGGGTTTGATGGCGTGAGGATGAGGTTCTGTGAGCCTGAGCCTTCTTCCTTTGCAGACACTTCACTTGCTCCCGTTCCGCCTCAGTTTCCCTGACAGCGACACCAGAGAGACCCGCCACCTCCCTACCCGTTCCTGGGCGTTATAAGACTTCGTGAACCCGTGAAGGCTTCCACTTGCTTCTGTGATATAAATATTACCGCAGTACCTTAAATTAAATAAAAACACACAACACTCTTGTGATCTGTTCTCCCAATTCCCTTGAACTCACAGAAACTTAATCTTGTCACCTTATCCCCATCCTTCCAGTGGAGGCGAAGTGGCTTGTCGCCGAGGGCAGGAACCTGAGCAGAGTTCGGAGCGTCTGGCTCCCTGTCCCGAGTGGAGCCCACAGGCCGCTCTGGCCTCTCACAGACTGTCATGGAGGGCAGCCGCACTCGTCTCCCAGGACACGGACGCCCCAGAGGTTATGTAGAGACTGTATCGCGTGTGGGTTCAGCAGAGGCTCCACCCTGAGCGGCTCGAAAGGCTCAGCGGATCAGGGAAAAGCTCCCCATCCTTCAGCTCAGCAGCTTCCTGTTAACCCCGGCCCCGCCTCTCATCCCGCGTGTGTCGGGGTTAGAGGAGGAGCTCTGCAGAGCTGTAGTGGGCGCCCCAACCCTAGGCAGTGGGCGCCCCAACCCTAGGCAGTGGGGGCCTGCTGGGGGCCTGCGCCTGTCATCCCTGGTCTCTGGGGTGTTACTTCCTTCTGCAAACAGACCTTTACATACACAGGACTTCTCCCACCCTTCCCCTTTCACTTCCCAAAAGTGTTTCCGACCCAGTTCAGTCCGTGGGTCCTGCTGGCTTTGGACATGGGCTCGCATCTGTTTCCCAGTCATCTTCTGAAGCTGTGGCGGGTCTCGACTGCTCGCTTCCCTGGAGAGTCATGGCTTGGGGGTGGGCTCTGCATTTTGGTGTATTTCTAAAAAGTGGCGGGTGGGGGGTCTGTTACCTGAAGGCGGTTCTTGTTTCTGAAGGGGTCTTTTTGCCTGAAGGCCACTCAGAAATGATCACGGCCCAGAAACTGTTTCTGGGTTCCTTTTCTCTGTGCACAGAGAGGAACGGATAACTCCAGAGAGACGTGATCACTTGAGCAGTTGGGGAACCCTTTGCCCAAAAAAATGCTGCTTGCATATCCATCAGTGGCTCCTCAGTGCCCCTCAAGCCAAAACCCACGTTCCGTAGCATGACCTCCAAGTCGTGGACTCTGACCCCTGCCTGGTTCTTCCGCCCCATCTCTCCTGCTCCACCTCCCACCTCTTCCCGAGCTCCAATCAGACGCATTTGCTTTTCCGCAAAGCTCCAACTCTGTACCTCCGAGTCTTTGCCCTGTGCTGTTCCCGCTGCCTAAACACATTTCCTGTCACCATCCTCCCTTTGCTGCACCCCTGCTTGGTGCCTCCCACCTGAGCATCCCCCTAAACCACGCAGGTCGGAACGAGATGACTCTGATCACAGTGGGCTGTCATTGACTGCTTACTTAGCTCTCTTCTAAGGAAATGGCTCTTAGTCTTTGGACAGGACTTGTCTTCACTGTCTGCATCTCCAGCACCTAGTGAAATGGTCTGGCACACAGTAGGTGCTCAGTCAGTGTTTAGTGAATGAACAGATGAGTGGGATATTGCATTGAGTTGTTGTCGGGATTCCTTGACTCCTAAGGAATTCAAAGTACTTTCCAGATGTGTCCTCATGTGGCCCCAGGGGGGTAGGGAAAAAATCGGACGGGTGGTGGGGTTAGCCACTCTCAAACTACTGTTGCTACCACCCAGCCAGCTACCAGCGTGCTTCAGGGCCTCTGTGACCTGGGGGTTGGGGAGCAGGGGGAGGTGCTGGTGGCTGGCACTGCTGAGGGCTTTGTATATGTCAACATACTTAGGTCACAAGCCCCTCAGGTATTGGACATTGTAATTCCCGTTGTTCGGTTGTATGGTTGTGCCTGGGGTGTTGTAGACCCCTGGAGAGACCCCGTCCTGCTGGTATGGCCACCTTCCCGTTGTTCCCAGCCCCTGGTGCTTGGATATCTCCCGGTATTGAATGGAGTTGAGGAGGAGCTTGGGTTTGGTTCTGGACTCCCAAGCCTCATGCTTTTTGGGTTTTCAGCCTTTGGGTTTCACCTCTGACCTTCATTAAGAGGGTCTCCCTCAATTCAGGAGGTCTCTTCTGGTTAAGAGTATGGCTGGTTGACTCCAGAATGCCCAGAGTTCATCATCAGCCAGGACACCTTAATCTATCCCCAGATTACCATGTGCCTTGAACTGGAAAATGGTAAATTTGGAAGTCAGGACTCAAGAACTTTAAAACCAACTCTTCCCTGTTTTTTTAAAAAAATATTTTTTTTATTGATTCAGAGAGAAAGGAAGAGGGAGAGAGAGAGAAACAGCAATGATGAGAGATGTGGCCTTACTGCATGCAGGGATGGTATCTTTGAAATGATGTCGTCTAAGCTGAGATTTGAAGGTCAAGTTGGAGCGGTCACTCTGGAAGCCAGACGGGATAATCCAGGCAGGATCAGCAAGTGCAAAGGCAATGAAGAGCTTGGTAATTAGAGGAACACTGAAGGAGGCCGTGGGCCTGCAGGGTTATAAGCAGAAGGAAGGGCCTAGCCTGTGTCAGTGCCCCTCCGTCCCCCGGCACCCCAGCATTTGTACCCCCACCTCTCATAGCTCTCTGCTCAGCTCTGTAATCTGAAGCCTTATGGGAGCTAGAGATGGTGGGCTGGCCTCGCTGAAGGAAGTGGCCTGAGCATGTCTCCCATTTCTGTTGCTACCTGATCATCTACCCTTTGCCCTTTCTTCTCTGTTATCATTTATTTACTTCCTTTACGTTTACTGGCTGTAAAATGGGCTATGGGGTCCAGCATTTTCGATTTCAATTTTGTCAGAATAGCTTGACAACCAGAGCAGATGGAGCTCTGGCCCTGGCAGACCCGGCTCTCTGGCTCGGGTTGGTCTGCGAGCCCGACGTTTCCCAGAAGGAGAGTTGAGCACTAGTCCTTCAAATATTACTGAGCACCTCCCGCTTCTCAGGCACCAGTCTGGGAGTACAGTAGTAAGCAGAACGGACAAAATCGTTGTCCTCATGGAATGTATATTATGGAGGGAGGAAAATGGACACTATAAATACATTTTATGTTATGTGAGTGATACAGACTCTGAGGAAAAGCAGCAGGAGGAAAGAAGGAGGTAGGAAGTGGGATGGGTTGGTCGAGGATGTACACACTCTTAAATAAGGTGGTCAGAGAAGGCCTCAGTGAGAAGGTGCCGTTTGAGCCAAGACTCTGGAAGAAGTGTGGCCTGCCCTGGCCAGTGCGGCGCAGTTGGTGGAGCGTCATGCCGAGCACCAAAAGGTTGCTGGTTCAGTTCTTGGTCAGGGCACGTTCCCAAGGCACGGCTCGATCCCCGGTAGGGGCCATGCGGGCGACAGTTGATGGATGTTTCGGTCTCGTGATGTTTTTCTCTCTCTCCCTCTCCCTTCTCTCTCCAAAAAGCAATGTAAAAATCTTTAAAAAACAAAAGGCATAAGAAAGAAGAAGGGGGAGTAAGCCGTAGAGCTCTCGGAAGAAAAGGCTCTCTGGTTAAGCGAGCCATGTGTGCAGAGCCTGTGCTGGAAACATCTGTTTTGTCCCAGGCTCAGCAGAGAGGCCCAAGTGGCTGGAACGGAGGGAGTGACGGGAAGAATGGGGGGGGGGGGGGGGGCGTGTTCCAAGGGGTGATGATGGGGAATGTGTGAGAGAGACAGAAGGGGGTGTACATCTCATTCAGGGCCTTGGAAGCCATGAAGCCGTGTTGGGGACGTGGCTTGCGCTCTTGTCCGCTGTGTGCGTGCTGCTGTGTGGGGCAGGTCCCAGTGTCCGAGCCGGTGCTCACACTGCACACAGGCCGAATGGGTGACCGCACACCTGACGGGTCTTCCGAACGTGTCCCCATTGTACAGGCGGGCAGCTGAGACGTTGAGCTTTGCTTTGTCGTCTTTGGCCTCTTTCTCCCCTTTTTGACTAATTTAAATATTGTTCAGAAGAAGCCTCTTTCCTTTTTCTTGACAGCAGATCTCTCCACGCATTATTGCTTATAGGCAGTTGAGAACTGGCACCTGATTCTAAAATTAGGTTCTAGAGACTCGGGGCTGAAATAGGAACATTTGCATGTGGCATTTGCCTGCCTTTAATTGCTAGCGGGTTACAGAAGATTCATTTTGACCAATCAGTTTTCACCCAGATCCCAGGAGGCCCGCGTCTTGGCAAGCTCATCTAGACAGGCTTTCGCCAGGCACGTGACCAAACTGGATGTTTCTGGCTGTCCAGACTGGACGGACTGGTCCTGAAATAACCTGCTATTCAGCAGTGGAGGGACTCTAGAGATGTGTGGCAACACACCTTCCATACCCTTCGGCCTGGAGTGTGTGTTTCTGCCGGGCTTCCTTCACGGGGAGGAGCTGCCTCGCCTGGCAGAACGGGACCGGCGGGGCCTCATCGTGGGGCACGGGTGGAGAGCGTTGGCACCTCCATTGCCTAGCTCTGTGACCCAGAAAAATGCCAGGACCTCTCTGGGCTCCAGTGTTCCCATCTGTAAACTGGTGACTTTATGAACACTCTACATAGTGTCCAGCCCGGAATGCACATCTGTTTACCAGATACCACCATGGCCAGCTTTGTTCTGGGTCCCGGGCCACCCCGAAGAACAGCTTGTTTTCTCCTACTTACTGAGCCCCTGGAAAGAGCCTGTCTGTCTGCGTCTGGTGACTGCATTGTCTCAATAATAATAAGTCTGAAATCTGGTTTCTCTACTGCTGACTCACCTCTTATTTTATTTTTTGGTAGCTTTTAAAAAACATATTTTTGTTGATTTCAGAGAGGAAGGAAGAGGGAGAAATAGAAACATCCCTGATGAGAGAGAGTCACTGATGAGCTGCCTGCCACAAGTCCCCCACTTGGGATCAGGCCCACAACCCTGGCATGTGCCCCCGACCGGAGTGGAACCTGGGAGCCCTCAGTTCGCAGGTTGACGCTCTATCCACTGAGCAAAACTGGCGAGGCCCCGACTCACCTTTTAATCGTCAAGTGGACCTTCCCTGTTTCCCTGTCTGAAAAGTGAATTTGTGTACTCACCTGCGAGAACTTTTTCTTTTTAAAAGAAGACAATCAGACGAGGGAAGAGTAGTGAGTAGAATTACTGGGCGGTGAGTGGAATCATCGTCTCTATTAAACACTAAGCTCCATAGGGGCCAGGGCCTAATCCAGAGCCTGACACAAAGTGGGGGAATATTTGTGGAGTAAACCAACCTCTGCCCTTGAGGGAGAACTGCAGTGGCACAATGTGGGCTGAGCCGAGTTTGGCTTTTCTGTTCCAAATGGAGAAATGTGGCACCCTAGCCCGTTCTGTTCACCCCCCGAGCTTAGTCTGCACGGTCTGTGAGCGGACATGTGCCGTGGAGCAGCTTCCCGAACAGGTACTCATCGGGCAGGCGTTTACAAGTGAGAGCTGTCAGCCCTGGGGTTGGAGTCACCGATGCCCACTTCCGGGGATCAGCGTTCCCTGCCTGGATGGCCTTGGATTTGGAGATGGGTCTTGGCAGCTGGATCAGAGCTTGCCGAATATCTCTTTCCTCTTTGCCTTTCCAAACCCTTCTTCTCTGGCCGATCTCACATGCCAGTTGGGTCCCTTGTTAATCCACTGCTAATTCACTGGGCGAACACTATGTGACGTTGGTGCGCTGGTGCTGCCAACTCCATGCCTCTCATCCGATGGCAGGCACGGGCTGCTCTGACATGAGTCGCTGCCCTGAGACTTGAACAGTCATCACCCGGGCCATTCGCTGGCCGTTTGGGGAATGGCTGGCTGCTTACTATTTCCCTTCCTGCTGAAGGCCTCATAGGGTTTGCTGGCCCCGGTGGCATTGGGAATTTTTCTCTTTTGTCCTCTTTGTCAGAATGATCACGGTCCGTTTCCTCGTTCCCAGGAAGCACAGTCATTGATGAGGAAATAGGTTTGTCATAGAATGTGAGGTGTTGGGGGGACTTTATCTGTCACTTAATAGACTGGTTGTCAAACTCTGTCCCACGGGGCAATGGGTTGGGGCTCCCGGTGAGGAGAGGGGAGAGTGGAGTGAGCCAGGCTCTAGCCAACCCCCCCTTCCTCAACCCTACATCCATCAGAGCAGTCCCACTTTTGTTTTTTAAACAGTTTAAAAGCAAGGGAGGGCTTGAAAAGCCATTAATCTTGTTGAATTCTCGTGCCTGACAGTTGGTAACAGTGAGGCTCAGATGGAGGGATTTGCCCAGGATCACACAGCTGTTGGTAGCCAAGCGAGATTTCCTGGCAGCCAGCTTGGCATTGGATCCGCCTGGCCATGTTTGTTGAAAGTTCCCTGCTGAACCGTATGTTCCTGGTCTGTCCAGGCATCGTTGTCTGGCGCTCATCAGGGGGTCCTCTTCCTTGGTTTTGTACTTCTCTGAGAACCTGCATTTTCATTAATTCTGTCAGCAGACACGTGGTGAGCTCCTGGAATGTGCCAGGCAGCGTGCCAGTCACTGGGTAGACGGCTTTAAATAGGGCAGATCCCAAATTAGAGCTGGGGGGGGGGGGTAGCTGGGAGAAGTCCACAGTGACTGAGTCCTGTGTTGGGAGCCCTCTCCTGCCATCTGGGTGCAGAGAAGGCTCCCCGGGTGCAGCCGGGTTGGAGCTGAGACTGCAGGGTGAGCGCGGGGGTAGGGACAGGGTTGTGGCTGGAAGTACCATTGTTTCTGAGCTGTGTTGTCTTTCAGAGAGGTGGTGCAGGCACAGGACTTAACCTCCCCAAGATATAAAAAGTGAATAATGGAAGGTCAGTCACTCACTCATCCCTAGGTAATCCAGCCTCCTTTCTGGAGGAAATCACTGTTAACATTCTTATTCACCCTTTCAGGGAAAGTCAGTGCATTTGTAAGCATGGCATTTATATTTTTCTTTTTTAACAGGAATGGTAGTAAACTATACTTTTCAAAAAAAGGTGTTTTCTTTGATTACAAAATCCGCATTTTTAACCTGTATGCGGATGCTGTTAACCGGTTAAAAATGCGGATTTTGTAATCAAAGAGAAACAAGATAATTGCAAGAGAAACATCAAAAGTGTTTTATTCAAAGTAATGTCCATCGCTAGCTACACATTTCTCCATCTTTCAGGTAATTTGTGGATACCGTCCCAATAGAACTTTTCTTGTTTTGAGGCAGACCACTCAGAAACCCAATTTTCCACTTCTTCGTACGTTTTGAAGTGCTGCTCAGAAAGTGCGTGTGCCATCGATCGGAACAAGTGGTCATCTGAAGGAGCAATACAACAAAATAGCATCAAGAAACAATCTCCATCACCCCTAGAATTCCATCGTGACCCCTTCAAGCCAGTCCTTCCCTCCTAGAAGCATCCCCTGAGCTGACTTCTAGCACCATAGGTTAGTGTTACCTCTCCTGCTTATTCGAGACTTCCACATACTAAATGGAACCCCGCAATATTTGCCGTGTTTGTGTGTCAGTGCGCTTTCATTCTCACATTATCCCATCAGGAAAATATGTGACATAACTAGAGCAGCAGGTGGTGATGCCCCCACTTTCAGGAGGGGAAGTTGAATTACACAGAAGTGAACTATAACCTTAGTACAGTACTCTCTTTTTAAAGTCACTGTTACTATCAGTTGAAATATATCAGTATGCATTTTCTTAATGCATTTTTAAAATACATTTTTCTTGATTTCAGAGGAAAGAGATATACAAACATTAGTGATGACAGAATCATTGATCGGCTGCCTCCTGCATGCCTTCTACTGGGACAGCCCACGGCCTGGCCATGTGCCCTCGACCGGAATCGAACCCAGGACCCCTTAGTCTGCAGGTCAATGCTCTATACACTGAGCCCAGCCAGCTAGGGCTTACTGTATTTTTTTTTTAAATAGATTTAAATTCATTTCATTAGCTTAAAACACAGAAAGATGTTTTTTTACCTCTAGTCAATAAAATTACGTTTAGATATGTGAAGGCTTTCTTTTTTTTCTTAAACCTTACTGAACTCCAGTAGCTAAAATAAAATTTAAAAATCCAATCTTTAGCTGGGAATTTAAAAAAAAATATTTTTTTAAATTAATTTTTTTAAGAGAAGAAGAGAGAGATACAGAGCTAGAAACATCAATGGGAGAGAAACATCGATCAGCTGCCTCCTGCACACCTCCCAGTGGGGATTCACCCACAACCAAGGCAGATGCCCTTGACCGGAATCGAACCTGGGACCTTTCAGTCCACAGGCCGACGCTCTGTCCACTGAGCCAAACCAGGTTAGGGCTTTAGCTGGGAATTTTAAAAAAATTATTTTCTATTGATTCTGCTGAAACCGGTTTGGCTCAGTGGATAGAGCATTGGCCTGCAGACTGAAAGGTCCCGGGTTCGATTCCGGTTAAGGGCACAGGCCTGGGTTGCGGGCTCAATCCCCAGTAGGGGTCATGCAGAAGGCAGCCAATCAATGATTCTCTCTCATCATTGATGTTTCTATCTCTCTCTCCCCCTCTCCCTTCCTCTCTAAAAAATCAATAATATATATATATATATATATTTTTTTAATAAAAAAGAAAGGACACCGCGAGATAGCCACCCTCCGTAGACCCTCGGGGTGCAGGTGATCTTCCCCAGTGAAAAGAGGGTTTTAAATCAGTGTCCTGGGGTAGCCTTGCCATCGCATTTTCATTTCTCCCCACCTCCCCTTCCTCCTCTACGTTAATTTCCGGTCTATGAAACAACTTCAGAGGGATCCAGTTTCTGCATCACCAGTCCCATCGGGCCTCTGCAGAGGGACATGCGAAATAGATACTGCAGGGAAGTGGCAGGCGGCACAGCGGGGGGCAGTTTGAGCTGGTGAGTGCGTAGTTGCTTAGCACCTGTACAAGGAAATGCCATCAAAAAGCTCAACGCTGCAGGGTATCAGAGCTGTGGTGGTTTGCCCTGACCGACCCTGCAACTCTGTTGCTTTGTTTAACCCCCCAAACTTCCCACCCTTTCCTCCACCTGGGTGGTGGCACGCCGCGCGGATTCAGCACCAGCAGGTTACGTTCTGGGAATCTAATCCTCCAGATACGGCGCTGAGCCTCTGACTCATCCAGGGAGTCCAGGTTCTCGCACAGCGTGGCGATCACGCTCTCGTACCTGGAGAGCAGCACGCAGTCAGCGGTGAGCCCCGAGGCAGCCCGGGGCACGAGAGACAAGCAGATGCCCCCCAAGGCCCCAAGGGGTTAGTAAAGGGATTTGAGGGTTTTTAAAAATATTTTATTGATTTTTTACAGAGAGGAAGGGAGAGGGATGGAGAGGTAGAAAAGTGGATGAGAGAGAAACATCGATCAGCTGCCTCCTGCACCACCCCCCCCCCCCACACTGGGATGTGCCTGCAACCAAGGTATATGCCCCTGACCGGAATCGAACCTGGGACCCTTCAGTCTGCAGGCCGACGCTCTATCCACTGAGCCAACTGGGGGACCGAACTGGTGACCTGTCAGTGCATGGGACAACACTCGACCAGCCGCGCCACACCGGCCAGGCCTGTTGCTTTTTACCTTCCACCCGTGGACCAGGAACAGCTAGTGAGGCTACGTGCCCAGTAGATGCGTGTCGGGTGAACAAGAGGGCCTGTACTTTCTCTGTCCTGTCGTCTGAGAACAGCACTCCCCCCGACAGTGTTACCGTAGGAGATGCCCTGAGAAAACCGGCCGTTCCTCACTGGGCAGCGCTGTAACCTTGGTCTGCCCCGAGCCCTGGCCTGCAGGGCAATGACAGCACTTCCGTGAGGCTGTGCTGAGGCTGCGGGGAGTTCATGTGGAAAGCACTCGGAACGCTGGGCAGAGTGAGCACCACGAGGGACTGCATTGGCCGTGATTGTCAGGTGCTTTTCGACCTGAGGTTCTTTCAGAGAACGTAGCCAGTCCCTCAGTGGTGAGCATTTAAGTCGCTTCCAATGGCGCGCTGTTGTGGACAGCGCTGTAGTGAAAACCCTGGGTCCTGTGTCAGTATTTCTCTGGGGAGATTCCTACAAGTAGAATTGGGTCAAAGGGTGTGCACGTTCAGAAATTTGCTAGATCCCTCAGAATTGCCCTTTAAAGTCTGATCAGCCATTGCCTAAGAGTTCATTTGTCCGGTAAAGAGATAAGAAGCTATTTTGGGGAGTGGAGGGAGGCTAAAAAGGATATGGGGGGGGGGGGCGGTAAATGGTGATGGAAGGAGATTTGACTTGGGGTGGGGAATACACTATAATTTACAGATAGTGTATCATAGAATTGTGCACCTGGAACGTAATTTTATTAACCATTGTCACCCTAATAAGTTCAATTAAAAAGAAAAAGAAGCTGTATTACCGTGTGCCGGGTCCCCCTCTGCCTCCTGCGCTCTGTAACTGAAAATGGGACGGGACATGGTGGAAAGTCACCCCTCTCTTCTCTCTTGCAGAGCCTGGCCACAGATAAGGGACCAAAATGACCGACTCAAAGTATTTCACCACCACTAAGAAAGGTACAGCTTCCTTCGCTGTGGGGCCTCGTCCTGCTCTTTCCCTGTCCCACTCCTCTGCTTGCTCCCTGCAGGGGTGGGGGTTGGGGAGCGGGGAGTGGTGGGTGTGGAGGTGGAGGCGGACGCCTGGAATCAAGTGGTGGAATCATCCAGAGCATCTTTTAACCCCAGAAAAGGATCCAGAAAATTGAATGCTTGATGGTGTAAGAAATTGACCACTTCTTTTAGAATTCAAGAAGGGAAGAACATCAGCTCCAAGTATAGACCCCCAAAACAGCCCTCTTTCTCTGTGGCTTACATTGATAAATATGATTTTTTTGTTTCGTTCTTGGAGAAAAGGAAGCACCATGCTATCAGAAGCCCCACAGCGTGTGTGTGTGGTCCTTATCCTTGAGTACATGTCTTATGTGTAGAAGTCAGAGTTTATATCCTGTTTTTCCTTTGACACTATCATAAACATTTCCCCACAGTCCGAAGACTCAGTCTTAATCTGCTGAGTTGCTGCCCTGAAATTTGCTAAGCTTGTCTTACATTGTTGCATAGTGTGTGGTTTCTGCTTTTCGGGAAATGCACGTTGTGTAGCAGCTGGTGTCTGTGCTTTGACCCGGTAAGCATCTACTCACTGGCCCTTCCTTCCTTCCGAGCGAGATGGACACTGGCCTGCTGACCGGATGAAGGGAGTCTGCTGTTGGGTCAGCTGAGCCAGGACCTGAAGGCCGCCCGTCCTCAGCCCTTCCCATGCTGGCCCAGCCTCGTTTTATTGAATGGACACTTTCCGTGTGCCGTAGATAGACGGACAGTCTCTAAACCGGCGTTCTAGTGGTTGAGCAGAGCAGACAGTTCATTAAGGAGTAATTACTCTAAAGGGCTGGTGGGTGTTATGATAAGGGAAGTGTTGGAGGCTGTGGGAGGGCCTGGGTGGACCTAGCTTGATAAAGGGGTGTGGGGTGGGGAGCGGCGCTCAGCAAGGGCCCTGCCCTTGGCATGTGCAGGGAAAGGAAAGCAGTTGGGCACAAGTTACTGAAGAGTGTGATGGGAGGTTGGAAAGGCGTGCAAGGGACCGTCCTGTGTGGCTGGAGGAGACGAACATAGTGCTGAGTGTGTTGGGGTATCAGTGGTGTGTGTGTGTGTTTTGGGGACAATGTCTGCAGAGAGAGGCCTGGATCCAAATTTGACATCGGTGATGGTTTTAAGCAAGGGAAGATCCAAGGCAGAGTCTCATAAAGAGTGAAGCTTGGTGGGCGCGCAGGGAGACCAGCACCTCAGCTCCGGTGAGAGTCGGAGGAGCTGGCGGCCGAGCTAGGTGGGTGACAGAGGGGGAGACGGAGTCGGATGCCTCATATGTGATTGAAGAGGTAGGCTTGGTCACTGAGGAAGGAGATGTTCAGACCCAGGTAGATGCCAAGGTCACCTCATCGGCCTTCTTCGAGCCAGGGTGCCTCAGGACTGGACCCATCAGCTAACGGCCGGGTGTGCTCTAACCGGCCAGAGGTTTCAGGCAGAGCAGGGGCAGCCCTGCAGCAGGGCCCAGGGTCAAAGTCATCGCGGTCTGTTGGAGCTCCACAGCTGGGGGACAGGGCCCCAGTCTCTTAGAGGAGGAGGGTATGGGTTCCTTCAGCCCTGCAGAGCCGTGGATTTGAACTGCAGCGTCTGCAGATTCCTCCTGTCTCGGGGAGCGAGGCCCTCAGAGTGGCCTTGCCCTGGCCGGGCTGTGCGTTTGTTCTTAAGTAACCTTGTTTGCGAGTTCTGTGATAAACACCACGTTATTCAGTCACGATGGAAACCTGCTAAGTTTTCTTTTTCTCACTGTAAATCCATCTGGAGCTTCCTCAGCTCTTGATCCCACATGATAGTCTGCTTCACCCCCACCCCAACTGACCTGAGAGGGGCCAGGGCTCTCAGTTCTTCAAAAGAGATGGCCAAGACCGAGGGTCATGTGACAAATTCGTGACTGCCCTTAATGCAGGCCACCGAGTGCCACACACTGAAATGAGGGATTCACATCTGTGTTAAGGAAGAAAATTCAGTGCTCCGGGCAAGGTAGAGAGAAAACCGTCCCGAGAAGCAGAGGGAGTGTCCTGGAGCTAGCCTGGAGCTCGCAGAGCTGGCTTTGAATCTTGGCCTCACCTCTTACTTGGTGTGCGTCCTCGGGCAACTTACTGAACTTCCTACAGCCTTTGTTTGCTCATCTGTAAAATGGGGGGGATGCAGAGTTGTAAGGGTGACGTTAGAAAAAGTGTGGGGAGAAGTTGGAGTGGCACTTGGCTTAGAGAAGGGCTCAGGAAATGCTGGTGGCTGTTGTTTTGAGAGCCCACCACTCCAAAGTCAGCCCCCTTAACCTTTTACTAGGGGTTATTGGGGTTCCGGCTCCCTCTCCCTGACAGGGCCCCAAACAACCCTACTTCCTCATTTGCTTTTTCCAGATCATCAAGTTCTTAAGACAGTTTATTGCATGTTAGATAGAGCAGCTGAATTCCCGTTTTCAGAGCTGAGCAACCACGCGTGGCACAGGAAGCGAAACCCTGAGTGGGCTGTTCTAACGGGAGGTTCTAGGAAAAGCGAGTGTGGGACACAAGCAAATCCTAGCCTCTCCCCAGACCGTCAGTCCCCAGATCCCACTGCACACTGTCTTGAGGGCTTTGGATAAGGGTGGCTAAAGGACTTTGCTTCCCTGTGTGCGTTTTTTTTTTTTTTAATATATTTTTTATTGATTTTTATAGAGAGGGAGAGGGATAGAGAGTTAGAAACATCGATGAGAGAGAAACATCGATCAGCTGCCTCCTGCACACCTCCTACTGGGGATGTGCCCATACCAAGGTCCATGCCCTTGACCAGAATTGAACCTGGGACCCTTCAGTCCGCAGGCCGACGCTCTGTCCGCTGAGCCACACCGGTTAGGGCCCCTCTGTGTGTCTTTAGGTGAGCAGGATCTGCCTTCTGCTTTTGTCTCCCTCAGAACCCTGGTAGCACTCGCAGTTCCTCTGTCCTCAATCCAGTGTGACCTCCAAGCTTTCATCTGGATAAGTCCTCTCCTAACAGCTCTCTCTGCTGCCTGCCCCACCCAAGGCCGGGGCCTAACACTGCCCGAGGCTGGTACCCTGGAGTGTCTTACCTGCCTCCCTCTCTCTTTTGGAAGTCGGGGACTGGGAATCACCCTCGGGCAGGTGGGAATGGATCACTCATGCCTGCCTCCTCTTTCAGGGGAGATCTTCGAGCTGAAGGCAGAGCTCAACAGCGACAAGAAGGAGAAGAAGAAGGAGGCGGTGAAGAAAGTGATTGCATCGATGACAGTGGGCAAAGATGTCAGGTGTGCAGGAGGAGGCTGAGCGACAGCTGGGTCCAGTTCAGACCTCCTTTAGGGCTTCCCTAGGGACCCAGGTGTCCCCTCATCCAGCTCCCTTCAGGCACCTCCTTTCTGAACAGAAGGCTTTATTGGCAGCGGGGTCATGATCTCAGACGTCGGTGGGTCGGGCAGCAATGGAGGGAGTGAAGCGGACTAGGTTGAAAGGCAGTCCGCGGTGAGGTGGCCGTGGCAGGAGCCCTGTCGGAACCCGGAGGGCTGCTGCCAGCCGGGAAAGTGAACCGGGGCAGCCAGGGCTTCGGTTTCCCAGAAAATGGAAGGTTGGATTTCCGATTGAAATCCCCCTGCTGCAGGTTGTTGGGGGATATCACACAAGGAAGTGAGCACTGCCCCGGAAAACACACCTGCGGACCGAGTTTGTTGGGTTTGGCGCCAGTTTGCAGACTCGGGCTTGCAGCCGGCTGCCTGAGCAGTCATGTGGAATGGCTGCCACCCCTTTGTCCATGCTTTTCTCCTGCCTGGCGAGCCCCCTTCCCCTTTTCCATGTACCCAGCTTGTCTTTCCATATTTTAAAACCCATTCAGTGTCTCCCCGTTGCCTTTCTCATTACCCAGCCACCGCCCTGAACAAAGCATTTTCTCTATGTCCCTGTCACCCAGCACTAATTCTAGACTATTCTCCTCTGGTGTGTACTTGTCTTTACCTGCCCACCACATTGTAAAGTCAAGGGCAGGGACTGGATTTTTCAAATTAACATCTGCACCGTGTGTGAGAGTCTGCAGAATACTTTCATATATGTTTTCCCAGCAGTTCCTTACCATTCCCATATTTGACATTTTTGAGCTTCATATTGTCTACTATAAAATGGGGATAATCCACCCAGGAGTGTGGCTCAGTGGTTGAGCATTAACCTATGAACCAGTTCGATTTCCGGTCAGGGCATAAGCCCAGATTTCAGGTTCGATCCCCAGTGGGGGATGTGCAGGAGGTGGCCATCAGTGATTCTCATCATTGATGTTTCTTCTTTTTATTTTTAATATATTTTTATTGATTTCAGAGAGGAAGAGAGGAGAGAGAGAAACATCAATGATGAGAGAATTACTGATCAGCTGCCTCCTGCATGCCCCCTGCTGGGGATCCAGCCTGAAACCCGGCCTGTGCCCTTCACCAGAATCAGACCCCGACTCTCAGCCCACTGAGACGCTCCATCCACGGAGTCAAACCAGTTAGGGCTCACCATTGATGGTTCTATCTCACCCTCTCTCTTCCTCTCTGGAAGCAATAGAAATATTTTCAGAAATAATTTTAAAAATAATCAGAGCCTTAAAGTGCGAATGTAATTCTATAGTCTGGCGAAATAAAATTTTAAAATTGGGATAACCCCCTGGCGTCTCGGGGTTGTTAAATGAAACCAAATACATGTGAAGCCCTTAGCGCATGCTCTGTGCGGCTGGGTGGGACTTCAGTGGGCACCTGGGCTGACCCCTTGTGCAGACAGCATAGCCCATGCCCGCTTCCCTAGAACTCTTATGAACCAGCAACCCAATATAAGGGCCACATGAAGTGTCAAGGGAAGGAAAAATAATCATTTTCATTTATCTAGCATCTCCCAGATGTCAAGGACCAGATACCTAAAGTATGTTATCTTCTTTAATTATCACAAGGGCTCTGTGAAATGGAGTTTTGTCTCCCCTTTCTTGCAAATGAGGAAACGGAGTCAGGGTTGGGCAGGGATGAAGGAATCTCCCCAACTTCAGACAGCTAACCAGAGGCAAAGCTGGGTTTTAACCAGGTTCTAATGGGCTCCAGAGATCTTTGAACTCTGGGAAAAGAAAAGAAGACTTTTTTCTTTTTCTAAAATCATCCTTTGGAATTCTTTTTCTACTAAAAGGTATTCATGGTCACAGCATAGTTGATGTTCTTTCTCCCTTTTAGTAGGAGGTCCTGTTCTCTTTCCCTTGCCCTCCTGCTCACTGTCTCCCCGCATCTCCCTTCCCCATTAGCTGCCTGGAAAATCTTCCTCTTTCTCTCTTCGGCCTTCCCCACACTGATGCCATTTTGACCTTCCAGTGCCCTCTTCCCTGATGTGGTGAACTGTATGCAGACGGACAACCTGGAGCTGAAGAAGCTGGTGTACCTGTACCTGATGAACTATGCCAAGAGTCAGCCGGACATGGCCATCATGGCCGTCAACACCTTTGTGAAGGTGAGCAGGAGCTTGGTGAGAGGCGGGCGTGGGTGCTCACTGTTGCCCATCTCCTTGATCTCCGGGGGGGAGGCTGCGGCCCGGGAACACTCGGGCTCCTTGCCAGGCCCTCTGACTCCCAGCCACAGGCTTCCTCCCCAGCAGAGGGCTCCCGCTCTCCAGAAAACCAGATGGTGTAGGCGCTGCTAACTCATTCCCTGGCAAGTTGCTCAAGGCTTGTTGGTCCCCGAGTGCCCCCGGGTGAGCCGTTGTCTGCCAGCTTTGTTTCCCTCTGGGCTTGGCTCCTTTCTGCATTGTCTGTCCTCCAGATCGAGGAGCGAGCAGGCACTTGAACTGTCAGCGCCGTGCACCTTAGCTCCCCTGTCCCCGTGGGGGCCCAGCTATGGGCAAATGAAGGGCTCAGTGGCCCGGCAGAAAGACTGAGGTTGTGGTGCTGGATGGATGTGGGTTTGAATCACAGCTCCACTCTGACTGGGTGAGCCCTCAGCCTTCCTGAGAGTTCGCTCCCTCACCTGTAGAACGGAAAGAGTATTATATGTCTGCCGTGAGGATCAGGTGACCGGGCACACAGGCCCAGCACAGTGTCTGGCATATGCTAGATGCCCAGACGGGCGCTTACGATGCTATTGGCTGCACTTGGCGGGAGATCCCACAGCAGCCACCTGACGTTGCTCGGCTCACTTCTGCCCCGGCCACTGGCTGGTCCCTCTCAGGACTGTGAGGACCCCAACCCCCTCATCCGCGCCCTGGCCGTGCGGACCATGGGCTGCATCCGCGTCGACAAGATCACCGAGTACCTGTGCGAGCCGCTCCGCAAGTGCCTGAAGGACGAGGACCCGTATGTTCGCAAGACGGCGGCCGTGTGTGTGGCCAAGCTTCACGACATCAACGCCCAGCTGGTGGAGGACCAGGGCTTCTTGGACACGCTTAAAGACCTCATTTCCGACTCGAACCCCATGGTGAGCTGCCCGTCCACCGCCACCGCCGCCTCCTGCGCTGACCGTGGCTTCACCCTCCTCCCCCACCAGACAGCCCCCAGTTCCTGGAAGCCAGCCTTGCGGGGTGGGGTAATGGTTTCCATGCCTGCAGTGGTTCGGGTGCCTCCTTTGGCCTGAGCTAGACCGAATTCCCTTCTTTGCGCTCTCTCTACCAAGCTGTGTGACTTGGGGCAAGCTGCCTAACCTTCCAGAGCGCTCTTCTTCTTCAGTAAGATGGCTCTCGCTCTGCCTGGTTGGCAGGAGTGGTGTGAGGCTTAAGCTCTGAAGGTGATGGGTCTGGTACAGCCTGGCACTCGGTGGGCGTGCAGCCAAGACTAGTGCCCTCCTTCCAGCCACTGTCATTGTCACTGTCTTCTCCCCAAGACCCTCGGTGAGCTCTGCTGTGAGGTGCTTTTCCCTCTCCCCACATGGAGGTCACCCTGGACTAGCATAGCCGGGAGTGTAGGCACCAGGGCGTAGCTGGGAGGGGGACGCATCTCCTCACTCTCGGCGATGGCAGCAGTGTAGAGGGCAGTTCTCGGCCCTGTTTCCTGCAGAAACACTGGCCACACCGAGGCGCCGAGCGGCCCGCTCAGGGATGGCCATTGGAGCGCTGGCACAGGGGAGAGCTAAACCAGGCAGACACACACCAAAACAGCCGCTCTGGTGAGAGTAGGTTGAGGGCCCAGCGCCTCACCCGGCAGGCCCCTCCGTACTCCAGCCGCAGGTTTCCTGCAGCCCGGGGTCTGGGCAGGGACCGTCAGCGCAGAGCACTGTCGGCGGCCCTGACGGGAGCCGTTGTGCCGGGCAGAGGGGCCGTGTGTTAGGTAGCTGGGCATGCTCTCTGTGCCCGGGCGCCTGGAGCCGCATCTGTCTTTTGCTTCCCCCCTTCTTTTTCTTGAATGGCAAGTGCACTTCCTTTAGTGCCAGTTCACAGTGGGGTGAGTGCTTAGCGTGGGTCTTGGTGCTCCTGCCCTTCGGGTAATTTTTTTCAGGCTCTTCGACCTGATTGACATGCATCATTAGCTCTGCTGCCCCCTGGCCTGGGAGCAGGGCCCTCAGCCTCTGCCCGTCCACCCTCTCTGCAGGTGGTAGCAAACGCAGTAGCTGCCCTCTCGGAGATTGCCGAGTCTCACCCCAGCAGCAACCTCCTCGACCTGAACCCTCAGTCCATTAACAAGCTGCTGACAGCCCTGAACGAGTGCACTGAGTGGGGCCAGATCTTTATCCTGGACTGCCTGGCCAACTACACGCCCAAGGATGACCGAGAGGCCCAGAGGTGAGCCAGCTGCCCCTTGCTCGCCAGCCCAGCTGGAGCTGGTCCCAGGAGGCCAGGGGTCAGGGGGCGGGGAGGGTGCTCTAATCACGAGCTGGGCCTTACGCCTCTAGAAGGCTCCTCCCCAGGGCCTTGCCCACAGACCATCCTCAGGCAGCTCGAGGGAGGGCAGAGCTGGGCTGTCAGTGGTTCCCCAGGCAGTCAGCTCACTGCTCCTTGTGGGCGAAGGCAGAAGCCAAGACCTGACCTGGGAGCTGACAGAGACCCTGGTCACCTCGGGCTGAGAGAAGGGGGTGGACAGCATCATTCACTGAATCTCACTGGGGACCTGGGGCTCCGCTGGTGCTTCCCATGCATTTGATTATCCTTAAAGCAACCATGGAAAGTCAGTCCCATTATTGTTCCCGTTTTACAAGTAAGGAAACTCCCCTTAGAGAGATGGAGGAGGCTGTGCAGGTGACCGCGCGCGGGCTCCCCGGGCCCTTGGTCCTAACACGGTGATATTCTGCCACTTTGAACGTCCTCACAGCAGTGGGGGGGGGACTGACATTTATCAGGTATTTGCTACATGCCTGGCATTCCACTGGTGCTCTGCACGCGCTGTCTCATGTGGGCCAGCACCGCTGTGACGTCGGCGTCACCATCTCCGTTTTCCGGGGGAGGAAACTGAGGCTTAGCGTGGTTTGCATATACTTAGGGTCAGTTTACATGCGGCAAAACCAAGATCTAGATCTTCCACTAAAACAGAAGAGCCATCTTGGTAACTAAAAACAGGGTGTTGCCTCTGTCTCTCCTCTCTGTCCGCTTGGAACGGACCGCAGTATCTGTGAGCGGGTCACCCCCCGGCTCTCCCACGCCAACTCGGCTGTGGTGCTGTCGGCTGTGAAGGTGCTGATGAAGTTCATGGAGATGTTGTCCAAGGATCTGGACTACTACGGCACGCTGCTCAAGAAGCTGGCGCCGCCCCTGGTCACGCTGCTGTCGGCCGAGCCCGAGCTGCAGTACGTGGCCCTGCGCAACATCAACCTCATCGTGCAGAAGAGGTACGGGACCGCCGCACGGGCAGTGTGTCCTCCTGGGGGGCTGCTGCGGGCACAGGGCTCCACAGGGAAATGGACGTGTCCCCGTGCAGGAGGTCTCAGTAGCTTACCGAGGTTCTCAGCCAGGGACACCTTTGTCCCCCCGTGACATTTGACAACGTCTGGAGACGTGTTTGGCTGTCACAGCTGGAGGTACTGTATCTCGTGGGCAGAGGCCAGGGGTGCTGCTTAGCAGGCTGCAGTGCACAGCACAGGGAGCCGTTCAGTCCGTGAGGCCCGAGTGCTGGGTTGGGAAGCCCTGGCTTAGCTTAGCCGGGCAGCAGCCCAGGTGAAGGCTTGCATGGAGCTGCTGCTTCCTTTTAATATAATATATATATATATATATATATATATATATATATTTAAAATATTTTAATTGGTTTCAGAGAGAGGAAGAGAGAGGGAAAGAAGGCTAGAAACATCAGTGATGAGAGATAATCACTGATTGGCTGCCTCCTGCACCCCCGCTACTGGGGATGGGAAACAGGCTGACGGCATTCTGAGCGACAGCCGGGCATGTGCTGCTTGGGAATCGGGCTGTGATCTGGGTCCTAGATCGACGCTCAACCACTGAGCACACCAGCCAGGCTAGCTTGGAGCTTCTTAACCACAGACAGTGGGTGGCTCCACAGTCTGCGGAACCCTCTGGAAATGGGGAGTGCGATCGTGTGTGTGTGTGTGTGTGTGTGCGTGTGCATGTGTGTGTGTGCGTGTGTGTGTATGTGTGTGCATGTGTGTGCGCGCGCGTGTGTGTGTGTGTGTGTGTACATTTTCCCTGGGGACAGGGTCTGTCACGCAGTCAGATCCCAGAAGCCAGAGGACTCCAGGAGGTGAGGCAGGACGTGGACTTTGCAACAGCCTCGGGGCAGGGGAGGGTGTGTCCACGTCTCTCAGAACGCTGCGCGCCTGTGTCCGCCTGCCCCAGGGAAGCAATTGAGCAGGAAGCCTCTGATCCTATGGGGGGAGCGCCGGATGCCCGCAGTGGGTGGGGCTGAAAGCAGGTAGGAGTGAGTGCCACTTGAAGGGCCCAGGGCAGGAGGAACTCTCTGGAATGATCCAGTGAGGGAGCCCAGCAGCTCTGCAGAGTAGAGCTGGACTCTGGAGTTCTGCCAGCTTTTTTTGCCAAACGGCTCTCTCAGCAGGTAACTCAGGATCCTCGTGTGTGCCAGTGGCCCCGTCGGTGGGAGCGAGGCCCTGCAGACAGGGGCCTCGTGGACGTCCCCCCTTGGAAGACGGCACATCTGTCCTTGTAGCGTCAGTCTGGTTCTTAGGACATTCTGAGGGCCCGAAGCTATCAGCGGCCTTGGGGCATTTGTGCAGCTTTGGGAATGAAATCCGGGAAGCTCTCTGAGCGCCCAGACAAAGGGGTGAGACGGAGCCGCAGCTGCAGGGTGGGATCGGGAAGGTGCAGTGACTCACGGGTCCTGATCGGCGTGAAGGGCTCCCGGGCTATGTTTAACATGGCAAATCTCTGAAGATGTTCTTTTGCCAAGGCACCACCCGGCTCAGTCCCGACAAGGGGTTGGGCAGCTTTGCCAAGTCCTGACTGCAGACGTCACGTCTTCCTGCCGCCCCCCAGCTCTGGTCCTGCCGCCCCCACAGGCTCCATGGAGGCTCTTTGCTTTGCCAGGACCTCCCTGCAGCTCGCACAGCAGCGCAGAGAACCCAGGGTCCCTCCTTTCCTCTCTGCTGTGTCCTCTCCCCTCACCCTCTGTCCTCATTCCTTTGCCTTCCTCCTTTCTGCTCTGGAAACGGCATCAGAGGGAGAGCTGAGGTGGCGACTGTCATCTTGTTCCCATCCTTATTAGCATTAAGTGTGTAACCTGGTGCCCGCTGCCTCTCGAGTGCAAACTGTGTGCTGCTCCTGTTCCCTCTTCCCTTCCTGGCTGTGGTGAGACGTGCAGTGACCAGTCACAGCTTTGCCCAAGCCGGTCCGTAGGCCCTCTGCCCAGAAGTGTGCAGCCATGGTGGCGACTGCCTCCCTTCGTGGGTGTCAGGCTTCGCCTCACACCCCAGCAGTGTTCCCACAAATGTGAAGAGGGTTCCTCAGGGCTAATTACTTGCTTGTTGCTCCTTGGGCTCCCCGCCCTGCCGCCAGGCCTGAGATCCTGAAGCATGAGATGAAGGTCTTTTTCGTGAAGTACAATGACCCCATCTACGTGAAGCTGGAGAAGCTGGACATCATGATCCGCCTGGCCTCCCAGGCCAACATCGCCCAGGTCAGCAGAGGGTGGCGGCCGGGGCAGGGGCGTTGGTGTGGACAGCGGTACCCCCCACGAGCTGTGGACTCTGGGCGGGCTGCCTGGTCTCGTGTTAACAGATCGTCCGTGAAGAGTGCCCAGCACAGGGCATGGGGTTTTGTACACAGCATGAAACAGATGTTGTGATAAAGAATGTGTTCTCCCTGTTATTACATACCCGCCCATTGAAAAGTGGTGCCGTATTTTCCGGCGTATAAGATGACCGGACCTGATGCTGACAGGAGGGAGATAACAAACGAGAGAGAGAACAAGCGCCGGGCACGTCCCTGGCGAGTTAGCCACGCCCATCATAACTGCAAGCTACGGTATTTTTACACCCGGCGTATAAGACATCCCCCGACTTTTGAGAAGATTTTCCTGGGTTAAAAAGTCGTCTTATATGCCGGGAAATACGGTAGTTAGGTGGATTGTTAGCTAGATCAACCTAAACAAGGGCTGTCCAGCCCTACCAGTAAGTCCTGCCCTGCTTTTCTCGGGGAGCACCTGGCAGCTTTCTCCCTCCCTCGGGCCTCACCCCTCTAGCAAGAGGCAGAATCTCATCCTCCAGGGGTCTGTGCCTGCCCACTGCCCAGGGGGGTTCCAGGTGGTCGCCCCACTAGATCCCCTCCAATCCCATCTTCTCGTTCTGGGCCGCAGGTCCTGGCCGAGCTTAAAGAATATGCGACAGAGGTGGATGTCGACTTTGTGCGGAAGGCCGTGCGGGCCATTGGCCGCTGCGCCATCAAAGTGGAGGTGAGGCTCTGGGGCTCTGTCTTCCGTCGGGGGGTGGGGGAGGGGAAGGTGCTGAAAGCAGGAAACCGGTCTGATTGGAGCGGAATCTGTCAGCTTCTTGTGGTCCAGGAAGGCCTGTGAGTCACTGTCAGAGTCCCCAAGACACCGTTGTGCAGACTGGGTTGGGCTTATTCTCACTCTCATCTCCTTTCGGCCTTCCAGTTGTGACATGGATTCTCCTACACTTAGCTGAGCGGATGGGGCAGCCCCGACTGGGGTGGCCCTGGTAGACTTCTCTAGCTTCACATAGATGGGGTCATTGGAGCTTTGGGCCCGGGGCTGTGCCTGTCGAAGGTTCTGGCAAAGGCCATGATCCAGCCCACCACGTGCCCCTTTCTGCACGCTCCCCAGGGCTGCAGACCCCGAGTCCTGACGTTTCATCCAGCCCGTTCTCTGCCGAAGGAGATGGTCCTCGACCACTGAGTTGACTCGTAAATGGCTCCACTGGAGGCTAGGAGATCCTAGGACAGCTGGCCACCCCCGTCCCTTCGGCATTTTCCCATTGGCACTTGTGATGGCCTCCTGAGAAATCTCTCCCACTGGGGCGTTAGCACCGCATGTTGGAATGGGGGCGGGGTGAGGGGTGGGGGTGGGGGTGTCTAAACAGAGCTTTCCTAAGCGTTTTTGGTCACAGGAGACCATGTGGGGAAAGGAGTAGAGGTGAGGCGAGGCGAGGTGAGGTGAGGTGAGGTCAGGCTGGCGCATGGTCACCCTGCCCTCAGAGCTGGCCTGGAGGAGCTCCAAGGACTCTTCCACTCCCAGAAGCTCCACTGGCCGCCCCCTCAGTCTAGTCTATCCCCCTATGCCCTGCTGCCCCGAAGCATCATTGCTGTCCTGGGCTCCCACTGTGACAAGGAAGTGGACAAGGCAGGACGGAGCCTTTGGCCCAGGCACCGCTGTTAGAAGTCCTCTTGGGAAATGGTGCAGGGGCCTCACCCCCCCCCCCTTCCCACCAGCAATCTGCGGAGCGCTGCGTGAGCACGCTGCTCGATCTCATCCAGACCAAGGTGAACTACGTGGTCCAGGAAGCCATCGTGGTCATCAAGGACATCTTCCGCAAGTACCCCAACAAGTATGTGCCTGTCCCTCCCCTCCCCGTGAGGCTCTGCGGGAAGGAAAAACAAAGAGGGCCTCCCCCCCCCCCTTACTTCTGGGCCACAAACCGCACTCTCAAAAGAAACCCACCTTGGTTTTTTTCTTATTCCTCCTTTGCTGCCCCTTCTCTGCTCCCCAGACCAAATAAGACTAAATGTAACAGATAAAACTAAAATGTAACAGATAAAACTCAAATCTCGCCCTGACCCGTGTGGCTCAGTGGACAGAGCATCGGCCTGCGGACTGAAGGGTCCCAGGTTCGGTTCCAGCCAAGGGCATGTACCTTGGCTGCAGGCACATCCCCCGTAGGGGTGTGTGCGGAGGCAGCTGATCGATGTCTCTCTCTCATCCTCGTTTCTAACTCTCTATCCCTCTCCCTTCCGCTCTGTAAAAATCAATAAAATATTTTTAAACCCTCAAATCCCTTTACCCACCCCCTTGGGGCCTTGGGGGGCATCTGCTTGTCTCTCTCGGCCCGGGCTGCCTCGGGGCTCACCGCTGACCGCGTGCTGCTCTCCAGGTACGAGAGCGTGATCGCCACGCTGTGCGAGAACCTGGACTCCCTGGATGAGCCCGAGGCCCGGGCCGCCATGATCTGGATTGTGGGCGAGTACGCCGAGCGCATCGACAATGCCGACGAGCTGCTGGAGAGCTTCCTCGAGGGCTTCCATGACGAGAGCACCCAGGTGAGCCGCCCCCAGCCAGCTCCGCCGGGGGCGGGTCCTGACCGGCAGGCGCCACCGCCGTCCGTCCTGCTCGGAAACCCTCCCCTCAGCCTGTGGCCTCGGCCCTGCCCCGCTCGGACTGCGTTGACGGCGTGGACAGACAGGCAAGTGCTGGGGTGACAGGTGTCGCCCGCTCCCCCCACACGCTCGTACCTGAGGGAGGGACGTGCGAGGATGGTCTGACGGTGTGCGCCGAAAGCGGGCCAGGCGTTCTGGTTGGTGTCCGTGTTTCTCTTTGGATAGCTAGCACACTGATTTGGTTCAGAATTGAAAAGGTGTAAAAGAATATTTGTAGTGAAAAGTCTCTTTCCTGGCCCCGGTTCCCCCAGAGATCACTCATGCTGCGTGTTGGTTTCTTGGGGATACGAGGAGGGGAGTTTAGGAACATACCAGCAGGTACACACATACCTCTGTACGTGTGAACACACACACGCACAATCAGTTGTTACCCTTTGTGGTTCTTATGTTCTATGAAGTCACCCCAAACACTGAGTTTGCAAGTGCTAACCCATAGCGACCGGGAGAAATAAGCTGCTTAGCAAACAGCAGCTGTGTGGTGGTAGTGTTTGAGTTTAACTGATCTGCTTTCTTGCCTCCTGAGTTCACAATATAGTTCACAGCTTTTATAAGAATACTTGTTTAGTATTTTGCAGTTTGGGAATGTATTTTATCTTTTTTAAAAAACATTTTATTGATTTTTTTTTTTTTAGAGAGAGAGGAAGGGAGAGGGAGAGAGAGTTAGAAACATCGATCAGCTGTCTCCTGCACACTCCCCCCTGGGGATGTGCCCGCAACCAAGGTACATGCCCTTGACCGGAGTCGAACCTGGGACCCTTCAGTCCACAGTCCGACGCTCTATCCACTGAGCCAAACCGCTCAGGGCGTAGTTTATCTTTTTAAAAAATTAATTAATTTGTTTTAGAGAGAGAGGGGCAGAGAGGGGAGAGAGGGAAACATCGATGTGAGAGAGAAACATTAATTGGTCCCTCCAGCACACACCCTGACCTTTTGATGTGCAGAACGACATTCAACCAACTGAGCCCAGCGCCAGGGCGGGAACTGACTCCAGACCGTCTGTCTGAGCTCCTTGCCCTAGGCCCAGCCATGGACGGGGAGCTCAGAGAGTTAGCCAGGGCGGTCCGTCACCCCAGCGCACGGCTGGCCCGTCTGAGCGCATCATTGCGGGAGGGCTGCCGGTAGGGGCTGGCAGGAGTTGGGCTTGCGGCCAGAGCTCCCAGCAGCACAGCACACCAGGCAGTGACCGGGGCTGGGGAGCTTGGTGACAGAGGCCCTGTGCCGGAGCCATGCTGGTATCGATGATGATGATGATGATGATGATGACAGCTGTTGTGTCTTGGACCGAATATACAATAGGTTCTTTCCACTTGTTGTCATATTGACTCTTCCATTAACCCTGTGAGGTGTGGCGCCCGTTTTGTAGATGAGGAAGCGCCTCAGAGAAGTGAAATGACGTGTACAGGCCCCCCAGTTGGGAAGTGGTAGAACCAGGGTTGAGTTGAAGTGTCCAATCTAACTCGAGCTCCAAGGCAGCTGCTAGACTTCAGAGCTCACAAGAACCCCCGAAGTAGGCCACACCTCTCCCTCACTGACAGGGAGAATGCACTGCCCGGCCAAGGGTTAGAGCCAGGGCTGGAAGCCAGGCCCTGGGCCGCCGCCTGCTTTGAAAACAGCCAGCCCCCTGCTCCTCTGCCACTGACCCACGTGTAACCAAATCGCAAGGACTCTGGCTCATCTAGTCCCACATGCCGCCCACCCTGCCTCCTGCTGTCAGCCCCCCTAGTCCCGGTGTAGCTAGCCGTTGGTTTTTATAGTGCCCTCCCGCCCTATCCAGGCCTATCTTTGGCACAGTCCTGGCTCACGAGCCCTCAGGCTGCCTCCTCGTCCCGGACTGACAAAAACGAGAAGCGCAGAGAATCGGTTTTTCAGAGGTCTCGTTACTCAGCAAGTTTTTCCTTGGTGCCCGCTGGGCACTGGGCACTGGGTCGCCAGGAACCAGGGGTACAACTGTGACAGACGTGGTCTGCCTGCTCTCCAGCTCTCCAGGCCTGTGGGTCGGTGCTGTGAGAGTGTGCGGGAGGCTGCAGAAGCGTGCGCGGGGGGCGGGAGCAGCGAGAGATCCAAGGGGGTGAGGAGGGACCAGCCAGGCGAGGGCAGCAGGAGGCAAGTTCAGGGGAAGGCAGCAGCCAGGGAAGAGGCGGAGGCTGAGCGAGGGCTGGGCGGGGATGCCCACCTCTGGTGGAAGCACAGCTCTCGACAACAGGCTGGCTCTGTGGGCCCAACTGGCCTGGTGCCCTGGGCCTCACTGGCAGCATCTCTGCTTAATGACAGATGGTCCCTTTAAGAGGCATCCCAGCTACACATGCTGCCTTTTTAAGCTGTGAGCTCCTTGGGCACTGTGAGGCCTGGAGTCCTGATGGGTTTCTGGGACCCTCAGGCAGGGCAGCATCCTCTGGCCTGCCTGGGGCTGCCAAATAGTCCAGCGGCCACTACTTCCTGAGGGGTCTTAGTGCTCAGCACTGCCAGCACCTCTGCTGACCTTACTGTGTCCTGCGGCCTCCCCCAAACCTAGAAAGCGTGTTTCTGCTTCCCGGGCCTTCAACACCCTTTTCCTCTTGGAGGCCCTCATTTGGTTTCTTACTCTCCCCTCCCCCGGAAGCCCCCTTTCTCCTGGTCATTTCTGCCTCCTGCAGGTCCAGCTCCAGCTGCTGACAGCCATAGTGAAACTCTTTCTGAAGAAGCCGACCGAGACCCAGGAGCTGGTGCAGCAGGTCCTCAGCTTGGCCACTCAGGTGGGTGCCCAGCCTCCTTGCTTCGGTTCACGCAGCCAGACCCGGTGGCCCTGCCCCTGAGACTGGCACTGCCGCGGGTTGGCTCAGTCACTGACAAATCAAGATGGAATGGAGTCAGGGACTGAAGTTGAGACAGGCTGTAATGAGAGAGGAGAGGGTATCTATGCAGGCAGGGAGGGCAGACTGCCATGCGGGGAGTGGGGCATGGAGATAGGAGTGGGCGAGAGTGGAAAGTGGGGGGCAGCATGCTGGGCCGTGTCCATTTAAACTTCCCCTCTCCCCCCCCCCCCCCCCGGTTGCTGTGCTGAGTTTCACCAGCGTCTCCCCACCCCCAGGACTCAGACAACCCAGACCTGCGGGACCGGGGCTACATCTACTGGCGCCTGCTCTCCACGGACCCCGTGGCTGCCAAGGAGGTGGTGCTGGCCGAGAAGCCGCTCATCTCGGAGGAGACGGACCTCATCGAGCCCACCCTGCTGGACGAGCTCATCTGCTACATCGGCACGCTGGCCTCCGTCTACCACAAGCCCCCCAGCGCCTTCGTGGAGGGGGGCCGGGGCGTGGTGCACAAGAGCCTGCCGCCCCGCACCGCCTCGTGAGTGCAGGGCCCGCCCCGGGGCACAGCCGCCCCCGGGTTTCTCGGTTCAGCAGCGCAGGCGGTCAGCCCGTCAGAGAGACCCTGATTCCAGCGCCTCTTACTGAGTGCTTACTGCACGCCGCGTGTGGATTAGGTGGCTTCAGTGGTCACAGATCTCAGAGGTGTCCCGTTCAGCCGGCGAGGGCAGTGGGCATGGGGAGTGGGGGTGCCCGCGGAGCTGGGCTCGGGCCGATTCTGACTCCCGAGCACTGTCCTCGCCTCCATCTGCCGCTCCAGGTGGCTGGTTTGGCCTGGTGGCCAGGTCCCCTGGGGACTGGCATCCACGCTTCTCTGTAGAGTGGGCGGAGTGGTGGAAATACCACTCACTCATCCCCATGAAGCTGTCTCTTAGACAGCTGAGAATGGACCGGGCAGGGGAACGGGAGGAAGAGGAGGCACGTAGACGGCCCCTAAGGGACAATGAGGAGACCCGTGCCTGTCCTGGGGGAGGATCCTGGAGACCGGGGACCCTGACCTCCCTGAGACGGTCTGCCCCAGCCCTTCTGACCCTCTCCGTCCGTCCTGTGTCCCTGAAGGAGCGAGAGCACAGAGAGCCCCGAGACAGCGCCTGCCGGAGCGCCCTCCGGTGAGCAGTCAGATGCCATTCCCGCCCAGGGGGACCTGCTGGGTGACCTCCTCAACCTGGACCTCGGCCCCCCAGTGAGCGGCCCTCCCCTGGCCGCCTCCTCGGTGCAGATGGGAGCTGTGGACCTTCTCGGTGGCGGCCTTGACAGCCTGGTATGTCCTGGGAACCCCGCTAGATGCCATTGGTAATGATCTTCAGAGGAGCAATCGTGGAGCACCGTGTGCCAAGCACCTCTGCCCATGAAGGTGGTCATGTAGCTCCCTACGTATAGGTGAGGAAACGGAGGCCTAAAGAGGTCAAAGACTCCCTTCGAGAGAGCACGGCTGCTGAGTGGCAGACACAGGACTTAGCCCTTGTCCCGCCGCTGAGCCCCAAGAGACCTGGGACAGGCTAGGCCAGTCCTCGTCCCCTCCCCCGAACTGACCCTGCAGGCACCTTGGCCCTGTAAGGCTGAAGAAGCCAGGTCTGTGTCCATGTACCCCCAAACCCAGCACCAGCGGGGGGCAGCAGCCAGGCAGGCCTGAGAGAGGCCCGTTGGAGGTCAGGGAGTTTTCCTCCCCTGTCGGAAGGTGGTGAGACTGGCCTGGGCATCTCCCTGGGTCTTCAGGCAGCTGGTAGGGACAGGGAGGGCAGGCAGCAGGACCTGTCACTGCCATGCCCGGCTCAGAGCCCAAGGCTGTGGCACAGGATGTGGCTGTAGGGCCAGACCAGGGGCTAGTGCCCATCATAGCGACAGTCTAGGCCCCTCCCAGCCTCGGCACAGCCTTGCAGCGGACTCATCTCGGATGGGGCAGCAGTAACTAATCTTCTCTCTCTCTCCTTTTTTCTGCCCCCCGTCCCTTCACCTTGTCTCTCTGAATGTCTCCCCTCCCGGCTCTTCTCTCTGCATGTGGCTGCCTGTTCTCTTCACCCTCCTGCTTCTGCTTGGAGATGGGGGATGAGCCTGAAGGGGTACGGTTCAACCCTGGCGTCACCAAGCCTCCGTCCCTACTCCTCCTGAGAGCGCTGGGCAGAACAGGCCCCCCTGCTGAGCCCTGGTCTGTCCAGTGTCCTGGCAGCCTCTGCTGGCAGTCCAACTGCCACCGGGCCCCGAAATCCGCGAATTCCTCGTCCCGTCCTCACCACCCAGTGACAGACTGCCTTGTCATGCTGAGGGTCACTGGCCTCTCTGTCCCCACGGGCCCTCCCGGTGTGTCGGAGGGCACACTCCCATCTCCTCAGCACAGCCCCCCATAGCAGGGCCTCAGGTGCCCCTTTCATGGTGGACTGAGTGTTAGTTTACAAGTGTCTCCTGCTGACCTGGAGGTCACCCCTAAGGCTTGAGATTTGCACGGAGAGCTCGGCCTCTCTTCTCCACCCCCCTCACTCTTGTTTCTGCACCTTAAGAGCGGATGTCACAGAAGCCCTGTGGGACCCCTTCCTGGCCCGCCCACCCTCTTTTCTAAAGAGCCAGGTGGCTACACTCATCCCAGGCCCCTGGTGACCTTGCCTCAGGTGCCTGCCACTGACCCCTTCTCTTTCCTTTCCAGATCGGGGGCCCCAACTTCGCGACGCCTCCGGCGGCAGCAGTGCCAGCTAACCTCGGTGCGCCCATGGGCAGTGGCCTGAGTGACCTCTTTGACCTGACCAGCGGCGTGGGCGCCCTGGCAGGATCGTATGTGGCCCCCAAAGCAGTAAGCACCGCGCCTCCTCTCATGGCGAGAGCAGAGAGAAGTTAGAGGCTGGTGTGCGGGCTCCTTAAACGGCTCATTCCACGGAATCTGCTCAGGCTGCGGGGCGGGCTCCAGGAGCCGCAGTTTGCCGGCACAATGCCCGGGGCAGCGGGGGGCTGTGGGCGCACAGGGAAGAGAGGCTGAGTCAGGCAGGGGGCGGCCAGGGAAAGGCATCCCAGAGGGAAGCTGGCGCCGGGCCTGTAGATCGAGTCAGAGTCAGCCAGGCAAAGTGGGTGGAGGGCTCCAGCCCGCGGGGAAGCCTGGAGGTGAGGGAGAGCGCCATCTTCCAGGGAACTGCCCTGTTTCCCCGAAGATAAGACAGTGTCTTACATTAATGTTGCTCCCAGAGATGCGCTAGATCTTGTTTTCGGGGGATGCCTTATATTACAGCGAGTAGGTCTTATTTTCGGGGGATGTCTTACTTTCGGGGAAACAGGGTAGCACAGGCCCCATCTAGTTGGAGCAGTGCTTCTCAGTGCTGTCCAGCCCAGCGCCTCTCGTTGATAGTAGACATTTTATAATGCCCCTTCCTCTCCTGAAGTGAGATCTGTGGACTGTGCACCTACCCACACCTGTCGTTTTAAAAATCATCAGGTTGAGCGTCAACCCATGAGCCCAGAGGTCCCTGGCATAGGGTCAGGTGGGCCGAAGGCTGCTGCCCAGATGGCTGTGAGGTTTCTGGAATTGGCAGTGGAGAGAGGGTGGGATGTTGCTAACAGCACAGTGTGGGGGAGCTGTCCGGGAAGCCCCGAGCCTTTTGCCCTGGCTGGCGCCATCTGAGCGAGAATGACGTTCCTGAGAGGACTTGCATGTCCACAGAGTGACCAGCGATGGGCAAGGCTTGAATTCAAGCTCTTTGCTCACAAACTCTCCCTGAATGCCACTGGGGAGGGAGCCAGGGGACGGGCTTCTCTGAAGAGGCAGCTCCTAAGCCGAGGACAGGGTAACAGGGGCAGCCAGGTAGCGGGCCTGCCAGGCAGGGGCCCTCGGGTGCTGTCCTGAGGCCAGTTCCCGCAGTTAAAGGCCAGCCCTGCTTCTGTGGGGAGGACAGGCTGACGGCCAGGGAGGCCCCGGCCCTGGCGGAGACGCAGGGTGGCCGTGGGCTCCGGGCCTCCGCTCTCCTTGGCTCCTCAGGAGGCTGTCCTCGCCTCGGCAGCCTCCCTCCCGAGCGTTCCTTCTTTGGCCGCTGAATGTCGGGGCCGGCCTTCGGGCACACCGAGCACTTCCCCACCCCGAGCTGCTCCAGTGGCGGTGGCCCTGGGTGGCCGTGCCAGGATGGTCCCGCTGAGTCACACATTGTCATCCTGGCGGTAAAGCAGGGAGGCACCTGCAGAGGAGAGAGGGGAAGGACTCTCAGGTGGGAAACGGCAAACCGCAGCCCCCTCCCCACCATCTTCCCTGCAGATCTGGCTCCCCGCCATGAAAGCCAAGGGCTTGGAGATCTCGGGCACCTTCACCCGCCAGGCGGGCTCCATCTCCATGGACCTGCAGCTGACCAACAAGGCCCTGCAGGTCATGACCGACTTCGCCATCCAGTTCAACCGCAACAGGTGAGCTCCCCGAGGCCAGCCTGCTGGGCGCCCTGTGGCCGGAGCTGAGGGCTGCGGGCCTGGGTCCTTGTTTCTGGAGAGGCTGGGCATTCCTCACAACCACACTTCAGCCCCAAACTGTCTGATTTCCCCCCAGTGACCTCTTCATGTGGACTTCAAAGAACTGGGCCAAGGCATAGGGTTTCTCCCCTTTGACTGCCTTCCTGCCCTGCCCGAAGAGGCGTTTCACTGACCCCAGCTTCGGCCTAGGGCCTGCCTTTGGTTATACCCCCCCATAACAGGAGCTTGGTGCCTCCCTCCCATCCCTCAACTGCTCCCAGCTCGAAGAAGGCTGACGGGGAGTGGTGGCTGCTCCAGGCTCCTCATCCCCAGCGGGTCCGCTGCCCTGGGAGTCGGGGGGAGGTCTCCCGTCTGGCACCACGAGGGTCTTCGTGCACCAGGCCAGCGAGGCCCGAGCTCTCGGGGGAACCTGCGCAGCCTCTCCTGATGATTCTTCTTCCTGAGCAGCTCAGGTGATGAGCAAACTGAGCCTCTAAGAAGTTGACTGAAGGGGCTGCTTCCTCAGGGAGAGCCGTCGGGCCAGTGGGTCCTGACCCTTTGTCAGACCAGGGAGGGTGGGCGCTGCTCTGCCACTTAAAGGTGGTCCTGTGCTCACTCATAACAGACTTCCTGTGTGTTGAAAGCTTTAAGTTCTAGGCCCTGTGCCAAGGGCTTTCAAAGTATTGTCTCCCTGGAGCCACCTGACAGCCCAGGGAGGTCAATGCCATTCCCCTTCTTGGAGTCGGTAATGGCACCTGGGCTCAGCACGGTCACACAGCAGCTGTGGGGAGCGCCCAGGAAAGCCTGGGGTGCTGGGCCAGCACGAGGGCCTGAGGTTCCCATGCCATCTGCTGTGTCCCAGGCAGGCTGACTGCCGCCGTGGGCAGAGCCACTCGCCCCGCGGGGCCTGGGCCTGGCCCTCCCTGAGTCTCTGCCCCGGAACCTGGGAGAGGGCACGCCTGTCGCTCTTTCTATGAGGATGGGAGCTGGTGTAATTCCGAAAGCAGTCCATGGTGCCCATCGGTACTGTGTGACGTAGCGGCCCAGAGCCTGGTCCTCCCGGGCGGCCCTGTGCTGCTCTGTCCTGTGTGTCTCTCGGGCGGTCAGCGCCCTCCCGGGAGATGGGAGTGGGCAGCAGCCCCGTGGGCAGGGGCAGCGCTCAGGTGAGAAGAAGCGTCCAGCCCAGGCGTCAGAGCGCTCTGAGGGGCAGGGCGAGGCCGTGCTCACCTGCGTCTGCCCGGTGTCTGCCCAGAGGACAGAGAGGAGCGGAGATGGGCTCAGGCCTGCAGGGGGCCTGACACTCTGTTCTGTCCGCACGGCCATTGCGGGTGGAGGGTGAGGGTCAGAAGTTTGTCTTTCTGGCCTGGGCCTGGGCCTGGCGTGAAGCTGGCTTGCGGGAGAGGCTTCTTGCCAATCGGTGCCCTAGCCCTGGGGCTGGAGGAGCCCGTGTGTCAGCACCTGCTCCCCGGCCGTCCCCCCGGGGACTTCTCTCTCCACAGCTTCGGTCTGGCCCCCGCCGCTCCCCTCCAGGTGCACGCGCCGCTCAGCCCCAACCAGACCGTGGAGATCTCCCTGCCCCTCAACACGGTGGGCTCCGTCATGAAGATGGAGCCCCTGAACAACCTCCAGGTGTGTCCGGCCGGACCGAGCCCCGCATCCGCACCCCGCCCCGCCCAGGGGAGGGGCCTGGTGGGAGGCCCGAGGCCTGCGCTGTGCGTGTGGGGTCTTCTCGTGGCCACACGTGTGCCCAGGAGGCCAGAGCAGAGGGGCAGAGGGCATGGCTCCCCGGGAAGGCGTGTGAGGGAAACGGATCAGGCGTGGGGCACAGGCATGGGACCTTCCTGGGCCTCAGAGGCGGGGGCCAGGCCTCAGGGACCGACTCGGGCCCCGTTCCCAGGTGGCTGTGAAGAACAACATCGACGTCTTCTACTTCAGCACCCTGTACCCGCTGCACATCCTCTTCGTGGAGGACGGCAAGATGGGTGAGTGGCGAGGCCACCCTGGCTTCCCGGAATAGACGGATGGTTTGCCCCACAGCAGCGTATGAGCACCGCCTCTCCGCGAGCCCGCGGGGAGGGCGCCTTCCGCGGGCGCCGCAGGGTCTTGTCCGGCCAACTGCCCGCCAGCTCACTCCTCGGTTCTCTCGCTCTGCCCTTCAGCCTTGCCTTTGGCCTCTAGACAGTTGTCCCCTGGGCCCTGGAGGCAGGGAGCCCAGGCCATGCCTCACACCGGGTGCCCATCTCCTGGGCCCTGGCTGGAACCCCTGAGCGGCTTCCAGGGCCCCGAGGACTCACTTCCGGCTCAGCCATGCATGGAGCACTCAGCCCCTCTTATGTCCCAGTCACCAAACAAGTCCTGTAACGGCCTGACTGACAAGCAGCGGGGCCAGAGCGGGAGGCAGACGTATGTGGGTGCGGGGGGGGGGGGGTCTAACGCCCTGAGGCGGGAGGCCTGGGGTCTATTGGGAGCAGCATAGTGGCCCCCACAGGCGGAGGGCTTGCTCAGGAGGCAGGAGCCGCTGTGTGTCCTGTCTCGAGGCCGATTCCTGCTCAGTGTCACTGCCCGGGGCCAGGTGTTGCCAAGGCCCCATCTTCCCTCCCCTCCTCCCAGACCGGCAGGTTTTCCTGGCCACGTGGAAGGACATTCCCAATGAGAACGAAGCCCAGTTCCAGATCAGAGACTGTCCCCTCAGCGCAGGTAGGACTCCTGAGCACCCCCCCCCATCCCACCGCCCCTCACCTGCACCCAGTCCCTCCCCCGTCACTGACTGGGGGGCCTTCTGACCGCAGAGGCCGTGAGCAGCAGGCTGCAGAGTAGCAACATCTTCACAGTCGCCAAGAGGAACGTGGAGGGCCAGGACATGCTCTACCAGTCCCTGAAGCTGGCCAATGGCATCTGGGTGCTGGCGGAGCTGCGCGTCCAGCCAGGCAACCCCAACTTCACGGTGAGGCCCCCTCCCACTCCGGGCCCCGCCCCGCAGCCTCTCTCGCCCGTGTCCCAGGCCCGGGCAGCCCTGATGGAGGGCGGGGCCCGCCGTGTGGCTGGGCCTCGGGATTCTGTCCCCGTAAAGGGTCTCAGAGAGCCCTCAACTCGGTCCCACCGAGTTACCGGCTAGGACGCCGCTGGCCTCGGACAGTGAGGTGGACTAGGAGGCTCTGTAAAGGTGGGCCCTGTGAGGCGGCACGGCGGCCTGCGAGGTGGCGACTCCGAGCAGCTTGTCCTTCCCGGCCTTTGAGTCAGGCCCCGTCGGGACGGGGCTCCCGTGTGGGGCGTGGCTGTCCTGGGCGCCGGGCTGCTGGCCCTGGTCCCAGAGAGCACCGGGCTTGGCTTCTTCCCCGCACCCGCGTCTGGCAGGCGTGGCCCTGCAGACACTGCTCCCGGCCGGCGGGCAGCCCGGGCTCCGGTTGGGTGGGGCGGCCGCGGCGGCTGCGGTGGTGGTAACTCCCGTCTCCCTGTGTTCGGTTGCTGCATGGCCTCCTTCCCTGCTGGTGCTCGTGGTGCAGGACTTGGAGGTTAGCGGACTGCTTTTCTCTTCCCCTCCCCCTCCGTCCTCCCCAGCCTCGCCTTGCGCACCCCGCCTCCGGCCTTGGCTCCGGTGCACCCCGGCTCTCCCGGCCTCCGCGCTCTGCTGGTCCCCATCCAGGCCGCAGGCACGGGGGCTAGCCGCCCTCTGCCGACACCCCACTGCTGCCCAACGAGGTGGCCCCCACTGAGGAGCTGGTCCCCCGCTTCTCAGCACACACAGTACGCACAGAGCCTTTTAGAGGAGACGGCCCCTCGGGGCCACTGCTGCTGGTCTCTGGTGCCACCTCCCCCCTTCCTGATGCACCCTCAGAGCAGCACTTGTGGGGAGGTGGCACTTGGCGCTCCTCTCCTGTGCTCGCAGCTCCCACTGCAGTTAGAGCTGAGGCGAGTCTCTGGCGTGCCCACTTCCTGTGCCAGAAATCAGGAGGAACCCCCAGCGCCCCCACCCTCCCAGAGCAGGAGCCTGCTCCCGCCCGCCCCGTGCCTCCTCAGGGGTCCCAGTCCCGCGGCTGTGGGCGCCAGGCCGCTCTGCGGGGTGGGGGCTGGGCCTCCGGCTGCTGATTCACGCTGCTCGCCATGGGCGGGCGGCTGCCTGGCAGCAGGTGTGTGGGCTGCGAGTATATTTGGTCCACGCCCGGCTGGCTGCGGCGGCCGCCCCCTCTCCCTCACCACAGCTGCCCAGCCACTGCCGCCTCAGGCCACGTGTGCACACCTCACTCGTCTGGCCCCGC